>VZRX01022635.1:2883-60034 GCA_013398075.1 Notiomystis cincta
TCTTCATCCAAAATGCCAGGGTTTTCCATTTCTTTTTTTTTTTTTTTTCCCCCCCCCCATACACTCATAGAAAAGTTGAGTTAAAAATGGCCCTTAAAGATCATCTAACTTCAACCTCTCTGCCATGGGCAGAGACACTCTCCACTTGACCAGGTTGCTCAAAGCCCCACCCAGCCTATTCTTGAACATCTCCAGGGACAGAGTGTCCACAGCCCCTCTGGGCAACCTGTTCCAGGGTCTCATCATCCTCACAGTAAAGAACTCCTTCCTAACATCCTAAATCTGCTCTCTTTCTCCTTAAGGCCATTCCCCCTTGTCTTATCACTACATGACCTTGTATAAAGTCCCTCTCCAGCTCCCTTGTAGGTCTCCTTTGGATACTGCAAGGTGCTATAAGGTCTCTCCAAATCCTTATCCAGGCTGAATGGCTCCAAATCTCTCAGCCTGTCTTCATAGCAGAGGTGGTCCAGACCTCTGGTCGACTGGATGGCCCTGCTCTGGACTCCTTCCAACAGGTCCATGTGTTTCTTGTGCTGGGAGCCCCAGAGCTGAACACAGCACTCTATGCCAGGTCTCACAAGAGTGGAGCAGAGGGGGAGAATCATCTCCCTTGACCTGCTGGCTCTCTTGACCTGATTCTTTGGATGCAGCCCAGAATGCCTTTGGCTCTCTGGACTGTGAGTGTACATTGCTGGGTCATACAGAGCTTTCTGTCAAAATGTCCCCAAGCCTTTTCCCTCAAGGCTGCTCTCAATACATTCTCCATCCAGCCTGGACTTGTGCTTGAGACTGACCCAACACAAGTTCAGCACCTTGCATTTGGCCTTGCTGAGCTTCACGAAGTTCACACGGGCCTACCTCTCAAAGCCTGCCCAGATCCCTCTGGATGGCATCCCTTCCCTCCAGTGTGTTGAGTGCACCACACAGCTTGGTGTCATTGGCAAATATGCTGGAGCTGCAAATTCATGTTCCGAAAGTTTCCACTAGTTTTTATGTTTACTGACAAATTTCAACTGTTCACAGTTGGATTCTGTAACCAAAGTTTTCAACACACGAAGATATTGGAATCACATCAAGGAGTTTGGAAAATAACACTTAGCCAATGATAATTTTGGTACAATAGTATTATCCTCTTCAAGCAGGTCTGCAGATACCCAGTAACTCCTCTGGTACTCCAAGACACAGGCTTTGCATCTCCCATCCAGTTGAGCTGCTAATTCTAAAGGCAAGTGTCAGATGCTGCCTATTATAGGTATTTTCACCAGTCCTACAAATACCTCTGATAGAAAGCAGATATTGAATTGATATCCAATACTGGATATGGATATTGAAGTGATATCCAACATGGGCATTGAAACACACAAAATGCAATGGTATCTCCTGAAAAGATCCATGTACAAATATATGATTTTTCTATTTCATTTTTGCATATACATGAAGAACATGGCAACCATTTGCAGAAAATTTTAGATTTTAGGTCTCAGAAGCTACTGTACATAGACAAGCTCACAATGCATGTGTGGTTAGAGCTGTTCCATACAATACTGAAGATAGAAAAAAACCAAAAAACAAGTTTTCTTCAAACATTACTCCTATATCTATACCTTAATACTTAACTATATTCCTGATGGCATGCTGCAGATTTTCCCAGTTTGCAGCAGAATCAAACCAATGGACCTAAGAAGTTGCTTGTTCTGAGACTTCAGTTTGATTTGTACAGTTTGTGACTGAAGACTACTGGAGTACACTTTACACAATACACCTGTGTTTCAGCATGAATTGTTTATCTTGCTATCCCTAAGGGTAAGCAAGAGAAATTCAAGGTGAAAGCTTGACAACTTTCCATCTTGTTAGCAACACCTCCTTCTGTCAAGAATTACATCAGAATTTGCTTACTTACATCTAGTGAATCTTCATTGACCAGGATGAGAGACATACTCTGTGAAATAAGTCTGCAAGAGTACCCTGCAAGAGGGAAAAAAAAGACAGTAAAGCACAAGAACTTACTTTGTGGAAGACTAAGGCTGAAGCTCAACCTTAAGATAAGCATCTATAGGTCAAATGACTATTTTTTGAGCAGTTACCAGGCAGACTGCTGGAAACATTGGTGTATAGGACACACTCCAACATGACAGATTTACTAGGAACACGGGCTGCATTCTGCCTGCATTTTCAAATACATCAGTTGAGATGTTTTAATTAAAGAACTCTGTGAACTGGATGCAGTAAATATAGCCTATAGCCCTACATCAATTTTTTTTTTTTTTTTTTAAGTCTACATGAAGGCAGGTTTGCCATCAGCACATTACAGGAACAGATCTGAAGGCACAGCTGCACCTATGCCAGGTGACTGGAAATGCACACATGTATTCAGCTGACGCTACTCAGTTCCCTTAGCCCACACAAAGCTTACATGAGCATTTTTTACTCCTGAATGAGCTTCATCAAGAAGTACAGATCAATGACACTCACAGAGCCCCTACCAACTCCTATAGGCATGAGGTAATTGGACTAGATTATTCTTAGTGTGGGACTGGGACATGAAAGAACGAGAGCAAGTTACCATAGTCTGGGGCAGCACTCAGAAGGCAGTTCTGTACATTTCCCAGGACATAAAAATTCAAAATAAAAACTCTCAAGACAGAAAAAAATCTCTTATTTTTGTAAAAGTTTAATCATTTACAGAATAAACAGGGTTATTCTGCTCATATTAATGGCAAGAGACAAATGCAAGCTTGCATCAGACTGACCCCACTATATTATCCTAAAAGCTCACACAAATTCACTTGGGATTGGCATAGTGATGTCAGCTTCATAAAACAGCAGAGAATAATTTATATGAAGCACACACCTTTTATTATTCATTAAGTTACATGGGGAAAGGACATTCAATAGAATTAGTTTTTATTTCTAATACTTTTTTTATAGAAATTAATTACAGCAGTTCAAGAAATTGCTATCAAATAAAATTGGGTCTTAGGAACTCTCTTACTTTTCTTAAATGGAGGCTGGATGCCGTTGCAGTATAAGAGTAATGTCCCAGTGAAGAACCACTGCAAGGCTGACAGATGGAAAAGCTGAACACCACAGTCACTGTAAAAAGATGAAGTGCCTCTTTCCATATCTTACAGCAGCAAGAGAACTGAGGCATGAAATCATCTCTGGGATTCTTGGTTCCTTAGAAAGGCCATACTGTGTCATCAATTGCAATGCAAATCATTTCCTCAGGCTACAGAGTTTTTATAATTGGGCTAGTTCTGTAGGTATAATCCAGGGTTAACATGTCTGCATGCGTGACTTCTGTCAAGAAAGTAAATCCCTCTTCCTTTGTGGAAAACATGCTTGTATCATAGCCAAGCACTCTCAGGCAGCAGGTTTGATTACCTGCAGAAGTTTAGTTTATCCTCCATTTTCACAGCTGTGTGGACTATGAATATCAAGTGCAAGCTTGCAAATACGCGTTAACAAGCCTAGGTTTAATTCCTGCTTCAGAGAACAATATAGAATGACATTGAACTCACACCTGTTGGGAAAAGGATGAAATATGTTCTAATGATGTGCAGCCTACAACATGAAAGCTTGCAGATAGCCTCTGATTTTGCCTGTGATCCAGTCTTAGGTGGTAATATAGAACTGAACAGCAAACCTACAACAGTGACAAAACGCTGACTTTTTTCTCAAGTCAGTTTGCCATTTTTAAAAGTTAGTCCCAAGCTGAAAAAAACCACTTCCTTATTTTTATTGAGAAAAAGAGAAGATTACAAATTTAGGTATTTCTCTCCACAACAGGGTTATTCTTTCCCTAGGCTAAAGCAACAGTCTTGAGCAGTAGGCTGTTACAAATTCAGCATAACTAATTCAGAAGGATTTTCAAGTAGCATTTGATTAGAACAGCAGCTGCTATAGCGAGCTGTAATTTCTAAACCACTGCTCACTGCTTCACTTCACCTCCTCCAAAATGAGCAAGATGACTAGAAGTCAAGCCAGAAGAAAAGAATGCTGTGGAAAACAGTTGCTCGGCTGTGCATCTTGGAAATCATGGACTCAGTCTCAACTTCAGGATAAGTTGTTCTATTTTGCATCTTGCCATCACATTAAACAGAAAGATCAAGACTGGAATAGGAGAATGTGAGTCAACCCTAACAAGGGTTTATAGGGGATCTTTACATTATGTACAATTTCAGGACTAAGATGATGTTAAAATCTAGCACTACTATAAAGCAAAGTAGCTGGCAAGTGCAAGAGTACAAGTAGTAGTTTTAGACATCTCTAGTAATACTTTAAACTTTTATAATAGTTTTGTAATAGTTATTACTGGCAATACTAACGTGGCAAGCAAAAATGCACTCTAAGGTAAGTATTTTTGTCAATGCTACTGAGTAAAATAAGATCAACTGCTGGTTCAAAGCCAGGTATAAAATGTCAACCCACACCTGTAAGTCGATATCTAGCTTTTTAATTTAAAAGTCTGACTACAAGTCCATGAAGCAGATGAATCAGGTACTTCTGGGACTTACTTTCCTTCAAGTGTCCTGGGAGAAAGATTGCTTGAACCAGAGTTCAAGATCATAGCCCACAGGCACATTCATACTGCAGGCATACAGAATCCAGCATCTGAGGGAAGAATGATTATGCTCTGTGTTTAGAGAGGGCACATATGCCCTGGTCAAACCTTGCATAGGGATTTAGGAAAGTGTGTTGTCATGGCTTCAGTCTCCCAAACTGAAATAAAGCACAGCTCACCAACAAGTGCTCTTATTTCTGAGCTGGAAAGATAGGGGTCTGATGGATGCAGTGTTAGATGGATAAGGAATCATCGGGATGCCTGCATCCAGAGAGTTACAGTCAGTGGTTTGACACTCAAATGAAGACCAGTAACGAGTAGCGTCCCTCAGGCCAGTCCTGGGACCAGTTCTTCAGCATCTTCACCAGGGACAGAGAGAGATCAAGTACACTTCAGCAAGTCTTGAGAAAACATGAACCTGAACAGTGCACCTAAATAACACTAGAGGGAAGTGATACCACCCAGAGGGACTTTGATCTGCTTGAGGACTAGGCAGGCCTGTGAGAACCTAATCAAGTTCCACAGGGCCGAGTGCAAGGTCCTGCACCTGTACAACAACCATAAATACCCATCAGGACAGACTGGGGACAAATAGACTGAAAGCAGCCCTACTGAGAAATACCTGAGACTCCACCTGGAGTATTGTATCCAGCCCTGGGGACCTCAGCACAAGATAGACGTGAACGTGTACGAGTGAATACAGAAGAGGACCACAACAACAATCAGAGGGCTGGAACACAACTCCTATGAAAACAGGCTGAGAGTTGGGGTTGTTTAGCCAGAAGAGAAGGTTCTGGAGAGACCTTTCAATACATAAAAGGGACTTGCAACAAAGACTGAGAAAGACTTTTCACCAAGGCCTGTCGTGGCAGGTCAAGGGCCAGTCATTTCAAACTGAAAGGTAGTAGTTTAGACTGGACATAAGGAAGACATTTATCATGACAGCAGTAGCAAGGCTGGAACAGGTTGCCCAGAGAAGGTATGGGAGTGTTCAAGGCCAGGCTGGATGGTGCTTTAAGCAACCTGATTTATGAAAGATGTCCCTGTCAGGGAAGGAGCAGGAGGACTGGACTGTATCTTCAAAAGGCCCATTCCAACCTCAAACCCAAACAACTGTAAGGCAATGCTTGCAGTTATCAATACATACCCTGGGGTAAGAGCATTCAGCTCAGCTGTAGGGACTGATTCATGGTTCAGGGAAGGACACACTTGAGTAAGCACTGCACTCCCATTCCCAGAAAACAAATCTCTTCCTAGGGAAGTTATTGGCTGAAAATACAGCAGTTCTGGTGTTCTGTTGCGTGTGCTGAGCACCAGGATGATGGCAAATAGAAATTTATCATGGGTGGTTTTGTCTCACTGAAAGGCAAAGATGACCCAGAGTCTGTAGACTGTTTGAAGAAAAGGATGAAGCTGCAAGAACACTGTTAAGCCTTCTATAGTTGTTTGCAAGTCATGCTTAAAGATGCTTCTGAACCTGGAAGCCCCATTTTCAAGAGCTGGAGTTCAAATGATTGATCAGTATTAAAGCTTCTCCTCACTTGCAGAACTGCTGACTGGCACATGGCTCAGCAGAAGGCATACAGCCACCCCACAGAAGGCCAACCATTACTCTCCAGGGAAATCAAGGATGCCATCCAGAGACAAAGACATATGCAAACTCTGAAAACCAAAGAAACAAGAGGAAGCTGGAAGAACAAAGTACTCCAGCTCCTTGACAGAACTGCCAACAGCTGAAATATCCCTCAATATACATGCATATCCATACAGCAAGCAAGAGCCAATAAGCATAAGCTCCAAACACAATGAGAAAGTGAAAATACTTTCTACTCCCCAGATACCATATTTATACCTGAAACATATAGTGCACACGTGGATTGGGTTTTAAGTTGAAGGTTTATTACAGTTTTATTGGGTTACACAAAAAAGCTGGAAGAGTGCCACATGTTTGTACTTTCAAGCCAATTTGAACATGAAGCTAATTAAGTTAGAGTTTTACTACAAAACTGTACCTTAAACTAAGGGATAATTTAGAAGTTCTAAGAGAGATACTTATTCCACTCAAGTTGCTATAATAAAAGAAATAACAAACCAATAGTTTTAGAGAAAACTGGAAGTTAGCCTCCTTCACAGCCTTCAGAATAAGCTCATTTACTAGTTCTCAAGGTAGTTGCTGTCAGTTAATATATCAACTTATTACATGCATTTGCACCAAAATGTGTAGCTATACTTTTTTTTAATTAGCCAAAAGATGATGTTTCCCTTCTCAAGTTAACTACTGCTTGTAAATAAAGCAAAATCTGAAGATAGTAATTCAAACTAGATAACTAGCCTTTAAAAGACTTTAAAAATTGTCTACTTAGGCCATCCACTGTGTTTCTACTACAGCTGTATCAGTTCAGCAAGTTATTTCACCTCTTGGTACCACCTTCAACATACAAAAATACATGAAATATTATCTGGTTTTGAGAAGCACACAAAACTTCTAGTCAGTCAAGCAGACTACATTCTGAAATATCCCTGAGTCAAGTAAAACAGCAAAACAATTTAAAAAAAAAAAAAAAAACAAAAAAAAAAAAAAAAAAAAACNCCCAAAAAAGTCCCAAAAAATCCCCCAAAAATCCCCCCAAAACCCCGAAAAAAATCCAAAAAAATATAAAAAAAAAAAAAAAAAAACAAAAAAAAAACAAACAAAAAACAAAACAAACTAGACAAAGAAAAAAAAAAAGAAAATGCCTGAGATTTTACTAAAATTAATCTAGGTTCAATCACAGAGCATCATTGATAGAGAATCTTGAAGTCAACATGACTTTGAGACCTATGCTGTTAAAAGTTCTTTCTAACCTATACATCTCAACAGACTAATCTGCAAATCCAAATGCCATTATGAACCTTAACAGCCTATGTTGTCTTCCATTAAAACAGCTATTTCTTCAGTCTTTTTGAGCTCATATTGACCTCAAGACTCTCTAATTATATGAATAATGCAGCCAGATAAACTTTTTACATTTAGTTTGCACATTTAGCACAAAGACAGGTCTGGGTGTATTTCAGGCTATTCCCAGCAGAACTGAAATGCTCTTTAACTGAATTTACTTAGGTAAAGAGTGCAACTCTGTCTCTTCCCATCTCTGAGCAGACTTACCAGTGAGAGGGAGAAGAATGATCAAAAAGAACACAAGAGCATCATGGCATTATTTTGCCAAAGATGCTACGTTTGGGACATGTGGCAGGACAAGGGGTGTGCTTACATCAGGATATGTTCCTTTACCTTGTCTTTACTATATACTAACAGATGTGCCATAAGGGGACAGCAGGGTCAGTTATTTAAGCTTGAATAATCCACCACCTTTCACAGACATGGTTTGGAAGATACTGTAAACTATACACACTTTGCATTATTGTATTCCTCACTGTATCCCAAACTCAATTCAAAGTCTAGAAAAGGCAGTCAGTAAGAAAAGAAAAAAAAAAAAAAACCCTAAAACCATTTCTGAAACATTATCCTGGTAGAGTTCTGTTACCATCAGAAAGCAGAGTTACATATATTCATTCCATTAGAACTGCATTTAACTAAGAGCAGAAGGGTCTCTTTTGTCTTAAAACAACAAAAAAAAAAAAATAGTCTGACACCCATAGTGAAGACTTCACTACAAAACCCCTTCTCCAAGGCTGTGCCCTGCTACCGAGGAACCATTCTGTAAGCAGCAGGCCTGATTCTATTTAAAAATCCACACAGCACATCCTGCATGTAACCTGCTACATATCAGAAAAATTCAGAGTAACCAGAAAGAGGGATACCTATATTGAGAGCTGTTTCCTGTTTGTCACCTGTCAGAATCCATATCTTAATTTCTGCCTTTATTAGTGTGGCTATTGTTTCTGGAACACCTGCTTGTAGGCGGTCTTCAATGGCTGTAGCTCCAAGAAGCAGCAAATCCTGAGGGGGGAAAAAAAAAGAAAATAATCCCTCAAATTCTTTTAAGATAAACCTCTGTTTGGAACATACTCAAAAAAGGAATTAAGATAGCATATTACATCTCTATTACACTTTGACAAGCAATATACACCACAGTAAATTTCTAGTGTGGCTATTCTACTTCCTTTGCACACAATTCACGTTTCAAGAGGTACAGAATGGAACGGAGTGGTTTTGATCAGAAAGATGGCAACAATTCAAGAATAATTAATTGAAGTTATAAAAGTCCAAAGTTAGCCTATAGATGAACATATACACTAGACCATTCACTAATCACCATAGCAACATGATGAGTAGTCACAGTTTATATATTTAAACTCACAAAAATTATTTGGCATCACATCATTTAAACTAATTTCCGTCTATAAAATGTGCATACAGACTGGATACAATCACTCAAAGCAAAAATTATTGCAACTATTTATGGATCTAATCATTACATTTGTGTAATACAAGTGGTATGAACATTAATCAATCCAAGTATCTCTAATCAACATACAGATGACTGCCAGAAATACATGTCTCATACAATGAATTTAAAACTACAGCTAGCCATATTCTTAGGCAAATCTAAAACAATTGCTTGAGAACATTTGGCTACATTACAGTAAAAAAAAGGCAGAAAAAATGGCTAAGAAATAAACCACATCAAAAGGTAGAGTCTAGTCAGACTTTACCTCTAAAAACATTTTAATGATTCATTACATATGCAAGGATGTTCAAATTAAAACAAATTGAAGTAAGTTTACATATACTGTATCATTTCAGGAATTGCACAGAAAAAGGTAGCATATTCTATTCTTTGCAGGGACTAAAATTATTTAACAGAAATGAAGACAAATGAACAGAAGTAGTAAGGAAAGTTGCTGTTGTTCAGCCTGGGAATGCTGAGGCTTCAGAGTGACCTTACTGTGGCCTTTCTACATAAAAAGTGGGCTTATAAGAAAAATGAATAAAGACTGTTGATGAAGGCCAGCAGTGGCAGGACAAGGGGGGATGGTTTTAAACTGAATGAGGGTAGATTTAGTCCAGACATAAAGAAGGGGCCTTTTTATTATGAGAGTGGTGAGACGCTGAACAGGTTTGCCCACAGAAGTGGTGGATCTGTCCCTAGAAGTGTTCCAAAGCAGGCTGGATAGAAATTTGAGCATCGTGGTATAATGAAAGATGTCCCTATCCATGATGGGGGCAGGTACAACTACATGATCTTGAAAGGCCCTTCCAACCTAAACCTTTCCACGATTCCATGAAGAGGGCATTAAAAGCAGCTCTCACTTGTATGAGTCTAAGCACAATTAAAGAACAGAAGGGCAAATGGTTATCCATACAGTGTGTAAGCTAGCATTAGTTACAGGTCTTGACAAAACTTCATTTTTGCTATGAGAGATTCAGCTGGCAAATGTAACAGGATCAACTCATGCAAGTCACTGTGCTTTAGTACTCTACAGCCTTCCAGTGAAACATCAGCTCTGTCAATGCTAGCAACATCTAAAGATTACAAACATAATCCAAGTGTACAACTGTAGATTGTCTTTTTTTCCCTAAATCAGTTGTTAAGAAGTTACACAGCACAGGGATCAGCATGGCTGAGCTACCTGAGCAGGGGAGTTACCATTGCACCTGTTGAAGCCCTCTGAGCCAGCAAATGGCTGCGGAAGTGGGCTAGTTCAATTATGTCTCCACTTGTACACCTGTACTGTGATTCAGCAATCTCAGCACTCAGACTGGAAAAGTAGCTCTTTGGGTCTCATTTGAGCCCTTAGATGAAAAAACCCCCAGCCTGTTAAAATACATTATATTTTGTGTTATAGCCAAAAGCCAGTTTATCTGGAAGGCCGCCTTCTTGGTATGACAAGAAAGCAAACATTAACAGGAAGGCATACAGTAGATACTTCCCAACTCCAATTCTACAACGCACTCATAGGTTTCCTTTTTTCTTAAACCAGATACTAAATTGTGAAACAGGCAAGAAGTAGATAACCAAAAATGATCTAAAGCTTGAGGACACATTTTAAAGTACAGCAAAAGCGATGTTCATTTGTCACCTCAGTGAAAACAGGAGAGCATGAGAGCACAGTGCAAGAAGCAGAAAGCTGAAAGGAACTATCCAAACCTACAGAATCCAGGATGAAATAACCACACTGTTACTGGCACACGATAAACACAAAAGACCATTTTAGGCATGACTTGGAAAAGGAAGACCCAATCTTCAGCACTTACTGAAAGAGTTCCTAGAGCTTTTCTCCTACCCTCTGAAAGTTAGTTCCTATTGACCTCCTTCTGGATACTCTATCCCTGGAAATATTCAAGGCCAGATTGGATAGAGCTCTAGCAACCTGGCCTAGAGAAAGGTGCCACTGCCCATGGCAGGAGGATTGGAACTCAATGATCTTTAAGGTCCTTTCCAAATCAGGCCTTTCTATAATTCTATGATTTTGCCCCAACTAACTTAAATAAACAGAGCTCCAGAACCTAAGCAGAATTTTAATATTAATTTTTAAATATATTGNCCCCAGCCTGTTAAAATACATTATATTTTGTGTTATAGCCAAAAGCCAGTTTATCTGGAAGGCCGCCTTCTTGGTATGACAAGAAAGCAAACATTAACAGGAAGGCATACAGTAGATACTTCCCAACTCCAATTCTACAACGCACTCATAGGTTTCCTTTTTTCTTAAACCAGATACTAAATTGTGAAACAGGCAAGAAGTAGATAACCAAAAATGATCTAAAGCTTGAGGACACATTTTAAAGTACAGCAAAAGCGATGTTCATTTGTCACCTCAGTGAAAACAGGAGAGCATGAGAGCACAGTGCAAGAAGCAGAAAGCTGAAAGGAACTATCCAAACCTACAGAATCCAGGATGAAATAACCACACTGTTACTGGCACACGATAAACACAAAAGACCATTTTAGGCATGACTTGGAAAAGGAAGACCCAATCTTCAGCACTTACTGAAAGAGTTCCTAGAGCTTTTCTCCTACCCTCTGAAAGTTAGTTCCTATTGACCTCCTTCTGGATACTCTATCCCTGGAAATATTCAAGGCCAGATTGGATAGAGCTCTAGCAACCTGGCCTAGAGAAAGGTGCCACTGCCCATGGCAGGAGGATTGGAACTCAATGATCTTTAAGGTCCTTTCCAAATCAGGCCTTTCTATAATTCTATGATTTTGCCCCAACTAACTTAAATAAACAGAGCTCCAGAACCTAAGCAGAATTTTAATATTAATTTTTAAATATATTGAAGTTCAAGACATGTTTTAAAGAAACCACTAAATAAAATGAAATACCTGGAGCAAGAGGAAAGAGCATGAACCCATGCAGGTTAGCACTGCCACTACCAGCACTCCCAAAAGCAACAAGAACAGCAAGGCTCAGAGAAACACTGGCCCCTAGTGTTGGCGCTTTAACTTTTGTTCACTGCGGAATTAGCATTTCAAATAGGTTCTCTGATACCTACTTTCCCCTTCCAAAATTAAGAGCTCTGCAATTTGCATGGAGTTCAGGTTTTCACCTTGTCTTCAGCCCATGCCCCTACAGGCTTTGGTGAGCCCTACACTGTGCCTACAACAGCCTTGAAAAATCCTGAACGTGACTGCTGTACGAAAAGGAACACATCTCTTCATACCCCAGTACTTGGGAACTTGGTGCAACATAACCATTTGCATATATAATCTTTATCAAGTTACAACAACCTTACACAAAACAGGAAGATAAAAAAAGTGTGAGAAATGCATTTATAAATAGAAATTATTTTTTTATCCGTAAGTTTGCCTCAAATTTACATATTAAAGCTGTGGACTGAACAAGATACCATCTAAGAGCACCTTTTCAATTTCTCATCTCTGAAATTAACAGTTGATTTAATTGTACAAAGGCCAAATTCCACTGGAAAATAAACACATAAGGGAATCTGCATCTGATCATCAACAAAGTATGATTTACCTTCTCAATGATCTCATAGCATTCCTCCAGCTTCTGAGTCCTGTCTTTCAGAACTGTACTGGATTCATTGTAGACATTCAACCACTCTCTGTACGACTTCTCTGACAGATCAGCATAAGCAATGCACAACGTCCTCAGACCTACAAAACAGAAGACAGTCATTACCCACAGTAAAATTACACTGAGTATCATCAAATCATTCACACGTAGTGAATGCTAAATTCTAACCCTCACGTCAGAACAAGAGCTCATAACACACACTGTTAAACTCTGGATTCCACAAATGTACATTTGTTTAAGCACTTGGATTTCCACAAATGTAAACCACAAATCTGGTTCATTTTGGTAGCTAATGTTGGTGCAAATCAAGAGAGTATTGGACAAAACATTTTACTAAGTATGAAAGTAAGCTTGGCTTTCATGTATTTTTTAAAAGATCATATTAAAGAAGAGGCTACGTACTGTGATTGGTGATATTACTTAGTCAAACATCCTGCACAGCCTATGCTTCCTTTTAGCAAGCCTGTGTTGTCCTTCAGTGTACCACTGTAACTCACACAACTAATGGGAGTTACACATGCACAATATAGTGAAGAGGGTCCATGAAGTATGAAAACAAATTTATTAGACCACTGGCAAAAATTAACATAGAGAAGTAATGATTTTTTTTTTTTTCTGTTACAAATCAAGGAAAAAGGAGTGTGTGCCATAAAACACAGAAGTTCCAGTACTGGGAACACAGGAGTCAGAAAAAAAAAAATTAAAAGCTGACTGCTGTTTTCGGAGTTTGGAAGAAAAACACTGGTTTATGGTTTTACTATAACCCAGGTATCCTATGCTACTGCAACAGAGGGAACAAAGCCCAGTGCTTCCCTGTGAACAGAGGTTTTACATCAGTCAAAAACCTTACAGACCATTTCAGATCATCTTTGATGTCTCAGTCTACCAGGCTTCCCAGCACATCCAGGTTGTCACTCTGCTTCATAAAGCCAGAGACGCTGGCATCTGACTTCCACCCCGGTAAAAACACCCTCCAACTCCAATGTAATTGAGTTATTCTGGGCAATACAACTCACACCCTTTCCCTTCATCATGGTCACACAGAATAGCACCTTTTCCTTCCACATTCCTCTTCCCTACTGAAATCACATAGAAGTCGGACAAAAAAACCTCCTTACACTTGAAGTCATCCTGGAGTTGTTAATTTGCTGTTAACACACCTCATTTTAATTTATCTTCACGATCATCTTAGTTGACACCACAGAGCTTAGATAATACAGAAGATGCTGCAAATAATTTCATAAAATCTCATGGCATGCTGTTTCTCTTACCTTCTGTTGCGAAGTATTCAAGATGGCACAGTGTTTGTTCCATATACTGGGAATCTTTTGAAAGCCTCTCAAAAATTACATTATCCTATTAAAACCAAATTCATTACAACAGAGTAAGTCTACATATGAAGTTGCCATTTGTGTATTTACAAGCTCAAGAAAAGCAACCTGAATGGACTTGCTAATATCAAAACAAAAACTGTATTAACAATTTCTGTGGGGTTTAGATACTCTGATTTGAGCAATTAATCTGGACTGCACCCAGTGGCAGAGATACTGCATCCACTTCAAATAATAGGGACAGAAGCACACTCTGCCTTCCCTCCCCTCTTTCCATAAAGAGGTCCCCATTACTGGGCAGTACAGAACACTTCTCTATAAATTACTAAGCCAATACATTGATTTTCAAACACAAATGTCTGGTCTTATTCAGTACATTTTGCAGTCCCGTGCAGTAGAGTTTCCTGCAATCCTTTCTAGACAAGATTCCCACTGATGCTAAAAAATAAAAGGCAGGAACACTGATCATGTTCTACCACAACATTCTCTCAGAAACAACCTTCTTCCTGCAGCAGCTTTCTTTATCAGTATATCAAAGGACAATTGAAAAGTCCCAGCTAACAGCTGCAATCAAAATATAGCACCATCACCTACATATCTAGGGTCTCTGGAATTTCTTCTGCAACTACCAGAACAAATTCTACAAACACATGTAACTACAGAAACCCTACTTTTACTCAGACATCTGCTCTTAAACTAAATAAACAGGCCTACATCTAGTGCTGATTAGAGACAGGCATACAAATCTATTTATTATGGAAGCAACAGGACAGAGGATGACTACCAGAATGTGGAAGAGTTAATGCAGATTAGGCAGTTAACTTACAGTTCACATGAGTGGCAGATACAGTTAGTACATCTAGGTCTGCTCATGCAGAAAACAGCAAGAAATTTTACACTATGAACTCTCCTGTTCTCCATCCCTTCCAGTGGCACACTCCAAAGAATGGTGTGAATTCAGGCATGGCATGAACAAACAACTCTCAAGTCTGTGTGGTCCTATTAAGCATACAATTGTGAACTACCACACAATGGCAGTGGGCTTAACTCACTTCCACCACACCAGCATGAAGCCAGCACATCTTTATCAAATCAGGGGAGGTAAATGGAAGCAAGAGAGTAGTGAGCACAGATCTAGATGTCATGACAAATTCAAGTAAACTAGATCTTCACTGAGGTCAGAAAGAATTTTGCCCTGTTGCAAGAAGCCAGCTCCATACTTTTCCACTGAAATTAGAACCACTCTTTGGCCATGGACAATGTGAGTTTTGGAGCCTTTGTACTGTGTTAAGTTATTGATCTTGTCAGTGAAGACAGAAGCACAGCATGGTGCAAGTCATGATGACAAATAACAGCAGGTGCAGAGACACAAGAAAGTCAGATCAAGAGCCAAGCACTGGAGAACAAATTTTAGTGTTATAAATTCAGACAACAGCATTTACTCCAGCTCATGAACTCCTGCTGCACAGCTGGGTGAAGCTTTGCTGAAGTAAGGGTACTGCTCTCATTAGTTTCAGGATTTCAGCTGGGCAGCAGAAAGCCTAGCAGTCTTTCAGCCAGCAAAAGGACTCAGAGGAGGAATGACAGCTCTCTTAAATCACTTGGCCCTAAACAGAAAGCCAACAGGTATTATGTAGGAGACATGAAATATTAGCATCAGCCACAGCTGTTGAAACAATAACTGGCAATGTTCTCCATTAGGCAGCATAATTACTTACAGCCCCTTTGCAGTAGAGACGTAGCTGTCCTGTCGGAGTCCGAACAATCACTGACATTCTCTTCCTGTTGCTATTGAAAGAAAAATATTTGCTTTCATTAGTCAAAGTGGTGAAGAGTAATTCCTGTTCTAGCCAGTGAATTTTCTCATATGCGTTTAGTGCATCTGAGATCAAATAGGATATAGCAGCAGTAACTTAAGATCCCACAGCCCTTGACTGCAAAGAGGAATATTAAATTGTCTATTCCAAGCTTCAGCCCTATATCTCCCATGGGCAAGCACTCCAGACTTATACCACAGTGCAAGCAAGAATCTGAAAAAGCAAGATAGTACAAAAGTCTTCTTGAAAGAAGACTGGAGTCACATTTATTTTCATTATTCTCTCTCAATTTTTCCCTATTCCTCAAGCAAAATTGCTTTGGAGGCTCTAGAAATGGAACCATTAAGGCTGATTATATCTTGATTATAGGCATAACAGACATTGAAACAACCATCCATTGACAAGGGTAGTTATTAGCTTTAGAGCTTCCTAGCTCTAAAGAAAGCAAAAACATCATAAAAAGGAATCACGGTATAGACCAGTTCTTGGCCTCTATAGATTCTTTATATTGGTCTAATCAGACCCACATAGTTGGGATTAAGTAGAAGGAAGTCAGAACTGATGGGACAGTCAAGTTTGGCATAATATCTTAAAAATCAAAAAAAAGTAGACAGTAGCATACTGTACACCAACATTTAAAGGAAGGCAGGCTAAGATTTTTTTTAAAGAAATTTTGGCATTTTACTTATCAATCTCTCCTTTAAAAGAGCCACTAGAGAAAAAAAACATAACTTCCAAGAGGCAGAGGCAGACAAATCAATTCTCATCAAGGGAACCTTAAGAACGTGAAGTTTCATGTAGAACTTTTCCTTAACAAAAGGACAACTCAGAAGCATCCTCCTTCCTCATTACTTTTTTGTCAATGTGTACACAGCATAGAGCAATCTTCTTTCTCCTCTTGAGGTTGCTTTGAGAAATGTAGTCCCTTTTCAGAGCTCAAGAGTCACGTGCTCTAAAGCAAGCTCTGGGCATGTATCATCAGACAAAACAAATCCTTTCTGAGGCTTTCTAAGGAGGGGTTGGAAGGAAAGCAACTAGCTGTGCCCAGAACTTCTGCAACATCCTAATGATACTGGGAAACTTGTGTGTGTTTTTTGAAAATGAATTACAGGAACTCTCTCAGTGGTCAGGTGGGAAAGTGCTGCACAGGGGAGAACTAAGACAGGTTTTTTCTGCTTCATGCAAGCTGTGGCTGCTCCTGTCTACAGACACCAGGGTGCAAGTCAACTTAGCACAAACCCTCAAAGACTCTTCCAGTGCCCACAAGTAGCTTCAAAGCAGGTCAGGACACAGGAAAAGCTGCCTATCCAAATCATCTCTACCTTAGTTTTACATAGTTCCTTAGAGCACAATCAGCCAACTCAAAAACAGCAGAGCATAAGAGTTCAAGGCTTTAATCCCCAGCAGGAGTAGGAAAAAAAAAGCTCAACAGAAGAAAAGGAGTGCTCACTAGAACCATCCAAACTGACCCAGCTTCATCAACTAGCAAAGAGAAAGCACCTTGTTATCTCCAGTCATCTAGGGGCCTGGTTCATCAGTTTCCTGCTACCCAAGCAATGCCCATCCTAATGAGGCAAGTTAGGAGTGCTTGTATTGTTTATATTTTCATAGCTGGCACAGTTCTTAAGAAGGGGCCCTTCCAGGTGCAGTTTCCTCCTACTCAAAAAGGAATTTGCAGAAGTACTATGAAAGTGCAATCTCAAACTATGTTCTTGAAGTAGATGAGTAACACATCAGGATTAACAAGAGTCACAGCAAGACACTTCCAGGCCAGCAACTTCTCAATAAATGAGCAGAGCTGCACTGGCAGGAGAAAATGTTATGATCACAAGCCAACTACCACCAGTTTATAACTCATTCATAGTGCATCAGAAATAGGAAGACGAAGGGGCAGGACAAAAATTAAGGAAGTTCTGTTCTCTATCAGCTGCATTTTTTTATTCTCAGTAACATTTTTTATAAGAAGGGTTTTCTTATTACCCTGCATTTTGCATATTACAGGAAAACTTACCTGGAAAACTCCAGCACATTAAGAATTTCAAAGGTTTTCTCTTTCCCCAGCTACAAAAGAAGACAAAAGAAAGAGGGTACTATTTTAAGTACAATCTACATTATATTCTTACACGTGCAAACACTCAAGCTGATCAGACGTCTTTGTCACACATACCAGTGTAAATAAACGTGACAATGGCTCCCTCCGCTGGTTAAAGGATGCAGAACCCTATTTAATCAACATCCTGTATTGTGGCATCCTTCATTTACTACTGCTACACCATTACAAGGAATTAATATCTTATCCTTTTTGATGAGGCATGCTCTGAAAGCTAAACAGCATAGTTAGTTCTCAACAGCCATCTAAGAGACATTACAGGCTGTAGGCATTCTTCCAAGTTGAAATAAGCATGCCCTCCAGGTTTATTATTACAATAACCTTTGACTGATTTCCCTTATTATTTCTTTTATTTGAACTCACAAAAATATTAATTATATTTCTCCAAGAAAAAATATTAACTGAGGAGAAATTCCTGTTATCACCAACAACTTTCTGCTGGGGCTGAGCAGTTACAACCTGAAGCAGGAGAAAGATGTTAAAACACCTGCCATTGCTGTTGTATAATGCACAGAAAGAGCCACAGGAGTCACCAGAGTCATAGAACTCCAGTGGCATTTGTAACAAGCAGTTAAAGAAAGGGCCACAGTAAAATCTCATTGCAGTATAGACACGTCCAAGGCACATATCAATTCAGCAACATCTCCAAGATTAAAAAGCATCTCCAAACCATTCTACATGTGCTGCCACTGATGGGGACAATAAGGAGAGACAGAAATCTCTTGAGTGACAGCTTTTATTGCTGGCTATAGATTAACAATGCCCCCAGCTTTGTATTATGAGTATACAACTAGGCTAGGTAGGTCTGGCTGTTCCTGCAGAGTAGAGAAGCATTCAGATGGCTCTAGATGACACTGTTCATACTAATCTCTTCTCCTTCAATTAAGAAGCAGTTTGAGAAGCTGTAAAAAGTTTGTAACAAGTCCTAGAAGTGCTCAGCTTGGCAGTGTACCAAGAAATTTGAAAGGGAATATATGCATACCTGAGAGGAAGGACAAAAATACATTCATTACTCTTATTAAGCACCCTACTAGCTGCATATGTGTAAGTCTGGAGTCACTTTAACTTAGATTGCAACTTGAGTCTGAATGTGGCCCCATGAGTTTGAGGCTGCCTGTGTCAACTGCAATCCATTAACTATGCACCCCTGCATACACAATTTGTCAAGTAGATACATCTTCTACTGAAGATCTTACTCAGAAGAAAGAAATGAAGCATTTAGAAGAACAGCAACCATTAAACATAACAGTCAGAAAACCTCCCAGAGACATGCATTTCCTCCTAATGTGAGTGTTCCCATCTGTGCTTCCCAGACAAGGGAAATATTTTTCAGGCACAACTTGCTGTCATTTCCCATGTAAGCTTGCAACTTCCTATCACCCACGCCACACAGAGGGGCAAAAGACTTGGCTCCTCCAAATAGATCAAGACAAGTTTTCTCAGTCTACATAAGCCCTTTGCATGTAGGATCCTAAAGGCCTTGGAAAAGGGCCCTCACAGAGACCAGAGAGGACACCTTGATGCTCTGCACAAGCTTGGCAGTCGGTGCCAGGTGCATCCACCACTTACCGCATCGATGATAACAGAATGGGGAGTCCGCCCTGTGAAGACATAACCAAGTTTTTTCGCTCCTTTCACTAATGCTCCTTCATCTGCCAAAACAAACAAACAAGCTGGCATTTAACATAGTATGTAAAAGAGGCCTCCAAAACCCATGCTTAAATATGGCAGATTGCCAAAATTGAATCCCCTTTGCTCCTATCCATAGGGATGTTAGAGTAGCTCTGCACACACTTCCATAAAAACATTCAACATTTTAGTCCTACAAAGGCCATGCAATATCAACTACACAAACCTGGTACTCAATCTGTATAAAATATCCTGTAACTACTGAAGCACTGAACTCTATTCTTGTGGAGGTGCCATACTTTTTAACAAGAAAAAGGGGAAATACCTGTTCTAAAAGCAAGATCAAAGCTCTGTTACTCTAAACTCCTACAATATGCATTTAATCAATTTTCTGCTGTGAAGGCACTAAGTTCAGGTACTACAGAAAACCAGCATTGTTTTCTGGAGACTCTACTGGGCAGTGTTATTAAGAGCTCAAATAACAGAGCTGCAATCAGAGACAACATCTGTGCCTCCCATAGATAATTACAGAGCCTTCTTAAGGAGCAAGCATCATTAAGCACAACTGTCATAGGTGGATTTAGTGCCTAATTCAAGCAACCCTCATGTCTCTACAGTTCCCTTTTCTCCTCACAGTTCATCACGCTGCCCAGAACTTCCTTACATGAGCTCTTCATCCTACTTTTCAGACACTCTTTTAAGGCATGAATAAGAAATGCTGCTGCTTTGTCACTCAAAACACCACTACAGCAATTCTAGCAGTATCTTCCCTAACATGGATAAACCCAATGGAGAGCAATGTTCCCCAATCTGGCCCCGCCTAGTCAATACCTCTGTGCTAACTGAAAGGAGTAAAAAATGGGGGAGGGTCAGGCCTCACACAGGTTGAACACAACCAGGATTCTGAAAGTTTTGGTTGTATTGTGTCATGAAGCACTTGATAGCTTCCTATCTTGCTCTAAGCAGATACTAGATCAAGAAAGACAGTTTGTAGTCATGCCAATAAAGTAACTGCTCATGCAGAAACAAATCATTACTTCCTACACATTCAAAGTCTTTCACCTCTGTAGAAAGAGTAGATGGTCTCATGAGCACAGAAGGGATCCTAAGCCCAAGCCCATTTCTAAAGAAACATCATGGACTATGTGTTATTGTAGGAAGCACTCAAAACCAGTGTGCACTGATTACAAAAGGTGCCAGATTTACTGCTACCTCTGTGGGGGACATTTTGCTCTCAAAATGACTTAGAAGTTTATGTACCTTCCTTCCATCTGCCTCTACTCCTTCACTTCATTCCCTTCCCTCCCAAAAAAGAAAGCAACAACCAACCTGGAGAGGAGGCTTGGTAGATTATTGTATTTCCTTGTCTCTCAGGAACAACAGTATGACACACGGCCAGCAGTGTGAGGAACTCCTGTATATGCACAGCTGTGGGCTAGACAGGACACCAGGAGAGTGAGGCTTAGCATTACACACGGACTGAGGAACCGGTTCACTAATCTGAAATCATCTCCTATATGCCATAGGCAAATAACCAAAACATATTCTGTTCTCTATTTATAGTAGTTCTTTTGGCCCCAGAACATCAAGACAGCACAGTTCAGGGCCAGCACTGATGAACTAGAGAGCTAATGATAAAGACCTCAATTAAGTTGCAGAGATCTGAGAAGCCAGAGTATTCCCTCACCCTCCAACCAGAAAAGCATTACTGCTTTAGCACCCTGAGCTTCAAATAGGCAGAGACATTTGCCACAAGATGATGACAATCTAGCAACAAGAAACACTGCTAATGGCAGCTTCCAACAGATTGACAGCAACCACACCAGAATTAAACTTGCTGCAACTGCACCTTTAGTGATGAACATCCAGAGCTCAGACCAGCTGAACAGCCAGCAGAAGGCAACATCATGTGTCCTTCCAAAGGAATACAGCACCCAGCCAAGCATAAAATTACTCAATGGTCCCTACACATTCAGCATCATGAGAACATGCAACATAAACCACTGTTCCAAAGTGCCTTAACAGACACCAGGTCTGCAACTCAGCAAAGATGCTCTGGCACTTAAATCACAGGCCTCCAATCAGCTAGCTGGGCAACTGCAACCTTTAGCAGTGTGAAATTTAGGTCCCTCATCCCATTCTTCCCTCTTGGCCATCCCTGCCTCTGGCACAAGATTTATAGTCTCACAGCAGTAAGGAACAGCACTCAGATGCCCAGCTCACAACCTGGCCTACTAACTTCATCCACAATTTGCACAGATCTTTAAGATGCTTAGCTGAAACAGCTGAAGTGAACACATGGTTCTCCTTCACCAGCTCTGCTACATCCATAAATCCACAGGTGGTAGCATCAGTGTCTTGCATCACAGCAGTCATTTGCTCAGTGACTCAGACATGAACTTAGCAGTCCTAACTTTGCAGAAAGCCCTATTTGACTTCGCAAACTCTCAAACAATTTTTGCATATTAAAAACATCATCTAGTTTCCAAAGTTTTCATTAACATATGTATTGGCAAATATGAAGGTTTAATTAGCAGGAAGTAAATTACTATGAAAGCCACAAAACCATGTCAGCTGGCAAACACTGTGTCAATGTGTGTAAACAAAGCAAGTATATCAGAAAGCAGTAATAATAAAAAGACTGAAGATCCAAGACCTATATTCTTGTTTTATTCATGTACTTTGTCATGAATATTTTCAAAGTAACTGTTTCATGCAGCACCTTTACCTTTGCATACTGAAACTTCCAAACTGTATGATCACATATCACTAAAATAACAACAATTGTAGCTTCTCACATGCTGGGGTGCAAAGGCTGGGGTGCTCAGGAAAATGAACATATATTTACACACTACTATCTGACTAAGCCCATAGCAAATTACAGCAAAAAGGTTACTGCTGTTCCATTATTTCCAGTGAAAGTAATGAAAGTTTTATCTCCATGTCAAAAGGCACAGCCTGCCAGATTCTCATTTCAGCATCTGTTGCTGCAGACCTTTGATGTCCTTCTTACACTTATCACCTAGCCCCTTAACAAGCTCTCATAGTATGTGTTCTATCAGCTGGAAACAACCTGTCGCCAGTAATGACACAGATTTTAATCCTTCCTAAGTACGTATTTATGTTTTCAAGCCAGCAACATAATTTGCTGCTGTCTTGGTATTTTCACAGCTCACAATGTATTACAGGGCAATCTTCCAATTCTGTTGCAACAGATCACCAGAGGCCCAGCTTATCATAACAGCTCCTCCACACAGCTGTCATTTGTTTCCTTTCTATATTGTTCCAGCACTGACAATATTTGTTGCACAGACATGAATCAGGGTAGGGCATTCAAATTCCTGCTTTGGACCTGTGAACACAAAATCTGTTAATGACTTCTGTGGCAACGTATCCCTTCCACTACGCCGAGTTGAATCCCAGCATAGGACAGAAGTCCCACAGGTTAACTGATTCTGCTTTATTACTTATTTTCCTCTATCAAGTTGTTGCTGTTTGGACAGGTGTTCACCAAGAAAGGCAGGACAAACTATTGTTCTCAACTGTTAAGAGTCTGATAAAATTACAAGGAATTCGCATGTGAAGTTAAAGGTATCTTTCATCTTTCCTTTAATTGTAGCAGTATCAGATCAGTGCCTCCATTCATGGTATTTCCAGGTGAGCAGGACTGACAGTTTTTTGAGCAAATGGCATAGAAATGGTCAGTGGGTTATTAAAGCATGGTCTAACAACCTGAGCTTACTACTTTGCATGTATGTGGCAGGTTCTGCCAAAGGAAACCTGTGAAAATGCTTATGTACTTCATAACCAAGGAGAACTATGACTTGTCACCTTAAAAAGATATGAACTTCCTACCATACAAGTTCACTAAATTATCTGGAGAGCAGTGTGAGGATCCAGCCATGTTGGGCACCTCCAAAACATCGAAGCTGGCAGGACTGGAATAGGCCAAGATATTTCAGGCACAGACTGAAAGAAGACAGTAACCAGCTTTTAATATCAAGAGAGTTAAATGCAAGTTTATGCTGTCCAAAACCAGTGAGATATGACCTGTAATTAAGGATACTGCCTTGTACTTGGGCAAAAGAACCGACGTCCCACGCACAACAAGAACAAAAAGATGAGAGAAAAATATATCTCACCAAGCTCTAACAATTTAATTGTGAGCTATAAAATTATATGTTTGGATAGTTTTCCAGCAATCTGAACTAGAGCCTCCCGTAGGCTTTCATCACCTGAACATGCTTTTTTCTCCCTACTCTATTTCAAATCCCAGTTTTTCATCCCAGTTAGCCATGATATGTTTTTCTAGTTCTGCCTTCCTATGGAATTAAGAATCAGCTGATGATAGCTGTCATTTCAACAAAGCTTGATGGGATAATAGCCTCAGTTCCCATACACACTACACAAAAATAAGCAGACATGTTGGTGAGGTCTAAACAAGCAGTTTCAGTGTGGTAAAGGCTCAACAGTTGTCTGTTCTGCCTGTGCAGCTGCTGAAGTACTCATTACACATACTCACTGAACCAATCTGCAGCTATACCATGTTTGCTGCTCCTTGGCCAAGAGATAATTTGGGGGCCACAGAAGAAGATTCATATGCAAACTGAAATTTGCAGATGAAGTTCAGAGAGAATCCTGGGAGATACAGGAGTCTAGGATGAGAACCAAGCCTGTTAAGCTTCTTCACTTCTTGACCTCCTTCCCTGCTCTCCTATCATCAGTGCAAAACATAACCCCACATGAAACAGGCTTGCACCTCCATGCTGAGCTCATTCACACCACATATGCAACTAGCAAGCACCAAGATAAAGACCACCTAGTATATTCACCAAACATTCCTTCTAGTCTTAGAAAAAAACCTGATCTTTTCTTATTAGACTAAGAGTTTATGCCATTTTCACTATCAAAGCAAGACAGCATCATACTCTTGGTACAGCTGCACAGTTCATACAACAAAAGCTGATACAAAGAAAAAGCACAGGCAGACAAAGCTAGGTACTTTCTTCCATGTTAAAATACCAGAGCAGCCAAGAGAAACCACCACATGTTTTCAAGACAAGTGATTTTCTCCTGGACCATTTCCTACAGGGCAATAATTCTTTAAGTGCTGCTGAAAAGTGGACTTGGCTATCAGTCAGCCCTTACACACCAATGGCCCAGAAGAGCCATGAAATTTAGAGGTGATGCAGGATGCTGAAAATCTTCATAGCATATGGAAGACAGTCTCATGAGTACAAATACATAATTTTTTATTTTCAACCTCGAAAAAAAATTACTTGGCACTGAGAGAGTTCTAAACTAACACTGGCGACTGAACTGAAAAAAAAGATTAAAATCTTCAAGACCAGAGCAATGAATACTTAATGAGAATTTGTAAGAAAACATATTTACAGCTTCAGCTGCAAAAGGGCAAATGTTTAGAGGGAATTAATTGCCTGAGTACAGCATCATCTAACTTCACTAGGTAGCTTAGGCTAGAACACTTCAGTTTTTCATCACAGTTCACAAATGAGTAGAAATTGACAGACATCTGTCAAATGGCATCTGCAGCTATCTATCAACTATAAAAATTATGATAATATAGATTTTTAGACAGAAAGAAGCAGTTAATGCATCTTAGCAGCTGACCTAATGCAAAAAAGCTAAAGACTCTTCCCTCTACCACTATCCTGGAATTCAGCCCTCCTCTCACCCAGAGCCTGACAAATACATTTGAACATGCTAAGCAAACTGTCATACACAGTCCTTGCATTCCCGTACCTTGTGCTAAATCCACACTTGCCAGAGGGTGGCACCTATTCTTCCAGCACAGTCAGGCTCTGAAAAGTATCTTTGGCCTACATTTGTAGGTACTTGTGATTAGCCAGAAATTTCCCCACTGACTGCCTGAGGGCTGAGTTCACACAATACACTCAGCCCAACAGTCAGCTGTGTGATGACATCAGTATTTGTCCGTTTAAGTGGCCACCAAAAAGGACACTTGATACAAAAATGTTCAGCATAGAAGATTTCTGAGCTGTCTAGACTAAATGACACCTAAGGAACCTGCCAAAATCCCTTATTTGCCTGCTACAACAGCATATATTTCTTCTATCCTCCAAAGAAGAAACTACACAGAGAAGATCAAATAATTAGGTAGACAAAAATAAGGGGCCATCTCAAGGCTAGGTGAGAAATTCCATCTCACATCTCCTTTGAGATACATCCCTTCTGCTGAGTCTATTAAAATATACCAAAGCATTTTTCGGTACATGTACCTAAAGCAGCAGCCAGAAAGTGCTCAAACACATTTTATTTGCAGCCTACATCTAAACCAGAACAAATACCTGGAGTCAGCCACTGCCATAAGCCATAGCTGTTGCAACAAATGAACAAACAGAACACAAAGGAACAGGACAATGCACCAATCTTGGCTGAACATCATGTCCAGTGGGAAACCCTTCCAGTGTACATGATTAAAAATGCCACAAAAGAGGGTCACCTTCTGGAGGGTAGAGCACAAGAATCATTTTTAGGCTCATCACCCTGCAGAATCCATAGTGCCACACCAAGTAATTATTCCCTTACAGTATTCACACCATGCTGCAGTTCTTAAGTACTGCACAGAAAGCAAAGCTTTCCTGCATGCAAACTGTATTTTAGATGCAACTGTATTTTAGATGCTCATACTAAACTTAATCAGCCCAGTTACAGAAGCTACACTGTCTAAAGAGAGCAATCAGCTGATTGAGTTTGTGCTTGCCAATGCTCAGAGCCCATACTGTGAGACAGCCTGCAGAGAACAAGGGTCATGCTTTTTGGCAAGTGAATTAATTGTCTGGTGTCCAGTCAGACACTTCATAGCCACAAGATTTCCAAGTAAATAATGAACTGGCACTGTAAAGACTAGGTCCCTTTAGGACTCAACAGCTAGGCTAAGATTACTAATCATTAAAGGCTCATGCCAAGCTTGAATTTGCAATTAACTCCCATCTCTTATATCCTTTACATAACTAGAATTCCAAACATTTGCAATACTTAAAACAAGGCTCATTCCAGAACCATCTTGTAATGCTACAGATTATAATTAAAAATGGTATAGATGTCTCAGCACTCCAAGCAGTTTTTCTTTTAAAGAAATATTATTTCTGTCATAACTTGTTACAAAGCATTATCTTCCATATACAATAGCATAAATGAAGTTGCCTTATAGGTAGCTGGAATCCATATCAATGCCATTGCTTCTTTAATTCAATTTTAAGACAAGTGGGCAGAAAGGCGTTGGAGGGAGTTATTTTGATTCCAATTTACCCCCTCCGTGCTTGCATGACACACTCACAGAGCAGACTTAATCACACAAATAGATTTGTTCAGCATTCAATTCCAGACAAGCCTAGAATAGGGCATTTAAGAGGCTTGATATTCAAAGAGCAGACTTACATGATCATTTTCAATGTTTTGCAGCAGTCTTGGGTCATCAAATTCACACGATTCACTGGTGGAAGGAGGTAGCTGGCTGCAGAGCAAAACAAGCATATTCAAACAAGTGGCAACATTGTCAGTCTTAGTACTTCATGTCTTTTCTTGGGAAGTAAATTTAAAAAGCAAAGTAAGACTCCAGTGTCCTTGAAAGCATTGTGAAAAGATCATATGAGTAATGCAGGAAGTGCTAAAAATGAGCACCAGCAAGAAATCCAAAATGGTTACAGTTGACAGTGTATTTCAGAAGATTCAAGTGCCAATGCACCTCCTGGGACAGATGAAACAATGGCAGTTTTTAAGCATATTTAAGATAAATTTCAGGGCAGCTTGCTTATAAAATAGATCAAAGTTCAATATCCCTAAGTTCCCTCCCTAGCCAGAGTATTCTGCTTCAAGCTGACCCCTGGAGGATTCTGAGTACTCCAAGTACCTGGAAGAGACTTTCACAGAACTGACTAGAAAAGAAAGGTACAAGGAAGGAAAATATGGCAATGAAAGAAACAGCCATCTATTGGAAGAAAAGAGGGATCCATAGAAATTACATCTCAGAAGAAGAAACATATCATTTTATCACCTTCCTAAAAGATGATCATAAAAATGAGCTGGACTAGTGGAAAAGCCAAGCTTAGCTCATCACCAAGTGCTTTTCTGACAGCATTCAGTGTTTACCTGTTTCTTGGCTGGGAATTCACTTCTTCCCTATATTTGCCATTCAAATCCATGCCAGCCCTCCCTGGCTCTTCCCAATAATTTCAACATACTTAGTGACACCTGTGTGACACCTCTGGGTTTAATGACTAAAACATAGCATTTTAATAAAGAAATCCCTTTTCTTCTCATTGTCAGACCTGAACTTAGTGATTAAAAAGAGCAACATTCAGTCTCTAGCTAGGGGTAAGGCTCCTGTAAAGTAGGTTACTTTTAGCTTTTAACTTGACTGTCTGCAATTATAATAAGCACTGCATTAGCATCCCAGCCACCCCAGCCACTGCCTATTCCTCACCCCCTTCACATAGCAACTCTCTATGCAGAAGAGTAGATCCATCACCACCCACCAGCCCTGCATTAGGCTCCCACTGGAAGACCATTTTACTTAAACACATTCCTCCCTTGGGCTTCTTCCAGTCCCAAATTGGAAAGTAGTCTTTATATAGATTGTACCCACTCTGCTACACAGAACACAAACATCTTGGAATGTATTTACCTGAAGTCTTCTGATGAACGTTCTCTTTCCAGCTCAGGAAAGTGACTGAGGAGTAGAAAAAGGAAAAAAGAACATTTATTCCACTTTAGTAACAAAAAAAAAAATTGGTAGAAGGCGAAGATCAATGAGTCATCCCACAAAAACATATGCTAGAACCATGGGTTCAGCTGTTCGTACATTTGAATCAATTTTCTGCCTTTTGAGATATCTAATTTAGCTAACCTGAAATTCAAAGGTTAACTTGCACTGAGATCTTAAGACTACCTATTTAACATGAAGCAAATACAAAGCTTTAGATGACTCAAAGGGCTCCTTTTGACAGAACAAAATAAAACCAGTAAGCAGGTATCCCTCTTGTGCAAGGAATATTAACTACAACTACACTGTTCTAACAAAATTCTAGTTCTTCTCAAGTCATAGAAATATGACTGATAATTAACCCTTGGGCTGCAACTTCTTCACTCTTGAAAGGCCAGAGGTTATTCAGCACTTCTGGTTTTGTTTAAATCATGATCATGTAAGTTAGGAAGCAAGCTTCTTTGCTTCATATGAAGTACTTCCCAGGTTTGACTCTCACAATGTTTGCTGCAGGACAGGAAAATGAAAGCTATTAATTAAGACCACAAAATATGCTAGAATACGAATTGAAGAACAGAATGTTCTAATCCTTCTCAATATAAAATTTTGTACTAGTAGTAAGCACACATAAAGCTGCAGAGTTTCTTAAAAAGTCACACCTACCCATATGTCACTCCAGCAATACTGCATTTCTTGAAGTTCATGATATTGCATGTTAGAGTACCTGTTTTATCAGAAAACAGGTATTTTACCTGGAAGGAAAAAAACAAGCCTGATTTTCAACTTGCATAATAACAAAACTCGAAGTAGAAAATAGGAAGATTCTCAAAGACATATTGCTCAAATGTCACAATATTGGCCAATGGAGGCTTATTACAGTTTGATTTGTCTACCAAATCTACAGAAAAATAATCAGGCAAATTATTTAATTGCATTAATTCTTTATCTCTAAATGTGGAAGGGCTGAAACAGTAGGTATCAATTGCCAAGGCTCTAGTGTGGTCACTGCAGATGTACTTGATTGTGCTACTTGGACATTTACTAGATCTTTCAACTGTACTAATCTCAAAGAGTGAGACTAGAAATGAAAACAAAGACTCTTGGGATCATTGAAGGATCACTGGAATTTTACGCACTGAAGACATTCTGTGTTTCAAAGATCACCAGGAACGTTTGAGGACTTTTTCCCCTATCTATAAACACAGAATGTGCTAGAGTAAGTCCAACTGGTATTCTGCAGGCAAACAAAAGCAGCTTTTTCTGATGTCCAGTCATGAGCAGTCCTGAAGTACACAACACACTGGCACAGTCAGCACTGCTCAAACCAGTAATCCCTTAATGGAAACAGTGACTTCAAGGTAGAACTTGGAGGCAACACCAACAGAGCAATACAACTTCTTGGAGCATTAGCAGATCCAAAATTCCCACCTTCAACGGGCCACAACAGACCAAAACTAATTGCAAATTAATAATACCACAGTTGTACCTCTGCACCAGGTAAGACTTGCATACAGCAACATGTAGGAAGGGATGGTGAGAACATGAGAGAGTGAGATGGCTTAAAGACCAAAATGATTTGGCTAGAGTTAGAAACAGCTTTTCCTCTACAATTGCCACTCAGCTCAAGACAGTGCACTAGAGTACTTGCAAGGTGATCCTTTAGCTGTGCACTACGCTGCTCCTGAATATGGCATTGGAAATGGAGCTTTTGCAAGCCAGAAGTCAAAGCAGGTACCCAAACTTCTGAGGAATTTTAAGTCATTATTCATTTCACTATAAAACAAAAATATCAAGGGCACCTGTGAACACGCAATTCAACTAAAGAATCAAAAAATTCAGTCCACTTACACAGCATCACTAGTAAGCCATTCCTGAAAATAACATATGGGCCACCAACATACATTATGCCACATATCCATCCTTCACTTCAGGCAAAAATAGTGCCATAATTTGGAGGTTGATAACTTCACATGGAAGTGATTTAAATAGAAATCAAATTTCAGCATTCATAAGAAAAATGCCGATCAGATTAAGCAGGAAGAATATTGACTACCCCCTCCACTGAGCAGGATATTAATATGTATTCTAAATGCATAAATGTTGTCTCCAATACTGCAATACTCCAATACTCCAATTCATGCCAATTATGAAGTTCATGTAATTCAGTTACAGACCTATAACCTTGATGGTCAAGGAAAAAAGCTACTATTTCTCAACAGTACTACAAAATTCCAACATCAAGTTGTATTTTCCAGTGAGCTTGTTTTGGGAAGCCCTTTCAGTCTGAAGAAGTGTTATTTGCAGAATAAACAAATCTACAACACCCAGAAGTTAATATACAGTTATCTGTATCTGAAAGGAAAATAGAAATCCTTGAAGGAACACAATATCTAAATTAGGAATACAACTACTTCTTTGACTTGCATCTCCTGTGAAGTAGTCAGAAACATCAAGAACTAATAACACAGTCTAAGCTGTTGGCCTGCTCTTCAGTCAAGCTTAGCCCTTTACATTCTGTTCTGGTACAGACCACCAAAACCACAAAGCATCTCTCCGATACCTCTGAGAATCAAGTTTAGAGTGAGCATAGAAATAGTTTCAATTCCTAAACATAAAACTGCCTATATGACATTACATTTAAACTTGTGGTGTCTCATTAATTCACTTGTAAGACTCAGACTAGAGAAAATAACATCACATTAACCTGAGCCACAGAGCAACAGAATAAAGCAGATTTGTACATCTTGCTCTCATACCTTCACTCTTGACACAGTGTATCACAATCACAACACTTAAGAAAATGTTATCTTACCTGCCCAAGTTCCTCATTAAGGTTTGAAGTTCTGGCCATTGCAGGTGTATCTGTTTCAGGGTAATACATATCTACGTCCTAAAATGAGACCAAAATTAAGACTTATGATAAGCAAACTAAACACTAAAGTCTCTGTTCTTTTTTTAGTCAGCTCTAACTGGGCTTGGCTCTCTTAATGCTATAAGTGGGCATTCTGAATGCTTGAGACAAACATTATCCTTGGATGAATATGGGTGCTACCTTTCCAAAGGATACCTCCATACTACATGGACTTGAAAAAGCCAGATTCAACCCACAGCTACTTAATAAACTAAAGGTTCAACAGAAAAAAAACCCCAGACTTAGCACAGTAGAAAGAAGTTCATGCATTAGCCATGTTAATCAAAGGTGTTCAGTTACAACAATCAGTTATTCCAGCCACATCTATGACTGGAGAGACAATTTTAGTGGCTCCATGAAATAAACTCCTTCTGTTACTACAAAGAGATAGCTGCTACATCAACCAAAGCAACTTCTCAGATATGCATCTCTATGACATAAGTAGCTCAGGGAAGAGACATATTAATCTTCACTTACATGTATTTTATAGGAACCTACTACAATACTAAAAGTCCAAGGATTAATGCATACCAACAAAAGGTATTCCTCTTGGTTTTGTCCAACTTAAGAGCCATCACTACAGTATTTTTGGCCCACAAGTTGAGAAATACATTTTGAAGTCAAAGCTTGGTTGAACTGTTTGATTGAGTGAGGCAGCACCAACTTATCTCCATACAAAAACATTATAGTCCATACCAGAGGTGACCTTAAGGCCAACCACAGGATTAAAAACAAAAAACAAAAACAAATCCCACACCTTCAAACAAGTCTAGTCTTTCCCTCTGCTGTGTCTGAGAGAAGCTATAAGATACTGAAGAGTTTTCAAAAGATAATTACTGAATGTGAGTCAGCAGAGAGACCTCCTTCAGCCAAGAGCTGAGACTTCCTTCTCATCCTAAAAGCCTAAAATACAAGTCATCCCTTGCACAGGGGATCCTCCTGTGACTAGATCTTTTAATTTCCTGTGAAACACAGAATTGATAAGAATAAATCCTCTGAGTTTCCTCCTGCCTTTCCCAGAAGTTGCATCAGAAAAGTAATTAGAAAATCTCACAAAGATGTTAAGTGGGTTTTTACTTTAAATGTCAACATCCAGAACTGAGATACATTCATTTTTTGCTACTTACCCAATTTATAAAAAGAGCCTGAGTAAACTTGACAACTTCCAATGTCACCAGAAGGCTGATTGGAATAAGGTTGTTGTACAAGATTATAAACGTCAGCAGATTGTATCCAAAGTTGACAGACAGCATTTCTGTGGACCAAAAGAAACAGGACACCAGCAGATACAAGTCTGAGTGGTATGGGGCAATCATTTTTATGCAGTTCACCTGATCAGATTTAGCAATGTTAAAATAATCAGCTAGTGTGTTGATATCTAGTGTAAGGGCCATTTTAATACTGATTTCAATAGAAGATAGATAAAACACCCACAGAACACATGCCTAAATACACAGCATTTTATACCAGGTAAAGAAGGGCAAGGTTGGTGAGACTGTATTAAAGAACAGAACATTTTCTGAACAATTTTTGCTAGACAGATGGTGAAAAGTACAATATTCCCCACTATAACACAATTTAGACATTTATCAGATGTGTCAACTGCCTAATTAAGAGCCACCAATGTCATTAGTAATATAACCATCTTTCAGAAAGTGCCTACTTGTCTCAGTAGAGTTAGGAAACAAAAAATAAACACTGAAATTAGTTCTAAAATCTGACATCATTGTCAGAATTGAGAATTTACCCATACTAAAGAAATCTAAGAGAACAAGCTGACTGTTCAACAGTTGCCTAGTATATGAACTAAGGCACCCTGCTTAAGCAAAGAAGCTGTTATTAATGGTAACAACATTGGGCAACTGGCCCAAACAAGTCTGCCATCACAACTGGTCCTAAAGGGAAGGGGAAGCATTTATAGACAGCCAGCAGAAGTGTTCAAGGCTCAGAGACACAGGATGAAGCTTCCTGTTTATGGCACTGCCCACAGCCTCTCTTTACAAAGTCTCCACATTTGTAGGCTCTCCACTTCCTTAGAAACTTAGAGAGGCACTTCAGTCAGCACATCCAGCACAACGGGGTCAGAGTCCACAACCAAGGGTTTTCAGCATCATAAATTAATTACAAGTCAAGGGAGCAAACTAGGAATAGACAGAATCTAGAGAAAATTGCTGAAGCCTAATAAAGATCAGAGTTTGGAAAACGGCACCTCAAAGTGTGAGTACCCTCCAATTCCATATCTTTGATAAGTTTACAGAAAGCAGAAACATGCTTGGTATTGGAACATTTCCCAATACAATTTTTACAGAGATGAGACATTTAACCAAAGTTTAACATCTACCTGCCTAACCTGAAAATGAGTCTTTCCAGTGTGTGGCAGTTACAGAAGCTATAGAAATTGTGCATTCAATTTACAAAAAGGCATCTATACAGACTATTATGTCATCCTAGTCTATTGAAAGTTGCACCTGTTCTATACTGCAAGTACAAGAGTTCATTCCATTCATCTTTTCCAGTATTACTTCCATCATTGGAAGGCACAAATTTAAACTTATTCATTGGAAAAAAAAAAGGAGAAAGCAGGCAAGAAATTCTGAAATTTGCTGACACAGCTACTAGAAGACATTACAACTACCAAAACCCAGAGTCAAATATGGGGCATTTCCATGCTCTCCCTATGTGATTTTTTTCATTGCTACCACAACCACAACTCTTCAACTGCAGAAGATACACTTGCCATCTGTTTTGCATCATCACCAGACAAGCCATTTGCAGTTTGTGATAACTGTTTTAAGGTCTGAATCTAAAATGCTTTTAACACCACATTTTACAGCTAATGTAGCCTCCTCAAAAGTCTGCTGAGGAGCATTTCATTGTTCATGTCCTTCTTTGATAATGAACTAACAAATTTGAGGACTAAGAATGAAATCAAATAAAACCTTTCAAATAACCATACTAAGAGATCAGTTTACTCACAACAAAATAACAGAAGCCAAAGAGAGAAACTTTACCCAATAAATAACAATTGTAACATCTAGCATTTCAATTTTTTCTGAAAGAGCAGATCAGCATTTCTGACTGGGAGAAAGTCAGAGAAACCCTCTGCAACTGTATATAAGCATAAAGTAGAAGTCAGCATCAGACTGATGCTCCCCAACCTGCAGACAAATACAGTCAGACACATGTAAGGGTGCAGTAACATAACCTCCCCTGAGAAAAAACTCCTGTATGGTATCTCCACAGAGATGAAAGAAGTGAACACCAGATATCCAAGAGTAACTCTTGCCCCTCCTTCTGCTTCTGCCCTGCTCCTTGGCTGCTAGCCCAGGGATATTTACCTAACCTTTAGAAGCCTCACTGGGAAGTGCACTTATGTCAGCCCGTTCTCAAAAAAAAAAAAAGAAAATATTAGGTCATCAAAAAACTAGCAAGATGTGGGGGTTTTTGTTTTCTATTTCTTATTTTATGCATTAATTTAGTGAAGGTAAGAGCCTGGCTGGCCCTACAGTCTGATACATCCCTGGCTCAGTGCCTGCATACTCACTGTTGGAGCCAAGGTACCAGACGACTTCGCCATGTGTTCTGTTCCATAATAAGGCACCTACAGAACTCACAAGGGCCATTACCAGGAGAATACAGAACAAAACCAAGATCTGCATGTTGGTCACCTTCTCCACATTTGATCTCTTCAGAGGTGCTTTGGTTGAATTCTAAAAAGCAGCAGGGGAAAAAAAAAAATAAGAGAAAGAACCTGGCAATGGCTTATAATATGAGAGAAAACTGCAGAACTAAACCCAGTCTCTACTTTCAGAGTCCATTAGAGCACCTGCTGTCCATTCCACTGGTGGTCAGCAGCAGTGAACAACAGACACATGTTGCTGGTCTCTCCAGGCACTCCCTGACATTAAGGCAATACAGGACTCTAGTCTGAATCTAATTATCTCCATGATTATTACCATGTCCTCAGCTGTTAAGCCTCAATTTTAAATGTCATCCAGCAACCAGACAAATTCAGATGGAAGTCAGTTCTCCTTACATATTGAACTGTTCCCACTTCAGTAAATGTTTGCACATATGTACATGCAAACTTGAGTACAATGGACCCTTGTGTTCCTCAAGGCCTCCAGGCCTTAAACAACTACAATGAGTCAAACCATTTCATAAAATCAAGTCAATGACAATGAGAATACAGGAAAGATGACCAACTTCTATCAAAATATGCTCTTAATCCCCTTAAAATCTTTACCTGCATGAGTTTTGTATCATGTCCTGTATACACAACAATACCCAAGACCCACTGTGTGTTTCTCAGCTGTGCACCTCTCAGCAAGATCTGGTCTGGACCAACAGGAACTGGGCTGCAAAGGAAGAAGTTCATGTATCTTTCAGTTCTTAGTAACACTTTAAAGAAAATAGTTCTACTCTCAAACTTACTCCTCAGTTAATAATAAAACCAAACAACAAGAGGAAAAGAATGAGCTCAGATTGTCCACACAACTGAAGAAAGCACTGAAACCTCTCTAATTCCTGCTAAAGCACAGCAGGGCAAAGCTGCTCCAGTTACGCAAAACTTAAGAACTTACGTGGCAGTCACAAATAAGTTTATTCTGCACTTGACCTTGGGTTAGTACATTCTCTCTTACATCAAGGACAGAGAAGCAACAAACTTGCAAAGAGACCATCCATTTTGAGCACAGTGTATCACATACACCATTAAACAAGCATTTGAGAAAACCTGTATTACCTATATGACTTCCACGTGGGATGCAGGTAATCACCTGCTATTCTTGCACCAAGTGGCCCAAGGTATGTATGTTTTGTGAAGGAAAACAGATACAGCCAAGTAAAACATGTATGTTCCTACCAACCTTTCACAACCTGTGAATTTAAGTACTAAAACTACATACTTTTCTTTCAAGAGTTGTAAAAATCAAAGTCACACCGTCAAAGCCTCCAGGTTCTGGGATCATTTTTCTCTATACACCTGACCTTGGTGAGCCTTTGGCTCTAGTTGAAAGGGAAAGGTTTCCATTTCCTCTGTGTATCTCATGTAACAAGAAGGCCCTACAAACCCCAATCATTTCCCTGGGTCCTTCTCTTTAGATGTACTTTTTAATAAAATATCACCATTAATTACAAAGAAACCAATACTCCCATAACAAGCAGAGGGCTTGTTACAAAGAGAGAACTGTGTTATCTTATAACGGCAAATGCTCTGATTAATAAATATTAATTATTACCTCTCTCTTCCCCAGCAAAAACATGCATGTGCTCAGAGTTACAGACTAAAAGAACAGAGGAAATATTTTCCCAAACCAAACAAATTCATGGCTTTGTTGTCAATACCTTTGGCCATCTAAACGCAAGTTTCCAGTGAAGTCATAGAGATGGCGGTTGGGTCCTTCACATTCTATCCTCCCAGACACTTTCATCAATTCTTCCCTGGACTGGAGACTAGCAGTCTGGGACAGACCCTGCATAGAACAATTCAAAGGAGATTCTTGTCAAAAAACTGTTACTAGAAGGAAACCTAGGAAAATGGTGTTTCCTTTTAACATTTACAAAACCAAATGTGATTAAATCTGTGGAGGTTTGTTAGTCAGGATCCTGTTTTGCTTTGGTGGGGTTTATTTTTGTTGTTGCATTTTCGAGGTTGGTTTTTGTTATATTTTGGAGTTTTCTTTTTTTTTATTTGATATTCAATACCTCTTTCCTGCACAGAAGACTAATTATGGGTAGGTATGAACCTACTAACAAGACTGAAACTCTCTACATAGATTGCTACATGATTGCTCTCTACATAGATAGCTAGCTACATGATCTCTCTCTAACCAAGAGGAAAGTAACATCCACAAAACACAAAGCTGAATATGTGCAGGAGGAAGCAGGAGAAAAGCAGTATGAACAGGTCTGGCTTGTGTCTCAAAGTATAGGTGCACTGATGTGTTATGGCTGCTAAGTATGGCTATTCTTAAGTGTAATCTCTCTTGGGCCACTCCAGCCAATACACTCTGATCCTGCTCAAGGTTAATGACCCGCCTGTCATGCAGCTGCAACCTGATGTATTGGTACTGCCCATCTGAGGGCATGAACAGCACCCCACTGCCTATGAACAGAAGATTCCATTTTCTATTTCTTTTGCCAGAATTTGACTACAGCACTGCAAGCCAGAGCAAGGCCATATTTTTGTATTTTAAGCATGTTCTGAAGCAAATAAAATCTCACAGGAGCTCAAGATCTGGCTTAGTAGCCTGATTTGGAACAGTAAATTACCTTTCTACAAATGTAGTAAAGAAGGAGCAAACATAGCTTTTTAAAAACAAATTATCTATGTTTCAAAAGCCTAATCTAAATTTTTTTTTTTAATGAAAGAAGCCGAAGATTCGTAACTATTGCTAAACACTATAATCAACAGAATTTCTTTAACGAAACTAGAAAGATCTAAATAAATTCTTCTACTTACCACAAAGAGGCAACAAATTAACTTAAACATATAAAAGATCCTTTTCAGCTTCTGCCTCTGTATAATGCTTATAAAATGGTACTCATGACAGGAGAAAATGCAACTCTCACCACAAGCATACCTCATTTTTTATGTACAGCACTTAAATTCCACTAACTGAACCTTTAGCAAAACACATCCAAGGTCTGTTTGATTTGTCTCTGTGGGCTTAAAATACTTGCTCCAGGTTAGCTCTTTACACTTGCACATGATGCATTATTATTTGGGTTTGTATCTGCTGAAAAGGCAAATTACAGCAACTTGAAGAAACATGTTTTTAAAACAACAACAATAAAAAGCACTTGTATTGGGGCCATGCAAGCCAGGTGCTGCTTCATAGCTAACATTAAAAATACCTAAAAGAAAAAGATTAAATGCAGTTTGGTTTACCTGTCGTATTTTAAGATTCGTCTCCCCATCAAGATTAGCTGTTTCAATATAGCACATGGCTTGTGGTTCACTGTAAGGAGTGTAAGATTGTCAATATTAAAACTCAGTGCTTTTCTGTACTCTACTTTTGCACTAATATAGTCCACAACAGACTTCTTCAATACACTGCAGAAGACAGAAAACCATACTGGTGGTATAAAACCATGAAAGAGCCAGTTGAAAGTATATATTTAACAGAGATGTCTTTGGATCTGGTCCTACAACACACTACAGAGAAAGACAAGTCTAAATCAAAAGATTAGTAAGAACTTAACAAGTCATCAAACTTAGATGCCTGGATTATTTTGAATTGGAATCCATTAAATTGTTTCCGATTGCAAGAGTTATGGATGAAATACCAAGTACTGAATAGTATAAAAAGGGGATATGTTTGGGTGAAGACAGTAATGCTCTCTGCTACTGAATTCTGTCTGTGAACCAAACACACAAAATCATGTCTGCAAGGTCACCTTAAAGTTGAGGGGCTTCTGGGAAGCACATCCAAAGTCTGCTAAACAGCTTTTTTTTCGAGCATGAGAAAAAGGTTTATTAGGATTGAGGGCTGTGACCTGCAGCTTCCAGATATGCTTCTGCCCCTTACCAATAGAGACAAAAATCCTCCACCTAGAACTGAATTTTCTATTAGTCAAGGTCTTAACTATATCTAACATAGAGGAGCACTGCATAGGTAGCACCTGTGATAAGAAAGGGTACTTTTACCAGATCTTTTCCTGACATACCACTCAAGATTCAAAATTTCTGTATGGCACCACCAAAACTACTTTTCTGCCAACTGTCTTCTCAGGCTGCTCAGGAATATCAGTTTCCCATCTGGATTCAAGAAAGTGCTTTTACAGCATATCACTTCTCATACTCCTGATAAAAGGCTAGTTTTTTCCAAAGTAACCAATTGCTTCAGCAGCAAATGAACTCAATCAGCAGAACAGTCAGTAACAAAGGCTTCTTAGAACAACAATAATTAAGAAATGGACAGGAACATTTATAACACAATAAGAAGCTAGATTATTCTCTCCAATTTTGCTTTAAAAAGAAAAAAAGTTGAGTCTATTCTTTGTCTTCTCCTACACAGGCAATTTGAATCTGAACCCAGGAAAGACACAGATTAGAGCCCCATTTGATTCAGATTTTACTTCTGTCAAACACCTTATCTACTATAACTGGTTAGCTCAGGAGGGAGACCTTTTGCAATACAATTCCTCCAATTTCCACAGAAATGGTATGAACTGTGGAAATGAGAAATGTGGAAGTGTTTCCATGCAAAGCTGTGTTTGAATTAAATTTTTTTTTCCATCATGTTAATTTATTCTTTATGTAAAATTCATTTGATCTTTTTACTATAGAGGAAAAGAGAGTCAAGATAAAAACAACTGTCAATTTTACGTCTGACAATCACCTCAAACACATAAAATCAACATACACAAGCAAAAGAATCCACCCCCTTTAGAACATGCCGAGCTTTCTGGTGAACTGAGGACACTTAGTATTGACATTTAAAGGAATTACAGGAATAATACCAATTATAAAGCAGAATTTCCATTGAAATCACTATTTATTTCAAGCAAAGCTTCTCCTACGTCAACATGCTTTGGGTTAAATTCTCTGTTATGTAGTTATCAATGACAGCAGGTTAGTAGAATAATGTAGAACAAAAAGCTGGCCCACAGTTAAGAAATAAGTCAGAAGGGAGTTTTAGTATAGTACATTAGAGAAGTTTTTAAGTGAAATATTCTTCGATGTTGAAACAGAAAATTACTGTATCCAAGTTAAGCCTAACTGCATTTTAAGTTGAAAACAGCTTATTTAAGATTTGGGGCTTGTTTTAAAAAACACAATACTGTATACCTTTATCCTTCATCAGGTGGCAATTCAAAAAAGACTGAGCTTCTGCATACAGCCTAGAGAAAATTGAAACCTCCCAGGAGCAACACAGACAAGAAGGATGGAACAGGAAATACAGGAGCTTGAAAACCAAGTTCCCTTAAAAGTTTGGTCATATATGAGAACTGCAACCTAGAGACCAGAGCAGTCTGCAGTCAATGCTGAAAAGCACACAGACAGGAGGGAATTATGGAGGTGTCATAAGGTTTGGCTATTAGAGGCATGTTTAAGAACAGGAGCTGTGCTGCTGCCTCTTGTTTAAACCTTATCTGTTTAAGCAAACTGCGGTCTTGACTTGGCCTCAAGTTGTTCTACATGATCTAGAACTTAGACTAGCAGTCAAGTACCACTCAAATGCTTTTAGGAACTAAGAGACAGGAAAAATGTGCTGAATACTCAGTAGAATTAATTGGAAGAAAACTTAAGCTTCCTTAATTAAGTGGAGGGTTTCTCAGAAGGCCCTAGAACCACTGACTGCATGAAGCTCACATTAAGGACTTTCAGTCTTCCAATGAACTCATCAATACAGAGTATTATGTACCTGGAATTCATAAAGTGAAGTCTTGAAAATATCTCATTTTAGAAGAGCCTACCTACAGTGATACATGAATGAATGCCTGGTAAAGCAGTGTTTTGTCATTGCTGAAATTTGATTTTAGATGTGGAATAGAATTAGTGCTATCTGATGTCTGGTATTATTAATAGCAAATACAGAGATTCAAGTCCTCTGCACCTCAGTTCATCAGACACATCACTTCCACACCCATTCAGGATACCTGGTAGATATTATGACCATGTCTGCTGGAAGATGTTGCCCATTGGTGACCTTCACAATATCGCCTACTGCTACCTGTGGTGGTCAGGAGTACAGTAGCATGGAAGAGAAAAACAAACAGTTCGCTTGTCTGGAATGTTAGTTTGTTAATTTTCTTTCACCCAGTCAAAAGAGCAGCAGCATGCACAGAACAGCTAGAGACAGTGCTTCTGAAAGTCAGAGTACTTTTCACTGCAAGTTTGGAAATATCAAAGCCTTCCCCTTTCTGAATGCAAAGTAAACAATTCTCTAGAGAAAAAAGGTACATTGCAATTAAAAGTTGTGAGCTTCTGTGGCTTAGATTTAATAAAAATTACTTTTTTCTATAATTCTGCCATTATCCAAATTTAGGGGTTTTCTTTAGTCTTATTTAACTTTTTTTACTAGTAAAAAAATTATCTTTCAACTTTACCTTTCTTAAGTATCAAGAGTTTGTTTCTATTCTTTATCTGTATCACTTACCTACCCAATTATCACAATCATTTTCCCTTAATTCTCCTTAGATGCACTGCTTGTACTAGTCAATGGCAAGTAGTATCATCTCTATGGATCCATAACATAATCCTGCTCTTCCCTGACTCAGAGTTAGATGAGACATGCAGAGTTCTGAATTCTGGAATACTTTGTCTCCTTCTACACAGGCCTAAGACTTTCCAGCACCTTGAGTTAGTCACACACGCCTGGGACTTACATTCTAAAAAGAGTCAAGTAGCACTCTCAAAACAGTAAACCAGGTTTGCCTGATAAGCATGAGGCTGCTTAATGCCAATGCATGGCTGAGAGTCTGAAATGGGCTTAAAATACTTTTAAGATATAATTTATAAAAATGGAAACAGATGGTATGTTGAGCAAGCAGATTCATTAGTTTTACTAAGATACCGCTAAAAATAAATTCCCTACCACTTTGAGCACAAAAAAACCCAAGGTCAGAAGCCTGCCTTAGAGTGACCACAGAACTGTTCTTCCTTAACAATAAATGCAAGCCTGGACAAGAGGCAGATACAGACACAGGTCAGTTCAAGAAGTACCTAAGAGTATAAAAAAATCCAGATTCCAGGCTCAACCTTAATCTTTCAATTCCCTGTCCTTTCTACAAAAATAGGACTTGGAATAGCATAAACAGAAACCGATGTTAGCCATCAGAATCCCTGGCAATCTTCAGCTTCTGCTACAGTCTAACACTTCAGCAGGATTGCTTTTAGGTGTCTTGAGACTGATCTCATTCCTCAGAGGTTTTAAAAGAGTGTACTTTTTCCTCAATTACAAGATAAGAGGGCTAATTTTATCCTTTAAAAGGCATTAAGAGCCACCACTAGATCGATACATCCTAAAGCATTTCAGCAACTTCCAGATCTCAGAAATAAAGCTCACCAGACCCTGGCCAAGGGCTTCAGAGAACATGGGTCCCAAGTGCTTCAGGCTTGTGTTTCTCACTTGAGCAAGTAGCTTACTAATTAGTCTCAAAGCCCAGGGACTTTTTAGCACAGGCAGCAAAGTAAGTCTCTGTTAGACTTGCAGGGGAGATATAGTATTGCAGTGAAAGTTACTCTACTAGGTGGACTAAAAACAAATTACTGTTTACAGTTCACTTATTAACTGCACAAGCAAAACCACAACCATTCATTAGCATTTGACTGTACCACAGTACCAAGATTTAAAAATGGGTACTCAGGTGCCTTGCTCAGGGCAATTTTGACTACAGGACCAGAAAGGATCCCTCCCACCCCAAGTGACAGAGAATTCCCGTGTAGCATACATTAATTCTAAGCCTCCTAATTAATTCTGGCAAGAGTAATTCTTGAACACTTTTTTTCCCTCCCATACATCCTCAGGTTTTATTTACCTCTTTCCACATAATGTTCTGCCACATGCCATTTCTTAGAACTGGAAAGAAAGCTTAAAGTTAATTACACAATAAATAGCCATGATTCAGACAAATTTCAAAACAACTGTATCAGCAGTAGCAAACACTGACCACAACAGGAATCAACACAAAAATTGGAATCTTATTTTTCAGAAGGCTGGAACTTCTTTTGTTCACAGCTGTGGGTGTGTGAATCCAAGAAAGAAGAATCTGCCCTTCATATTTATATAATTTTTATCACCTGCCAGACAACAGTTGGTGGCCTGATTTCTTTGTGGCATCTCTTCATACAAACATGCAGATGGGCAGCATTGTTTCTTGTTTGGGAAACGACCTTCCTTAAAACAGAGGGCATTACTGCCTGTCAGTGAGGATCAGAAAGCATCTTTACTCTGTGTATGATTTAGCACAGAATTTTCACTTCTTATATTTTTCCTTTCATTTTATTCATAATATTTTGACTGTAGCATGTCCAACTTCACTACCATTACCAATGGCCCATATAAATCTGAGGCTGAACTGCCAAGCAGGCTCCAAGCCCTACTGAAAAGCAACAATCAGCTTTGGCAGAAGGAGAATGCTAACTGCTGAAGTTCACATTGAAACAAGAAAATGACAACAAGGTACTAAAACAGACCTTGGTTTCTGTAGTGCTCCAGTTCTACTCTGTTGTCCTAACACAGTTAGGACCTACCCCCCAGCATGCCTTTCCACCCAAGCACCTCCTCTAGGTGATTCTACACATACTTAATACTACTCCAGCCAAAACAGTAAGGTCAAATATGTCCAGTTATTGCTGAGTAACCCAGTCCAGTCCAGGTCTGAGCACAGCAAGTTCACCTGGTTCACCTTCACTGAAAGCAGCTGCAGCCAGTTTTCAAAGGTGCTCAAAAAGTGCAGCATACAACAGATCAAAGTTGAAGAGGTCAGTCTTTTAGTACTTTTAATACAATCTTCTCCTCAGCGCTATGCAATTCATACATGTGGCTCATTTAAAACTAATGCCACACTCTCAGAAGAAAATTCTGCTGAATACAGCCTTGACCATCCTGCCCAGGATAGGCCACTCCACAAACAGGAATGCAAAACTTGTCAGAACAGATCAAGCAGAAGAAACCCACCTCTTGACTCCTGTTCTCAGGCCATACACATTGAAGCACTGAATCCTGATATTTAATATTGTAGTGAATGGACTGCAGTGAAGTAAACTATTTAACAAAAAACGGGTGGGCAGCAACAGATGTACTGCCAGTGATGTGTCTAAAAATAGCTGAGCTTTCAACCAAAGAAGTACAGCAGTTTAGGGAAGAACAGTTTGGTGCACCCCTTCTGTCCCCCATGTACACTGTTCTTGAATTGAGCTCTGCTTAATTCAGAACTCAGGAGAAGGCCTGAATCCAGAATCTCAAGTGAAAAGCCTGAGACCTTGACTTAAAACTTGAACCTTCAGAAGCTGCAATGCTCAGTATCTCCTGTGCCATGGTTTAGACAGCTCCCTATTCCACCAGAAAGCTTTGGAGACGTTTCAGTAAACATTCCATTGGCAGTGTTGTGTTTTCACACACAAAGGTATTTTGCAGCTTCAAGTGCTTTGGACTGGGTCTAGTAGGCAATTTACTTCAGAAAACAATTTCACTTTTAATGCTTACTGAAATCAATTTAGCGATTAAAATTAAATAGCCAAGCAAATTACTGAAGCCATTTTCTTACTGTTCTATTACTGAACTATTTTCTTTTAAATTTATAATCCCACAGTCTAAAGAGAAAGCTTCCATTAGACATAAAACAGTTTAGAAATTTTGGGGTTGCAATTTCGCACCTCCTACTCTGCTTAACTCAATTTTATAGGAATACTCCAAAGAACAGGAAAGGACAGGTCTTCTCTAGAATATTTATAGGAGGGTAAAATGGATAAATTATTCATTGTCAAAACGTACTTGTTTAAAATAACAGAGGACAAGTACCTAAAAAGACTGCTCCAACTCAAAAAGAGAGTTTCAATATAAACCTTCTATCTAGGGCTTGCCAAGACTAAAACCCAGTTCTAGATCTAGGACTTAATGCTGTCACTCACATCCAGCCACGCAGGGCCATTTGAAGTGAAGCTCCTGAAGGGCAAGCATCTCCCATCAGGCTTGTTCCAGAGTTTGCTAGCCCTGTGCTTGACTCATATTTGAGCTCATCCCATACAATATTAAATGTGCATTACTTATTCTGTTATTTGACAATGGGAGGATCAATACATCAGGACAGTTATTACTGGGCTCTCTATATCCATGCAATATGCTGATCAAGGGCTTCACTTAGAATTATATGTAGTCTGGTGCCTAGATTCAATGTCACCACCACAGACATCATGTGAAGCCATCCAAGACATAAAAAAACTGGCTCAGAGTCTAAACACACTCCAGCTCCTAATGCAAATGTGGAGTGCTCACCTGGGGCAGAGCTTCCATTTCCGTTTGCTCCTAAGGGAACTTAATTCCTACATACCAAAGCCACTCTGCAAAGCAAACTGATGTTTTCAATGGTAAATTTTATATAGGAAAGGCACTTTGAAGATACACTACTGCTCTAAAAAACTAAATTAGATGAATTCAAAAAACTAAACTGGATGAATGCAAAGCCTACACGGCTGCTGCAGTAAGCAACCGACCATTGCAGGCAGTGGAGCTCAGGACACAGCCAAGCAGACATCAGGCATCTGCTCCTCAGTGAGCTCAAATGCTCTCCACACTGAATGCATTGATGAGACACCACTCAGCTATAAGAGCAACCTACAGGCACACGGAGAACCTAAATTTAATTCATCTTAATCTCACTCTGAACCCAAGTTATCTTTCCATTCTAGTAATACATGTCTCAAGAATAAGCCTCTTTAGCCTTCCTCTTATGAAGTAGGAGGATACAGCTTTAAGTATCAGAGTAAAAATTTATTTAGAGTATTCAAAGGTAAAAAATAAAATCTGTCTTCAAATAATTTTTCAAGTGCTAAGTTTCACTTATCTCCATTAGGGCACCTTGAGTTCTTTAAAGTTTTCTCTCCACAATTGCTGTGACAAACTTCCCTTGAAATGTTTGTTGGCACACATTCTCTGCCTACAAATGAATTATAACTGCCTCTGTAACCTCTGAAAGGACCATCTTTCATACTACCTGCAACAGGCCTGTTGTGCTACAGCCATTTAATTGCCAGTTGCTTATAACTAATACAGTGTTATTGCACTCGAAACATCTTCCCAGACTCTTGCAGAGGCAATACCTAGGAGAACTGATGAAGTACAATCTTAATGATCAACCCAAATTTTCAAGCACCAAACTCAGTGAAAATAATAGGCATAATGTTTGCAGGACTATCTGAAGCATAGAGCTAGCAGGTTGCTCACTGCTCCATGTTCCCCTAAGCGTTCCTCCAGCTTTAGACACTTCAGGTATTTGTGCTTGGGAGAAAGGGGCTCTACTCAGAGCTCAAGTCCATTTCACCTGCATGTTTGCACAGAGGAGCAGAGGTGGAGCTGTCCAACACAGGAACACGGAGCTGCCTTGACTATAGCACAGGACAATCACAGCAAACTCCTATTTTCTGCACAGGTTTTCAGTTAAGAGAGGTGAAGAAAATGACAGTGATGTATTCATGTCTGCATGATGACACTGCCAAGTACTGTCCATACATTAGGGATACATGTAGACATTCAGTGGATATCAGTATTAAATTCTCTTTCAGTGACACTTCAGAAAAGCAAAGCTACATCATCTCCAGAGTTCTTATATTTAAAGGGCAGCAGCATTAAAAACAATTACTTAAAATTCTTCTGACAGCAGCTTTTAATATCTCAGGGAGTATTGTTTTTTTTTAGTTCTGGATGTTCTGGTGTTGGATTTGGTGTTAGAATAATGAGGATGGAGTTTGGTAGGAAAAAAATTGCTTGGTTTTCTTGCAGAAGCTGAGAACTATGTAACTTTGGACAACCTTGATGTTACATGAACATATAAATTCTAATAATCCTCCCAGTGCCTCACCTTTAAGTGTCAGACCATCAATCATCAGTCTGAAACATTTGGCAAAGTAAAATCCTAAATTACTGGTAAGCACTGGTAGTGCACAAGATATGCATTCCTCACCATCATGGCAGTTAAAGCAATAGAATTGTTCAAAACTAATCGTTCACTACTTGCATTTTAAATACTTAGAGACCATTTAGTCTTACCTACTGTTTTCTTTTTATTCACTGCACTGTCTGCCTTATGCCTTTTCTGTAAGGAAACAAAACATTTCATTACACCTCATTACACTTCATCACAAATTCCAAAACCATTAGAGCTAAAAATATGACAAAACTGCAAGATGATACATTGGGTTCTTTTTGCCTTTATGGGGTTTTTTAACTTTTTTTTTTAAAAAGTCACATATCATCTAAATCCAAATAGTTTGTAGAAGAGTATAATTAAAAAACTTTCAAGTGAGAGTCCCCCTGTTGGAAGTCAGGCTCAAATCTGTATCAGCGGTAAAAAAAAAAAAGTCTCCAAAACTGAGTTTTTTGAAGAAAACCAGAAGGAACAATAAAGACCATGATATTTAGATGGCAGATGTACTATTAATTCTATGTACTATTGTTTAGACTGATATCCAAACGATTTTATTCTTCAGTACTTTGCAAAGCAGAAAGATCTCATTCTGATGTAAAGTTTACATATTTTCCCCAAAACAGCCTGCTCTGTCCTTAAGTTGCTTGCCTCCCTCCAACATCCATTTTCAAGACCATCTAAAAAGGCTATGTACTTGTCAGGACTCTATGATGTCTTTCCAATAAAAGCATTAATAAGCAAGGAGAGGGAGAAACAAACATCCCGATTTCTACTGTTTTCTTGTTCACCAACTATAATGAAAATACTTATTTTTTATCTCAGTGTGTTACAGAAATTCCAGCTAAGTTAAACACCCCGAAAGTTCAAACAGTATTTTGCTGCTGTTGAGCAATGACCTAAGAGCCTTCAGAGATGTGTGGCTTTATGGCATTTTATAGCTTTTTTTGAGACATTTGGTCTCTAGCACAGCCTTCACCATAATCATACTCACATAATCTTCTATGATTTCTTTGATGCCAGCAACTGTTAAAATAAATAACAACGGCACCAAGGTGGTATATCTTCCTGTTGGAGAGACATCTGGAATTTGCTGTGAACAGAGGGAAAAGAGACCCATTTTATGTTTGTATTCAAAATTAATTTCTCGTAAATTTACAATGTTATGCAAAGCTCTCAGAAGAGAGAACAAAGTTCTCTGATTTGCTGTCTGGTTTGTGCCTGACAGACATCCAATTTCAGTGGGCAAACTAGCCTACAATCTCAGTAGGTTTGAAGAAACTATACCATAGAGTTAAAAGATACAGTTGTTTTACATGCCTTTTATTCTATTTCCCCTCTCTTTACAAGAAAATGATACAAATTATATAATAATTCACATGGAAGCAGTGATAATGTGGACTCCATAAACAGACAGCAGTTTCACAAGAAGTTCACACATTCTTTTCTCACTCCATGTTTTATGACACCACTTATTTTTACTTATTAAGAATAAAAGAGGCTTGATTTTACAAACTACATTGAAAGAAGTCTCTCAGTTGTCTTCTAATTTCAATTAGCAACTACAAACCCCGTTAATATTGCTATTAAAGTAAGTTGAAGAATTTCTTTGCAGTTAAAGCACAACAACACAAATAACTTTTAGTGCAACACCATTTCATATTGTAAACAAGGCAAAGCAATAAAACAATACCTGCAGTAAGGCAATGAAGAGGAAGAATGCATTTGCAGCTTTTCTTATCTGCTCATACAGGAATCGAGGTAGAAATGTCACCACGCTGTACTTGGCTGTGCTGCAGGGCAGAAGAGTTTTATGTTAGTACTCCATCAGAATATCAGGCAGGGGATCATGACCAAAAAGTCTGAAAGCCAGTGTTAGAAAGTGCAAAGATAATAAAGTAAAGACATATAGGATATGGAAGAAGTAGTTGTTTTGGTTATGATCAGGAGCTGTACCAAACCAAAGAGGTATCACACACACCCAGAAGGCTGTCAGGCCCATTTTTATCACTGGTGCCTCTGATGAACCATTTACCATCCATCCAAACTCCAGCATCATGAACAGAAAATGTTTCATTTCAGTTTCAACAACTTGATCAGGGGCTTACCTCTCATCAAAACACCGAATTTAAATGTTGGGGGAGGGAGAGTTGAATGAGAGAAATTAGAAATTCTGCAACACATTTTTAAAAGACCTCATTTCCTACTTCAGAACAACTTCTGCTCAGCTACAAATAATAACTGCACTAACTAGCCTTAATCACCTATGTAATTTCTTGTCATCTTAACATCAAATCCATAATGGACATGAGTACAACTTCAGGAAATAAGTGTCCAAGTTGCCATGATAATTTAACCATTGGCACAGAACCTTCACCTACTGAACTATTGGCCATCGGTATGAGTTGGAGTTTTAGCAATTGAGCACTTGAGCTCAGTATGCCTTGCAAAGGCCCAACAAGCAGTGACAGGAATTCTGAGGCATTATTTTGTTTGGTTGCTTTGGTTTCATTTTGGGTTTTTTTGATTGTGCTTTGTTCTGGTTTGGGTTGTGTTTTTCTCTAAAAGAAGTCTTGTACTTCCAAGGAACTGAGGACACTTCTTTTCTTTCAAGAAAAAAAGAAGAATTGTTTCCCAATTCCTGTTCTACTGAAGTTTCTCAGCAGTGCCAAGACCACCTTTCCATTAAGTCTGGTTCTCTCTCTCCCACCAACATGCCTTCCAGATCAACTGAAAAGCCAAGCATTACTGTTCAGAAATCATAAAGGACTAGGATAATCAAATGCTTTAGCTACATGATCTGCATTTCACAACAGGCTGCTGCTATGCATAAAGCTCTTACTACCTTGATCCACAAGCAGCTGAGTTCAGTGGGGTTCTCTCATCTCTGCATGGACAAGGCTAGAGAACTGCATTTTCCAACTTGCTGCTTTAACCGCTTCCTTTTCCTTCTTATCTGCCCCATCCCCAACTCCAAGTCATCTAACCAGACACTGCTGCATCTTTCAAAATCAAACTTGATCATGGTTCATCTCTACTAAGCCAAATGATGAAGTCCTACATCCAAGTTTAAAGCTGGACTATGTAACATAGTCCAGTTATTATATAAATGAAGTTACTTCCTTCAAATGCTGCCAACTCCTTCCAGCTCTAAGTATTTTTTTGTTTTAAGCCACATTTGCTTGGTCTCATGTGTAATAACCTTCCTCTAATACAGAAGATAATTAAACACACATCTCAAAATGAGATTGTGACTTCAAAATATGGGTTAATCAAGTTCACAGTTTAGACCCAGAAGTGAACTCTCCAAGCAGTACTAGTTTGACATCAAGCAATGGCAGATTTTATATCAGAATAGTATTCCTCTGGGTATCACATTGCTATGATTGTACTAACACAAGATTTTGAAGGCAACCAAGCTGAAACAGTTATAAGCACCATTCTACCACCTACCAAATTTACAGCTAGCTGGCTCAAACACGATTCTTACTCTAACAGTTATGTTAATACCAACACAATAAGGCTCTTCTGAAAAAGGTTTGTACATACTAAGTCACTCCATGTAGTCTGTTTCTTAAGTAACTTGACAGATGCCTACAGAAAATGGATAGAGCTCTAATTAGAGGCAGGCACAGTCAGCTGTTACCATACAGGACAGGAACAGCAACCACAAGTATGAATAAAAAGCAGATACATGTTATTATTCAAAAAGAAAACTTCTTATAAAAACCTAACTAGTAGTCTAAGCTGGGCAGGAGCATTCAATTGATTTGGCTCTGAAGAACAGTTCTTTAAATGACAAATACAAAACTTATTTTTAAATAATATTAAAAAAGCCTTGTGCTCCCTCCCAACCGATAGATGTGTTACAACTTCAGGATAATCAAAGCTCAGGAAACCTAAAATCTACAGATGAACAGGTAGAAACTTCAGTCAGCTCACTCATACTACAGTTTTGGCCATTAAAAATAAATAACTGGCAGGTTAACTCTCTGACCAGCCCCAGTCAGAGCTATCTTAACTCCAAGAATACGAGGTCTGCAGCTCACAGAACAGGCTGACACAGGCAGAGGAGGGAAGCACAAGGGGGAAAACAAACAACAAACTGGTTTTTCCTAAAGCAATAGCTGTTAACTATGCAAATCCTTAACTACACAAATTTAAATGTTGAACAGGTGTGTAAACATTAGAAAACGTGTCTCCTCTACACCTAGAAGTTAATTCACATAAATCATGTTTCAAGTTACACCACTGTGTAAGTCAGGAGGAACAGTACCAAATCCTGTTAAACAAGTGAATTTGGGTACACCTGACTACAGCTGGGTCTGGCCCCACTGTTTCTAGGGCAGTGCAGAGATTTTTTGAAAGCAATCACTGTATAATTTGCAAAAGGTTACTGTCATTCACATACATTAACTCATTACCATATAACTAAAGTATCAAGTTTTACCTAGTGATTTTAATAACAGACAAATGAGAAGTAGCAAACAGTGCACTGACAAATTCACTAGCAGTTCTCCAGGATGGTTCCTCTATTTATTCATATGTAATTTTTGCACAACTACTCCCATTTTTGCCTTTTTCCCTGTTTCCCAAACACATTCTATAAAGCCAAGTTTTACTTTACTGAATAATCCTTGAAGAGGCAAAGGCTGTCAGTAATAGAGGCAGAGGAATTACTTTCTTGACACATGTATGTGTGCTGGCAACGTGCAGCTGAACACAGTCTGCACTTTTCCACTCAGCCATCTAAAGCACTTCCACCCCTCCCTTTAGAATGGCAACTCTGAGATGAACTCCACCTTCAGGATAATCATAATTAAGAAAATAGGACCTCCTCGAGATACATGAGGTCCCATTTCCAGGGGCAGCAAGTACAACAAACTGCCCTTTCCTAGACAGCATTCAAAAAAAACCTACTCATGCCACAGTTCACATGCTTGAAATACTCTCCAAGAGCTGAAGTATGAGTATCACTTGATGTCAGTGCTTTTAACACACATCAATTTGCAGGAACAATTACTAAGAAAGCCAGGCACAGACACCTGAACCACCGCAAAGGCGCCGGGTAATTAAAGTGAATGTTACAGACTTGAACTCTTCTCTCACCAAGCAGGCTTTGTTTCCATCAGCATGTACAAAAGGTCACATGGCAGTAAGAGAAGGAAGAGAAAAACTCCAGAAACCCCAAGACAATCTGCTTGACTTAAGAGCTCAAATAGTGTCTTTGGTGGAATGGTGTTTGCATGCTAAAGTCCTGCCAGGTACATGACACTTTTAATAGTAAGACTAACATCAGCATCTGAGGCTCTGCTAAAGCTCTCAAGTACAGAAGCATGACAACCTACCTCCAGACAGACACCGCTGCTGCAGAAGGCATAAACAGCAAGCTGTATGTATTTCAAGCAATATTAACAGAAAAAACAACATTCAGTTATTACACTGAGTACAGAGGAAGCCCATTTATAGGAACATCTCACCAACAAGCTGCCATGTAGACTACTAAGGAGGTTGTTCTAAACCCAAGTGCCATGCACAAGGTTCTCAGCAATTGCCTGTGTATGGCAGTGAAAGGTCATCTACCTCCTTGCACATAGGGAAGATGGTGTACTTTCTTGAAACTTGCTAAAGAGACAAAAATCAGCTGCTTACAAATTCCCCAAAAAATACATCATGAGGGATTATAAGAAGCAGTTACTATGAAATGATTATTGGTTGACTGGACATTAGGTCCTAAATACACCCATTGCTGGTTTTGTAACAGGGAGCCTGAACCAATGCGGCCCCCAATTCAATCAAAGGGCCTTGCTCCGTCAGACAAGTCCTCAAGACTATAGTTCTTACAGAAGAAGGCTCCAGCCAGCAGGGGTTTCACTGCTCTGTTTATGGCTGTACTCTTCTGTCACCCAAGAGAAGGGGATGTGCTGCTTAAATACCTCAAACAGTCTGAGACAGTCCTTGAGCTCAGGGCAGAACAGAGGAGTGTGAAAGGAGTAGCGCTTGCTCTTGCATAGTAAAAAGTGCAGCAACTTGAATATTGCTCAAAGCTTGCCAGAGCAAGATAAAAAACCAAGATCATCACACTATATCTGTCACCCAGCTCTGGAACAACCACTGTCCATAGTCCAAGTGGCTGTTTTGTTTCCATCTTTCCCTGCACTCCGCTACAGTTTCTCCATAACAGCAAAGACAATTTATATATACAAGTTGATACATTGTCAAAAGAGGAAATGGGTTTAAGGGACATGCTTCTGCTCTGCTACTGAAACATCAAACCCTGAAAGACTTCCCAACAAAGCTGCAGCAAAACTGTAGAAGATGAATCTGTTGTCTGAAATTATCCACACAGACAATGAAACTGATTGAGAGTATTCAAATGCATTAGAATTAATCAATTTTAATTTTGACTGAAAACAATTCTAGCAGCTTCCAAGTGAAGAAAACTTACAGTGGAATAGTTTCCCATATCAGTGGACAAGTTTTCCATAGTATCTCAGGCACCTCACCACTTCTCCACATTTCTTATTTCTTCATTTATAGTCTGGGCTCCCACCAGAAACAACTAAAGACACAACTGTTAGAAAACTTGTTCTTCCCCTTCGTTACAGGTGGAACTGATCACGTGCTAGAATCCCTGAGCCCTTTTTTCTCAAATCATATAATTTAGGGCAAAATTATTGTTTCATACAAGCTTAAAAGAGTCAGGATGTATCAACTAGCTCCTAATTCCCCTGCAGATCAAGTTCCATTAGAACTTGTTTTATGGGGGCCACAATGATTTGGGTCTGCTGCAATAAGAAAACAAAACTCTTCAGAAGAACAGTTTACTCAAGCTAAATTCAAGGTCTCATAGATAAATAAATTAAGAAAAAAAAAAATAAGCAGACAGCTGTCAGCTAGACAACCAGACACTAATGTTGAGGAGTGTTTTGCACAAGGGAAAATCTAAATTAGCACCGACATTTCACTCTTGCATCATTATTTTCTAGTCATGCACATCCTGAGTGTTGCAACCTACACCAACACCTAGCTAAAGGTAGGGTGCTAAGTGCAATACTCAGTGGTTACCCCTGCTGGAGCAGGTCAGCAGTCTCACCTGCCCTTATGCACAGGGGCAAGATGATCAGGCTGACAAAAGCAGCCAGGTTGAGCTACCTGCACTTCCTTCCAAGCTGCATCAGCAACAAGCTGATCCTCAAGTGCATCCATTCCACTGACATCCTTACACGGACCACTGCTAAGCCAAACGTGCATGAAAATGCACTATGAACCCCTGTCCACTGAAGCATGACAATCCCATTACTTTCTAGTTCATCAGGATCACCTCCTAACCATGTAAGGAGTTTTCAGAATTTCTAACCTGAAGTACCTTATTCCAAACTGCCCCAGTATCAGCAGCCCTACTGCCAGACATAGGTGGTAAAAGACTGCAACAACTAATGTAATTGAAGTTAATTATCAAAGCAAATACTACTTCCACTAGGAAAGTCTCCCACAGCAGGGCAGTCTTAATACAGAGTAGGCACTGCCACAACTGCTTACGCTCAGTTTAACCTGAAAACCAGACCACATGTCACATTAAATAGAAGCAAGAGCACTTTTGCTTCAAAATCCAGTACCCTGGAGGCTTTTCCTAAAGCACACAAAGAAAAGGCCTTTCCATGAGCTCTCTATTCATGAAATCCCTACAAAAAGGGAAACAGATTCCTGGCTGGTTTTCAGTAACAAATACATTAAACAAAGACTGTTTAGAAACAGTACTAAAAGCTCTGAGGGCTTGATATTGTTTCAGCGTGCGTGTGAGGCCATCGCTACAGTAATACACTCTTCCTTTGCAGTAGCCCTGCTGGCAAGTACAACTCAATAAAAGCAGAGCTGACCAGCACAGTTAACCTCGAAATTCTACTGTCTAATAAAGCAAGTTTAGTACCACATTTAGTTACTGTGCAAACACAAAATAGCCTTCACTTAAACATACAGCTTTGATATGAAGATGACAGGAAAAAAAAAAAAAAAAGAAATGAAACAAGTCACATAAGCTAGCTGTCTAAAAGCCAGAGTGCTAGCTTCAGTTTTAAAGCCAATTTTTAACTCTAAATGTCACCACATCTTAAGCAGTGTTTATTTTAGTGACAAGCAGGGGGCTGGTAGAAGAAATTAATATTTAGTCAGTCTTGAGAGAAATGTAATTATCTTCACAACCCACAGAAACTATGTGGAATGCAGTTATTACACTTCTCAAACTCCACTTAGGTCCACTTGAGATAATTTCTTGCTCTTCTACCTTTTTCTACAGACCACTAGCAGTCAGGGAGATCTAAAAAGAGAATTAGGGATTCAGTTTAACCCACCTGCTGTGTTGCTACCACTGATTTATGAAATTCAGCGTGCAAAAAAACACCCAGAACAATTTCAGGATACCAGAGAGCTCGACATGCAGCAGGTGAAGGGGCACTAGAACTCCCACACCTGTGATTTTTTTCATCCAGATATTTCATCTAGGCAAAATTCAACAATTTAATTCTCCAGGGGTTCTTGCCCTAGGAATATCCCAAGACCAAAGATGCAGCAGCTTCAAATACACTGGTATAATCTCTATACACAGCACCAGGCATACAATAACAGGTAATTTTAGTGAATTTTAATGGCTAAAAGAATCTTTCTGTATGTACCCAAGCCTTTTTCATTGTGATATATTGCAGTATCAACAACAGCTGCACTGCAGGAAACAAGTTTTTGCTTATTTACGAAGTATATTACACTAAGAATTTTTCTTCACTTAAAAACAGTATCTACCTAAAACTAAAAGAGTTAGAGGATTAGTTTAACACATGATTAGACTTGTATCATTCAGATTATAATAATACACCCCTTCTTTGATGAATTTCAAAATGCCGTTCTGCATTCAGGCAAGCAATCTGTTCACATGACAACAGAAGAGTATTTCAAATGTAATACAAACACAATAAAACCAATGGCCAGTGCCTGAACTCTACTAAGAATAAACTGAACAGAAATAAAGGCATTTTTACCTAAAAGACATGGGTACATTTTGCTGCAAGATGAATGCTGGGCCATACCATATAAGTGCAGAGAAATTTACCTGCACATAGCAGACTACAATCCACATTTTCAACCACAGATCATAGCAATGTTAGTGATATCATGTTAGTGATACTAGCAACTCCTATTCCACCTGTGAGAACCTCCACACACATTCAAAAAGCATTAACACCTCTAAATCACAGGTGACACACAAGCCAATAAAGCAGTGCACTTGTCTTCATTTAATGCAAGACACATGAAACAAAAGGAAGAATAAAGATGAGTCTACTGTTTTGTCACCAGCAAGCATCATGCAAACACTGAAGGGACAGTCTGGGACTACAGATAAACAGCAGTCTGTTTATACAGGACTTATGATTCTACTAGAAGCCTTGTTACAGGCTTCAGGGCTAAATTCCTAGGCAAAGTGCTTCTGCCTTATGAGACAAGAAATTGATTCTCCCTGGTTCACTTGAGTTTTAGGATTTTTTCAGTTTAAAAGTCAACACTGAAGACTTTTTGCTTGTGACCTTTTCTAACAGAATCTAATTTTTGCCTGTATGGAAAACAAGTTTCTGAACAGAGGATTTTCTGGATATCATAATGCAATTTTTGGGACCTCCTTAATAGATCAATCCACCAAAATCTGTTTTGATAAGCAACTTCTGAACAAGACTTTAGGATTCAAGAGCCATTAAAAACAAGTAGGATTTTGTCCTTCCTGAGTGCTGCCGTGCCTGGCCTCCCACTAAAGCTGCAAACTGATTCAGATGCAAGTCAGATTTGCACCAGGATGCACTACCAGGCCTGGATTGGAAGAGTATTACCTAGAGCAACATTTACAAAGCAACTCCAACACACTTCAAAAATTTGGAGATAATTTCTAATGTCCTTAAAGTTATCTCAGCACACTTGTTCTTCTGGGACAAATAAACCAGAAGTCCAACTCCATTTGCATCAACATTAATACATGCAACAAGTGAGGGGCTCAAATCACTTAACTGCTGATTTTTACTAAATGCACTAGAAGAAATTCCTATTAACAGTGCTATTATACATTCAGAACAAGCCACTGATGTCAGAGTAGATTCTGGTATTACTATGAAACATGCAGGAACTGTATTTATAGAACATTCTAACTTCAAATAAAATATCCAGTCTTCATCACGGATACATTTGGAAAAGTGTCCATGCCATTGCTTTGGTCATCTCAGAAGTATTAACACAGCATTCAAGCCCCTACCACCACACTCCACCTGTATTCCTCTGGTCTTACAAGGCAGTAGGGAAGCTTGTTTCCCATCTTGTTGTGGGCTGACCTTGCCTGCACACTTGGTACTCCCTGATCTGTTCTATCATTCCTCTTCTCAGCAGGACAAGAGATGGAGAAAATATTATGGGAAGAAACTCATGGGTCAAGA
>VZRX01022636.1:0-20038 GCA_013398075.1 Notiomystis cincta
CCACGTCCCCCAGAGCAGCCCCTGTGGGCGCAGGGAGGTCTCCAAAGGGCTGGGTCTGATGGCAGCACAGTGCATCCACAGGGACCATCCACAACATCCACAAATGTCTGCACTCAGCTGCATCTCTCCCATGTCCACATTTCCCCAGGCAACTTCCTTCAAATGCAGCCAGAGTCAAGTCCATACTAAGTCAGTGTGAAGACTCAATTTGGTTTTTAAAATTGGGTGTCAAGGTTAACCCTCACCATAGCATGTTGTTTAAAGAGCTCATCAGGATCATGAAATGTTGTCTGATGCACAGCTCCTCAAAATAGGACTGAAGTGCTCACTAATTCTGCTTTTTGTGTGAAGAGACAGAAGTAAAGATACCTCACACTATTTAATAAGTCCAGATAACAAATTATAACTGATAACAGTGAAGCACCCATGAAATAAATCAATTTGGCACGGAATTTTCAGTGCTGGTCTCAAACAAAATGTATGAATTATCCCTCAGCCTTTTCTATTTCCCAGTGGACACTTTGACAAGGAAGGCTATGGAGTTGGCTCATGCTCTCTAAATTCTCCAAGTATGTCTATCTGTTTAAAAAAATTATGCAAACCTAATTTAATGTCATTTGGAAAAATAAAAAACTGCGATTTAGAGTTTGAGATCCTTTAAACAGCAAACTAATTACCTCTGAGGACAGAACTAGTTATTTCAATCAGCATGTTTTTTAAATCAATCTGATGGTCAAAAAAGGAGATGTGAAACTGTGAAGTATGACAATTTTCAACCACTGAAGAGATCACCTTCAAATCTGCCTTTGTCACTCACTCCTCATTAACATAATATTCACATATTGAAAAAGAAAGTGGATTTTAAAGTCTAAGTTTTAATACATTCTTACTATTAAAATATGCCATATCTAATTTAGGATATGCAGCTTAGCCACATTACAATTAGAACAGCCCAAACTTCTAAAATGTTCTGATTTTGAGTGTCTGATATTACAGTGCTAGCGCTGCATTAATGTAGCATTTTGAAGCACAAACTGTTTGTATTTATTATTAAATTTCCAGAAGTGGTTCTGTACTCCTTTAGAAGTGTGAAGAAGTATTCTCTATGTACCCCAGTACTCCTGCTAGGCCTTTGCTATTCAAAGACTGACTGCAAAACCAAAAGAGGCATGACACTCTTCTTTACAAGCATGACAGGGAATCTGTTCAATATTTATGACTTTCAGATGTAAAAATGCTCTTTATCAGCTCCTGTTTTACATTCTATTCAGCTCAAGTCACACCACAGGTCAGCTAAAAAGACTATCACTAGTGCAAGATAAATGAGCAGCTAACAGCATATGGGAAAGGCTGCAAGTATCATAGTAGTCTAAGTGGATAAAGTATAGGGTTTGCTTTTACAGGAAAAGGCAAAGTCCTTTGGAAATTACTAATAAGGAGTGAATTAATTTGTGCTTTCCACAAAACACCTACTTCAGTAAGAGAGGATGAGCTTCAGCTGTGTGATTTCTAAGGGAAATTACAGACAGGAGTTTTGTTGTTGCATTCAAGGCTACATCTCACAGCATTTGTCAGACATGCTCTGGGCCTTGCCATGGGCACTGTCCAACCATGGCCCAGGTGTGTTTTGGTGTTGCCAAAAACACAGAGTGTGCTTTTGTCCCAGGTGCTCCCCTGGAGGGCAGGAGCCCAGTGCCGTGGGCTCTGCACTCCAGTGATGACAGCCTATGGAAATACCCCATTTCTACTGACATAATGCTAAATTCAAGGAGATTCACCCTCTGTGGGAGCAGTCTGTCTTTAATGAACTGCTCTGCTCTGAATCTCTGATGGATAAAAGCATAAGGCCCACACACAAGGTTTGTAAAGGTGGTTGCTGGTTGTTTTCTTTAGCAGGGTGTCAGTTTTGCAGAAAGCAGTAAGAAGGGTTCTAATGTTAATGAAGTAACACTTTTTTTCTTTAAGAAGTCCTTCCAAAATAGAAGTGTTTGTTTATTTAATTTGTTTGAACTTGCCTTTTCCATCTGTCTGGAAAGTAAAAATAGACAAGCCTTGGAATCACTGGGTCAGCTTGTCAGGGTAGGAAAGCTGTCTAATGCTATTCCAGCTGCACTGTAAGGTGGTTGGACACTTTTATGTTCCTCATATAAGGCCTGTGCTTTTTCAGTAATGTACTTAATCATAGGGGTGTCCAGACAAATAAGGACTGTTTCAAACAGAAGGCAGAAATACTTTTCATTGCAAAGGAGGCAGGAGACCCTGTTCTCCTCAAGTTCTGCTCAGTGAGTCCAAAAGGTGATCTTTTTCCAGTTAAAGGGTTTTATTTCCCACAGAATTAGGAGAGAAATTATTAATTATACAGTATTGCTGAGGCCTCACAAGAAATACATACTTAAAACCAGTGCTGGGTTTGAGGAGATGCTACTGTCTGTCCTGCCACATATACATTATCTAATAGCACTCCTAAGGATTTCAGATCCATTTCTAGGTCATCTTTTCAAATTACATGATTTTACAGTGTAAGAATTGGCCATGGATAAGTCAATGTAGTCCCTTTTCAACAGGGGACAATTGTCATAAGTTTTTTGTTAAGAGTGAGCAGCTCCACTGCACACGTGCAACTTTTCACAGATACAAGGAGGAGTTGACAGGGGTTACAAGATATAGAACCAAGCTAGAAGAGATTTTAAACATTCCAGGAAAAATCTATCTTATCAAATCTGTTAATTGAAAATGAAAATTCAGGTTATTATCTCATCATCATTCTAGCAATTTTTTTAGCAAGATAAATCTGCTCCAGGTCTCTGCACAAAACAAAGCATTTGTCATCTTTTTATTCATCACACATTTTCTCTCAAGGCATATTCAATCATTTATTTCAGGCACTAATCATTTAAGGCTATAAAATTGATTCAAAATAGAAGCCAGTGTACAGGTATATATGGACTTCACCTAAGGAATACTAATGCATTCAACTGCACAGTGTTTTTCATGGTAGATTTTGACTTGACTTTGAGGAAAGGCTAAACACAGCATTCCTGACTAAGTTAATGCTAGGTATCCACAGGTGTATCACAAGGAGAAGGTGTAGTCGAGGTTTAAGCTGAGAAGCTTAAAGAAAAATTCACTTCAGGAGGTTTTTTAGTACCAGTATAAATAGTAGTTGCTGTTTAAAATCTGTCATGGTATTTCAGCTTTGTATACTGAAAAGCCCCAAGCAAAAATGATTTCTAAATGTGCCTTCTAGTTATTTTTTCTAATAGCAGGCTAATTATGCAGAAAGCATGCTGGAAATCAGTGCACTGAATGTCTTGGTGCACTCTGTATTTTTCTCTCTGCAAAGCATTGTGTTTATTTCACCGAGCTGTTTTCAGTCTCAGGGGTGGAGAAATTTTCCAGTAACGACCCCCACAAGCCCTTCCCAGGTTCCCACCAGGGAGATTGGGCTTTCCACAGAGGCAGCCTTCATTCCCATAGCCCCAGGAGCCCTTACCCCTGCCCTGCCACTGGGGATGTGCCACAGGGAATGGGATACACTCCAGGTTTGGCTTTTGATGTGCAGCAGGCTGTAGATCAGTGATGTTAGGAGACCACACTGCCTCCCGCAGTCTCTGCCCATGGTGAGTCTGACACGGCTGAGATCCCGAAGCAGGGAGTGGTTTTGCTCCTGCACACCAGCCAGCAGGTCTGTGCTCAGTCAGTGCTGGGCTGAATGCTGTGTTGCCACTCTGGCCAGCAGGAGCAGAGAGACTTCCTTAGCATGCTGACCCCTCTGTGACAGCTGGGCTGCAGTACAGCATTGACAAAGAAAGCAAACACCTCTTTGAACCATTTCTGGGAACACATCTGATTTGTATTAGCCTTGCTTGTTTACCTTTCATAAATTTGGGGCAGTATCAAGATATATCTCCTCTATGGCCTCCTACCATCAAACCAGTTGGCTTGCAAATTAGATTGGGCTTATCCTCTCTGGCATCACTCTAGTGTTTTCCCACAACTTTCTAAGTCTCCTGATGCTTGCAATGTTATTATTTTGATATCTTTTTAGATTTTCAAGACAGGTGACAAGCCACACAATACAAGAAACTAGTAAATTAATTTAAAATATACATGCTAGGTCTGCTTGCTTTCCTCTACTTTATCTCTTTTGCCCCTCAAGATACCTCAGCTAGTTCCTTGAGGGCTCTGTTGCAAGTTGGCTTTAATGCCTCTGATGTCTCTAAAATTATCCTGCAGTCTATTCTTTCCTTAGCTTTAGAATATCCTCCTGATCCTTTTTTCTTAGTTTTAGTACTATCAAACATTAAAGTATTCTGTAAGGCAGCAGCAAGAGAGCATTTAACATTCAATATTTTCCACATCATCCATTATTTGTTGCCTCTTAAATAACAGACATCCACAAATCTTTCTTCTAGTTGTAGAGAAATTATTCTCTTTGATTCATGGGCAGTATATTATAGCTAAGAACCTCTACTGCTAAGAACACTTAGACAAAAGCTACCCAGGAAGAGCTCTACTTTCATCTTCGAAACTTTCCTTGATTTGCAAGCATTAGAGAGGATTACCTAACACATTTTTACATTAAGAGCAAAATAAAGAGCATAGACTGAAAATGTGAAAGTCCAAATGCCTGGAAGTAAAACACCAGAACCATGGATCACTGTCAAATTCTTTAATTGAGGGGTCATTTCCATTAAGTTGTATATTTTCCTTTAATTTACTCCATATTACTGTACTTTGTGGCTTTTCCCTGGGGATTTAATTTTGTTCCACCTCAGCTTTGTAGAGTATAAAATGTATTTTCGATACAATAATTTATTTTTCAGATTCATATTGCTTTTTCCATCTTCTTTTATCAATGACCCCCAGCTTGCTACACAGACAAATTTTTGCATGTGACACCAAGAGAACAGCTTTTCATCAGACCAGGCAACAGGAGCCAGAACAAGGACATTTTACATTAATGTGAAGGTCCTGACAACAACATTAGAGCCAAACTGTTTGCATTTACTTTCACCTGCTTTCCATTCTGTTCTTCAGTGGGGTAATCAAGTGCACACCCACCAATGTACTGCCTTTGTAAGGGAACAGAGCCCAGTGGGTTTTGTTAAGTTGGATGCTTGGTTTTGATTTTTCATCATGCACTTATTATGGTAACTACTACCTTTCCATAAAAAAAAATAATGAAATCATTAATTACTCCTGGTTTTCAACTGAGCTAGGAACCACATGCATAATTTCTAGAAGGTAGGAACAGAGCTGAGAAGGGGAGGTGTTTTTGAAGGATATGCTTACACCTGTGTTGTGTGCTTGTGTGTGACAGTTCTGGCCTGGAGGGGACAAAATACAGCTGTACAGATTCATCAGAGTTCTTCCTCCAAACAAGAAATGTACACACATGAAGAAAGGCACTTTTTGTCTGCAATTAGCTATCATTGCTTTCGAGGTCAGGAGTACCCCTCCATCAGGCATTATCTTAGGATAAATGAGAGTTTGCTTCCATATTACTAAGATGTACAGAATGAAAAAGGAATAATTGCCAGCACTAGTTACTGTTATTTTGAACAGTAACTTAATAGGATAGAAAACAGAAGGAGCTGCAGTTGCCTTTTATAGGCAAATTGGTGTATGACCAATATTTAGGCAAGACAGAAAATTCCCTTTGCTTCTCAGTTAATTTTGATCTCACTGGACTGCTTGTACAACACCACCCTGCTAATATGAAGAGAGACATCATCTGGTCCATGTGGGCAGAGTACACTTGTCAGTGTTTATGATTACAGAAGTCAAGCTGCTTTCAAGTCACATTCAGAAACGCTGAAAATGTGCGTCTTTTGATAGCCTGCCAGTAGCGTATAGATATATAACCACTATGGTTACAGCACATCATAAAATTTTATTTCCTGCAGATTTGTCTGCCACAGAACATTTACTCGCTGTCAAAAAGGTAAAAAAAATATGCTAACAGCTCTGGGTTTCCTCTAAACACTGAAATTTCTGAAACCATCCCTACAGCTACTGTCTTTTTCCTTCTTGCAGCATTTGATGTACTCTACTTTTGATGTATGAGGAGAATTTATCTTTAGAAATGGATTGTTTTCATATTGGTATCTAGGGAACAGCAGCTTCTGGAGATAAGATTTAATTTGGGTCTCCTCCATGAGGCTTAGGCACGAGCCTGCCACATGGCACTGCACATCCTCCCTTTCTGGAAAGAGCCTTCCCAGAGCGACATTTACGTGGTTTATTAGATCCAGGTATTGCTTCACTCAAGCCTGTTTAACAGAATGAATACAGAGCAGCCCCACTGCCAGCTCAGTTGTTCTGTGGTTGCCAAATACAGGGGCTAAGAAGTCTCTCTGGTGCTATCTGCTGGAGCAAGTGTTCCTGTGTCTCAGGACTCCTGGTACAGCATCACAACTCAGCTGAAGGGGGCTGAGCAGTGGCCTCAGCTGCCAAGGGGTGAAAATAATTAGAGACCAATCTGGTGCTGCCCTGAACTCAGCACTCCTTGAATTCTGTAGGAGCTTTACTTAAGCCATCCTGTAGCATGAAATTAACTGAAGATTTTTATGCCAAATCTGCTAATAACAGAATCCTTCATAGAGTTGGGCATTCCCTCCTACTGTAACATAAACCCCAGGTGTGATCCCACTGCAGACATTGGCAAGCCTGGATTTTGTTGCTTTTACTCAGACCATTCCTCAGTGTAGGCAGACAAATCCCACAGCACTCGTGCTGAAAAGTGCAGGGAAGCTGCACAGCTCTCATCCTCACCTGGCTCAGCTCTTCCAGTGAGTGCTACTGCCCCGAGGTTGAGGAGGAAATAACTCATACAAGATCCTCACATTGAGAAATTCAGGTCCATAGCAGAGCACAGTCCTGTGCCAGGAAGATGTTAATCTCATCCAGATTCTCAGGTCGGGCTCTCCCAGCCCTGAGGGTGGTTCCCAAGGGAGTCCCCATCCCAAGGCATCCTCAGCAGAGCCCTGAGAGCCTCAGGTCCCTCAGAGCCAGCTCAGCAGCTGCCCCACAGGGTCTCAGGCAGCCCCAGCTTGTACTGACCCACCCAGGCGGGCAGAGTCTCCCCATGTCTCTCCTGACACCAGGAGCTGCCCTGCCTGCACCAGACAAACTTCCCAAAAAGTTCTCCAGAGGCAGTGTGCATGTGAGAGAACCAGCCAGAGACACCAGCTCACTGAGCCCAGCCACCATCTACCAGAGATGCCACGGCAGCTCCAACATCCCAGCAACAGCTGGGCTGATTTCTGGCGCCATTAAGGATTTCTTGAACAATTCTGGCCATACTATAACCCTCTCCTTGCTAGAGGTTTAATGAGAACAGCTTTCTTTCATGGTATGTGTAGCATAGAACTCTTGGGGAAGGAATGTATGACACAATTTGCTTCTAATTAAATTTTCTTACTGTCCAAAAATATGCAGCAAATAAGTTCTGACGGGTAAAGATTTCCCAGTCCTAGATGTTTTTGTGTTGAAAGAGGAAATTCACAATTCCAAAAAGCCTGAACAGACAAACCCCTCAAAATTACTTCTAACTAAATGTTTAATTTTAACCTTATACCTCTTAGTACATTCCATACAGGAAACATCAGAATTATACATTTAAATGAAATAATTTATTATAATAGATTACCCAGAGGACTGTTTTCTGAGGAAAAATTATTAGTTTTAGTGAACAAACAGCTTCTAGCATTTTTCTCTGAAAAAATTCCCAAGCAATTTTAATCAGATAATAGTAATACCACTTCTGAACTCCATTTGTGTGCCTTTGCTTTCTCCTAAGAAAATGGAATGCTCACAAGATTATTGCTCCCAACCCCTCCTCCCAATTTTTAGCATTTGGAAAAGGAAGTACAACAGAAACCAGTGCACTCCTGTGAGGGCACATGCAACCACCCCTCCACTGCCTGTGCCCTCACAGCAATGCAGTCTCTTATGAGCAACTGCATTAAAGTGAAGTCACAGACTCATTTAGATTGAAAAAAGCCTTTAAGATCATCAAGTCCAACCATTACAAGATTCCTGCCAAGGCCACTGGTGAGCCCTGTCACTAAATATGACATCTACATGTCATTTAAATACTGCCAGGGATGCTGACCTCACCACTTTCCCAGGCAGCCCATCCCATCCAGCTAATAATTTTACAATTAAAGACTAAGAGCCTTTCAATTAACAGATAGCTGCAAAAGAAACCTATTGGAACAGTTTTCACCAACCTGGGTGAAAATATTTCTATGCCTGTCCTGCTAGTGCTTGGAAGGTCTCTCCACTTCAAAGCCTGCTGTGCTTCCCCCAGGCAAGTGAAAATACTGACTGGTGAGCGTGGCTGAGGGCTGGATTCGGGCTCACTTCAGCAAAAATGGGAAAATCAAGTTATTTCAGATTTTACACCAGCACCACTACCCCTTGGGCACATTTCCCTACAAAAGCTAGGAAGGACTTTCCAAGGACCTCTCTCTGGATGCAAGCTTTGAACTGGAGCAGAGCTTGGGCCATTGCAACTCTTTTTAGGCTGCATTTTAAGCAACAAAGCTGAGCTTTGCATTCAGAGTAATAATGGCCCAAACACAGCAGTATTTTGAGCCTTATGGGCTATTTGCTGCATTATTTTATGTGCATCAGCTCTGAATGTCTTCTGTCAATACTGCACAATATTTTTGTTTGGTTCAGTGCTCTCCTCATTATGAAAGTACAGTAGCATGTACCTAATCCCTGCTAGGAAGCCTGGTTTACACAGACCTCAGAAAGCTACATTTGAGTTGAAAACAATCTCTGTATCTGGGGGTTTTCAGAGAGTCATAATATTTCTATTTTTATTGTCATTGTGTCTTTTTTACAAATTCCTAAGCACATGCAGAATAAATACATCCAATCCCTGTAGAGTTTTTCAGTACAATAGGCATTTATGACAAGTAAATTGCCAAGAAAACATTTGCAATGCATATAATTTTCATGTGAAATCAGACCTTTAAAATAGAAGTAATTTTTTTTAGAGTTCCACAGTTTTTACAGCAAAGGCTTGAGGAAAGAGTGTTTTCCTTTTGAGAAATAAAGCAATAAGATAATTGCAGAGCTGCTGTGAACCATTTGGCAAAAGCTGCTTGCCATATTTGAGATTATCCCTACGGTAGGTTTTACTTTTTCTCATAAACCTTAAAGCAGCTATTAGATGAATGGTAATGAATGAGCCTGGAGAAACACCCATATTTGGCCATGAAGCCAAAAGAATATTAGTATGTTACTGTTTTACTCTAAGGAGATAATGGAAAGGCAGATTACCTGAAGGAAAAAATGGTTGGATTATGTTCTGTGTAAAAACAAGATAAGTCTTAACCTGGACATTAACTAGGAATGGAAGACTCTGGAAGGGAATTGACCTAATTCTCTTTTTATTTTAATGTGACATCCTCTTATGTTTCTACCTGGAAAGTTATAAATCCAATGGAAAGAAAAATGCAAAAATGGAAGTGCAGCATCAAAATTAGTACTTCTGAAACATTTCCCCTTGAGCTTTTCCTTGGTGTAAGAGAAGACAATTAGAAATCTGGACAACTGTGGACCACAGCAAGCAGGCAGCAGTGCAGTCTGAAGGGGAGTTGCACTTCATGAACCAGGAAATTAAAAATAAACAAATAGCTATTAGCACTGGAAAGTGTGGATTTCACACTTTCCAACAGCATATGACATGTGTTGCTAGCTCCAGGAATTTGTGCAATTATGCTCTGTGGTGCAACTGCTCTTTCCAGGCCAAAGCAGGGCAGCAAAATCGATCAGGCAGAGGAGCCAGAAATGCCCTGAGCACCAAGTCAGCTTTTCAGCCACTCTGCTGTAATACAGTCATCACAAATATTAAAGTCTGTAAAAAATAAAACTGCAAGTGTTTAAGATGCTTATTCTGCAGAGTTCATTGACACTCCTGAAGGCTGGTGGTAGAACTGCAGCAACCAGGGATATTTACCAACAGCTGCTTTTCATTTCGAGATGTAAATCTCACCATGTCTTTAATTTCAACTGTCAAGCCCAGTGATGTTGCTAAATATGTCACTGAACACATTTAGCTATGTAGACCTTTTATAAAATATTAGAATTTCTGAGATGAATGAATATACTGTCAACTAGTTAAGAAAAAAAGGTGGCTCTATATTAACAATTGTAATAAAATCACAACTGAATTTAGTTTTGTTTCACAAATAGCCACTCATATTTTGAGAATATGTGCTGACTGATCTTCATTGGGGGCTACATGGAAAAATGTGATGACTTTTCAAACCTACAAGAAACTGCTTGAAGAAACAGTTTCTATATTCAGTGTTGTGTCACTGAAGAGTCCCTATGACCACTGAAAAGATTTCTCTCTCTCTCCACACTCAATAGCCTGAACATAAATTTAAGGAAAACTACTATAAATCAAATTTCTGAAATGCCAATGCAAGGATTTTTGTTTTGGCTGTTTGTCCAGTGCTGTTGATTACTTATTTTGGGCAGGTGTGAACTGATACATTTTAATTTCAGGGTTTCCCACAGCAGTTATGTAGACTCTTGCTGCTGTCACCTCTTTACCAATTTTATAAATCTGGTAGATTATTAATGAATTAAATTATTAGTCAGATTTTGGGCTCCAGTCTAAGCTTAAAATGTACTATATGAAACCAGAGCATGCTGTAAAACAGGACATGGGTTTACTAGGCACAGATTGTGACAAACACGGGCTAATGCAAGCTACACTTTTCAGAGAGCTCATGGAAGAAGCTCTTGTGAAACAGCAATGATTGACATTATTGCTTTTAAAAGAACCTGTGCAAAGAACCAAGAGTAGGAAATTAGTGGGATTTCTAGAGAAACTGTAGGACACAAACCTTCTCTGTAGCTGCATTCACAGTCTCACTAACCTTTTCCAGTGCTTGCACTGACAGGGAAATTGTATGTTCTTGTGCTGAGTAGGAAACACTAGACATGAGCAAAGGTGTGCCTTGGCACACCTCATGAGAAGAAGAAATTACTGTCAGAGTCTGTGGAGCTATTTGAAGTAAAGATGAAATTCTGCTCTAGAGGAGTCCTGAAGTGCACAGATAATGGCAGTGTTTCCTCAGTGTGTGTGGCTTGATTCCTGTCCCTCTGGATCAGTGCAGTAATGGGATGTTAGTCTCACTGAAGATGCCACACAATTATATTTTAAGTAAAATCAGCACAGAAAACAGCCACTATTGGTCTAATCCAGAATTAATGTGCCATAGCTCTGTATAATATTCAGAAGAAAACAAACAATATTTCCTCTGGACTAAACTAGCCCTTCCATTCTCTGCTCAGCATAGTAAGAGACCAGTATGCTAGTGACAAAGGTGTGTTTTCAGACTTTTTGACAAAAATATTGAAAAATACTAACAACAAACAAAATGAATGCAAACTAACCTGTTGGGTATCTTATGTGTCACTGTACTTGATGTAGACACCAGAGTCACAGTACTTGCATTTATTAGCTAAAAAAGTACAAAACCCCATCCAGAAAAACAGAGCCCAGTAGAATCTTTGTCCTGTCTAGACAGGATTTGTGTCTAATGTATCTGGATAAGCCATGGGAGGGAAATGAAAGCAAAACTTTCATTTTCTGATTAATATTCTTTGTTATGTGCCTGTAGAGGGCAAAGACCACTGTTTCCCATGATTGTTTCAAAACTCCTTATGTTCTAGAGATGTTAGAGCACATGAGAAAGAATTAACTCATCTTTTCTAAATGCAAATCCTTCATTTCATTAACACTTTCCCCACTGATAGATATGGCTTATTTTTTGTTTTGAAATCTACCTTGTTAGGTTTCACACTACAAATCAATAATAAATCTGTATATTAATTATTAATCTGCTGTGTTTAATGATACTATTCCACTTCCAAAATTAGGAAAGCCACTCTTCTTTCCCATCCACATACATGGCTTGTTCTTTTAGATATTCCCTTTATTTTCTCATGCCTTCTGTTTAATACGGATTTTAAATGAGAAAAAAGTTTAAGCAATTAAACCGTTGCAGAAGATGATAAAGTCTTCCAATTAAAAGTAAACTTATATTTTGACCTGTGTAGCCTTTTATAATGTACCTTCCTTTATTTATTCAGTGGAAAGCTGCTACAGGAGAATTTAAGGTGATAGCTACAGTACTTTTTCTCTCTGAAACCTGTGTCTGTCTCTGGTTATTCCATTCTTCCTTGGTTACCTGCTGCTTCCTAATCTTTCTGTCCCTGTGCTTGGGCTCACTTATAATAATCCATTTTAATTAAAGCTCTCTACCTCAGTATTAGGTCAAAAAGGAAAATGTAAAAAGTGATGGTTCAAAATACACATTTCATTATATTACTGGAATCAACCCAAACCTCTTTTGTGGTTAATTTTCTTTGTTGTAAAGAAAGTCTTCCTCTGGTCTCACTTGATTTATTATTTTGTTCACTATTGTGCACTGAAGTATTGAAAACATGAGTTTTTTCAGAAGGTGATTCTGAGAGTATTTGTCTTCTATTTGAAATGTGCAATTTCATAACTGTACCTCCCAATTGGTATAAAAGTACTTCCTATTCAGATTCCCTTCATATCAGCTTCAGGCAATCGACTTATTTTACTTGTACTCAGCAAAATGTTGAATTCTGTCTATCTGGCATAACTCCATTACTTTTTTAAATTGTCTGAGAATGAGATACTTGGATACACAATAAATGGGAATAGAAATATTTTTCTCTTGTTAGGCTACCATGATTACAAGAAACTCTTTTTTATATAAGAAAATATTTGTGACAACTCTTCATAAAGGTTTTCTTCTTCATATAATTAGACAGTTGATCTTTAAGTGCCTTCCAACCCAAGATATTCTATAATACCTCTGATGCCCATACAAGAATTGATATACTAATTTGCCAGCCATGGACAGGATGTAATTTCTAGTAGAAAATGCTTTGTTGATGTTCATGATGTAGCACTTATACACTGCTATCACTGTACCAGAAAGTTTGGTTTAAAAGCCAAAAGAATAGTATAAAGAGGTAGATACAAATGATATAAAAAGAGTTAATGGTAGAGGTGGGGTAAAGCCTTTTCTCAAGCTCGTTGGAATGGCTTGCCTTTTCACAGACTGCAGTCTCATTTGCTGATAATTGGATAGTGGGTAGGAATTGTTCCTATCTTTTCCCACATGAGAGGACTGAACTTAAAAAAATTATAGGAGGACTGACTTGACTGTCTAAATTCTAGATAGCTCTGCACCTGAACCAGATATTCCTGTTCCATTATTGTATTACACACAGCCAGGAAGCCCTCCTACAACCCTCAGCTCCAGTGGACCTCTCTGGATGCTGAGGGGCACAGTGGTCATTACCTGGGTTATCCGTAGTGGGTCACAGGACAGGCACAAACCAAATTGCATAAGCTACTGTGGAACAGCAAAAATCACTTTAGAATACATAAAAGGGAGCCTCATTCTAGAGTTTTCTTCCTCTGCTGGTTTTCTATTACTTTTCAGTTTTCTGAGAGGTCTCAATCAGAGAAACTTGTACTTTCAGGGTGATGCAGCGGTTCACAAGTGACTTCACCTGTGTGGAAAGTGAAGGGTAGTTGGAGAAAGACAGATGGTCTGTAACACCTCTCAGGTGTAGCAAGAACCTCTTAACCTGTGCAGGCAGAATAGTGACCACAGTGCAGTTACACCTAACTGAAGAAAGAGTATTAAATTGCAGAACCTGTTATTGGCCAGTGGAGCAGCTGAGATCAGCACTCCTAGCTGTACTCTCTGCATGGAGATGGCATCCCTGTGCAGCCCAGTTGTCAGGGGCAGATGTTCTGCAAAGAACATTTCTATTAATCAATTCTATATTCCAATGAGACTAAGCAAGAAAGTTTTTTATGGCTTAATTTTTAGCAGGAGGAAGCACACTTCTGCCCTAATGAGTATCAGTGAATGAGTGTGTGTCAATTTAGGAAAGGGATTCACTACTAATACTCTGTGGAGAATATTGGTAAGCACTGAAATAATGCAACAATTCAAATAAATACCTGTCTCCAAAGAAAAGAACTACTGAAAGAAAAGACACAATTTCACTGAAGAAAAGTATTTAATAAAATGTTCTTCAAGAGTGAGCATAAAGAATTTAAATAGTCTGCAAAGATTATTAAGAGGACTGGAAAAAAAGCTTATTCCTGAAAGTGTCATGAAAATTTGGAACCAGGTTTTAAACCAGAGGAAAATGCAGATGAATAAATTCAAGTAATATGAAGAATGATGGTACAGGAATAGAAGGAGTGTGCCACCCACACTCCTTTTTGCAGTTCTGGCTTGGTAGGAACTATACACCCAAGGAAGAACACTTTATTTTGTAGAGCAAACTGATAAAATTGAGCTTTGCAGAAAACTCTAAGTGTTCCTGCAGAATTTCAGTGATGTACTTTGAACTACATAAATTTTGAGGACTACAAAATAGAAAATTTACATTAAAAAAAATCATGCATTTTCCTGCCACCTCTCCCTGATGCAAAATCAGCCAACTAATTTCCTTCCTTTTTCAGTTCAACTAGCAAAATGAGAGTAAACCCAGCAAGGAAGCAAACCAGGTAAAGTTAGTGCAAGTGCTCATCATAATTCTCCAATTTTAGGCACCTTGAATGGCAGGGATTGGCATTTCAATTGCTGCACTTACAGAAGGAAACAGATTTATGATCTGCACCATCCCTGCTGACTTCACTGTGGCATTAGGAATTTTTCCCTAGCGCATAGTTTTTATCATAGACTTGGTCTCTAGCAGAGATCAGTATGGAGATGATTTAAAAGCTTTAAGTAAAGGCTCAAAGGCTTCTGAAATGGTGAGTTTCAAATGAATCTGAATGGGATGTGTTTAAAAGATGTTCACCAACCCTAATCCTTTCATGGTGAAAGGATGGCAGCAAAAAGGAGATGATGAGAGAAAACAGAAAGAAGCAGATGTTGAAAAGATGAACAGTCAATGTTAAAGCAGGCCATGGATTGCAGACTTCAGCCATGCCAAAGATGGTTTGGCTCTCAGCACTGTACTGTGAGAAAACCCGTTGATATATATACTTTTTTTCCCCTTTGTTCCATTATATAAGGCCCTTCTCTGACTTTACATCTTATTTTGAAGGAATTTTTGATGAACCACAATCAAAAGCTTATTTCTGATCAAGCTTCCATGGGAGTTTGTGCCCAGGCATACTCAGAAGCCACTGTGTCTATCCATCTGCATATTAGTTAGCAGAAACTTTTCAAAATCTGGCTTTGTGCTACCAGTTGTCAGTGCAGATTGAATTGCTGAGGAAAAACTACTGGGAGAGAAATGTGTGGGCAGACATTCAGAAACAGAGGTTCTTTCATGGTCTGGGTTCTTTACATTGCAAAGCAGACAGTCTGCTCTCAGCAGGCAAACAGAGGATTGGCCTGATGCACGAGATCACTGCTCTCCACAGAGCCTGAGATCCATCTCCCACACAAGCAATGCCACCACCTCGTGCAGCAAAGGAAAAAGAAAGAAGCTTTTGAAACAAAGCAAAGCAAAGAAACCTTTGGCATGGCAGCCAGATGTGAGATCTGCTTTGATACCACAAAGTATATGTTGTGGGGGCACTAGTGTGATCCTTGCAACTAAAACTTTGTAATCTTTGCTTGTATATTTTGCCTGGAACAACAAAGCTGCTGTTTCCACCTGAGTTGATTTCAGCTGCATTCAATCTGTTTTCTCAGCCTTCATATGAGTAATACTGCTGCTTCAGGTTTTGCAGACATTCCTTTTAATCACAAGGAAAAGGCTGACATGTAAACTCACATCTGCAATAGTGCACTGTAATTGCACTCACACGTCTCCAAAAGCTAAATTTGTGACTTATATTGTTATTACAGCCAAATTAGTGCAGTATTTCTCAACCTTCATCTTGGTTGCTCATACTTTTTTTTTTAATGGTATTGCTCAATTTTATCATTCATTTAATAAGAGTCCTTTTGTGGGTTAGTTTGCCTCTTAATATATATTGATAGCACTGAGATTTCATGGCTAACCTAATGACAGAACAAATATTATTTTGTACCATCTTACAGTCTTGTGGTCTAGTGAAACAGATTCTGATGCACAAATGATCAAGTGCTTCTTTTAAACTGGACTGGAGATGGCCATCTGCAGTCAGAGACATTCCCATGTGTTTAGGATGTGCATGTTTCATGCATTGCAGTCTGGCATCGTTGCCCTCCTCCCACTTGGCTTTACAAAGGTACTGCATTCCCATGAATGATGAGTGACTACAACAGTTCTGGCACTGACAGAAAATGCTGCTATTGTAAGATATGCAAAATATGGCTTCCAGCAGAGACCATCACGGCATGGTTCTCACAACCTGTCCAGAAACTCTTTCCAATTATTCAACAGAACCACTCTATATTGAGCACTGTGGTTTGAGCACAAAAAATGTACAAGCCCAGACTGTGATAAGTCACAAAGACAATGCTATTTTGAAGATATTTCAAGAGCTACCTTCTCCCTTCTGCAGTGTTGAGGTAAACCCAAGATTCTATTGGGAACAAGTTGAGTCAACGTGTTCATGCACTGATTTCCACACAAACACCAACTAAGGAGAAAACACAATCTCCATCTTACAAGTGGAGTATAGCCACAAAATAGGTGCTGACAGTTGTAGAAATTTTCTCTGGTGTATGACTATAGGCAGTCCTACAGAAATAGCATCTTTCTGGCTTGCAGTGGCTTAAATTAATGGAAATAAATATGCACACTGCACAGGGAAATGGATCAGTGATGCAGTCTGGTTTTGCTTCACTGAATTTAATAAGTATCAATTAAAACATTAATTCCTAAGGAAACCCTTTTTTGTGCTTTTTAACCTCAAGGTTCCTTAAATAAATCCCAGGTGATCATTGCCTTTCTCCAGCAAACACCTCTGACCCATTCACGCCATGAACTTGATGACATGTGGAAGACATTTGACCTCAGCAAAGAGGTCTATTTTAGATAGTGCTGTGTGTGGTTTATTGACTGAGAGAAGCAAATGAGAATCAATGATAAAAATATCTCTGATGGTCAATGAGGAGGAATCTGATCTGCTGGCCACTGAACTGAAAGAGTCTTTCTAATGATTTCAAAGGGACATTGGCTTATACACACAAAGGCCCAGACTTGTCAAGAGGAGGAGAGGCACCACATTCCCAATTCACCCATGGAATCCAGCAATGTTCCTCTCAAACAACCCATGTGATTAATACAACCTATTGAGTGCAAAGATTACAATTTTCCTGGCCACCAACCAGCGGTGTTTAAAACAATAAATATTTAAAGCAGTGATGCTTTGTATGGAGCTCTACCAGCTCACCCCTTTTACACTTCTTTTCATTGCTGTTATTAATTCAGAGCTGCATTTTCAGCTCCAAGTCATCTATATAGGTGCATACTCAATGTCTTGCATTTACCATTTTCCTTCAGCCTTTTGCTCTATACACCTTGAAGGATATGGATGCCTATATGTAGTTCACATTTTCATCTCATGTGTATAAGTTCTTCATCCTTTTAAAAATAGCTTCTTTGTTCCACTACATTAAAACAGGATACAATTTTCTGATAAACCATTACCAGTTCCTGGCAACTCAACTGTATAGAAAGACTTCTGTCATCTTTAATATCCTTGATGTTGAAATTCAGTTGCTAAGAAGCAAGAGGACATATAACCATATCACTGTGCTGCAGTATAACATATAGGGAATACATCTTGTATGCATCAACTAAAGTTGCACAAGTTGCCTACAAAATTTTCCATGTATCCCAGAGAGACAAACCCCTTCCTATCAGAATACAACATACTAAGCCCTCAGATAAGACTGCTTTTTTAAAGCAGAAATACCTCTTTTGCCTTTGACTTCTGTCTTTTTCAGGTTTACATGCCCCTTGGAGGCAAACTAGCAAATTACACAGGATAACTTATGCGATAAGTCAGTCATTTCTTATGCAAATATTATGTTCTGCTTCAGGGTGTATCCTGAAGCTGCATCAGATATTTACCTCAGTTTTTGAAAGAATTTTTTCTGCTAGACCAAAATGCTGTCTTGTAGAAAGGAAATTATACTGAAGTTTGTGATAAAACAATCTGCAGGCATTTTAAAAGGCATTATCACTAGAATTGGTGAGGAATACGCAATGAGATTTTGTTGCCTAGCAATCTTCTACGTATTTAAAATTCATATTGGGTCACTGAAAATCACAGAGATGAAAGAAACCAAGGAATTCTGCTCCTCAGAGCTGCTGGAACGTGTCCAGAGGACAATGGAACTGGGGAAGGGTCTGGAGATTAAGTCATACCAGGAGAGTCTGAGGGAGCTGGGGGTGCTTAGCCTGAAGAAAAGGAGGCCCAGGGAAGACCTTATTGCTCTCTAAAACTACCCAAAACCAGGCTGTAGATGGGAGTTGACCTCTCTTCCAGGCAACCAGTGACAGGACAAGAGGATTAGTTTCAGGCTGCACTAGGGGGGGTTCAGGTTGGATATCAGGAAGAATTTCTTCTCTGAAAGGGTGAAGAAGGAAGGAGCTGCCCAGGGAGCTGGTGGGGTCACCATTCCTGGAGGCACTCAAGAAACAGCTGGATGTGGTTCATGTGGTTCATGGTTCAGTTGACAAGGTCCAGTCAAATGTTGCATTTGATCTTGGAAATCTTTTCCAGCCTAAGTGATTCTGTGATTCTCTTTAAGCCCTTCTGACACAATTCACATTTACTTTCCCACCAACAGCCTCTGATCTTCATGACGTAAAGCAGTATGAATAATTAATTCACTATTTCTTGATCCTTTATATCTAACTTGTATATATTGTCCAATTAGCAACTGACGTATTTTCTTTACATACTTGAATTTGAGAAAAAAAATAAATTGAAATTGCCTGGGTTTCTTTTTTTCATTTCCTGATTATACTCATAGTTAATGCTGAGATCTCAATGATAGCTCTTCTGACATTATAGTGACCTGATTTTGAGTTCCTAAAGTTAAACTTTATGTGCCAATTTCAGATACAGAGCCTTACCATTCTGGGCCACATCAAAGCATTAAAAAAGGTCTCGAGGACATCATTCTGAAGAGAGTGAATGAAAGTCCCAGCTATACAGGCTTCCTCCCTGGAAAAATAACAACTTTGAATTGGGTGGGGGATGTGCATGAAACTCCTTTAGATGTTGGAGCTTCATTATACAACTGTTCAGATGCACCCATTACCATGACTGAAAATCTCAGCTGCTTTTGACTTCAAGGCAAAAATTCAAGGTTACTTTAACACAGCCTTCTCTGCATTTGATAATACCTATTTTCTGCTAAGGAAAAATTAGTTTAGAACTTCCCCTGCCTCACACTGCAATTATTTTTTTCATCAGTTAGAGCAGCTGCCAATTTACTACACTTTGTGACCTGCATTAGGTTGGTTTAGAAGCCAATCTACCAGTAAGAAGCCTTGCTGAGCAGGAAGAGCCTTCGTGTTCACTATTCAGGGGATGGAGAGAGATGATAGCATCAACAGTCCTTACCAGATAACAATTCCAAGCCCAGTTCTGACTCAGTCCTCTGAGACCTATGGATCCATTGATTGCCTCATAATATTTTAACTCAAAAACCTCTAAAACAAATAATGCATCATGTTCATGAAAAAAAAATTAGTTTCTAGTGTTTTTGTCATAAGCATTTCCCATTTCAAGTATGTCACATTTGATAATACCACTGCACTGAAATATATGACAATATTGAAGCCAATACATCTGAAGATACTCAACAGCAAATAACTTGCATATATAATTACATTTACAAAAGATAATCACTACTAAATTTATTAAAGCAGTCAAGAAAAGAAAAATGTGTATTTAGAAAAAAAACTTGCCCCTTTTTCTGACCAATATTGTTGACTATATTATCTGTAACAGAAATTAGATTTGACATCCAGGAAACATTTTTAGACACACTGCTACATGGCAAGTTAGTTGTGTGGTCTTTTTTTTTTTTTTTTT
>VZRX01022636.1:20284-52863 GCA_013398075.1 Notiomystis cincta
TGTTTTTTTTTTTTTTTTTTTTTTTTTTTTTTTTTTTTTTTTTGTATAAGGATCACCAGTAAAATCTATGAATTTTATGGTTAAAAGCACTCTCTGAGTAACCAAGAGCTGTATTTCTATATTAGCATTAGTAGTAATTATTACCCTTGTACTAAAAATGTCACATCTCTGCCTTTGTAAAAGCTGGGCAACTCCTATTTATTTGGGAATTTACTTTGAGATGAATATCCCCAGGATGCAAGAACTCAACACTTCTGCCCCAAGTGCAAGAGACAATTATTTCATCTCTCTCTGTAGCACAAGTAAACACATCTCATATTTCAAAAATAGCAACAGAAAACCATACCAAAGGAAAATATTCCCCTGCAAATCTGAGGAGAGTAAAAGGAAGCAAATAAGCTGTGACAGATTTGGTTACTTAATGTGCCACTGGGAGGTGCCCAGATCCTGAGGCAATAAACACATTACAAAAATTCATACAGAACAGAATAGTCTAATTCACATGCAAAGCACTGTGGCCAAAGCATCAGGTGTTCCCTAGAGGGATATAATACAGTGGTGATGAAAATAATGAAATAAAAGAAGAAAAAGTGTTTAGAATAACAAATCAAATAAGTCAGAACAGTTGACACTTCACAAGGGAAGATATGAAAGCCAAGGAGATAGAAAAGACAGTGACTCAGTGTGAACCATAATATCCCATGGGAGTCAAGGTATGCCATAAAGTATAGAAAGATATACATGAAGTATATCAAGGAATCCAGTTGTAAGAAATATCCTATATTTTGTTATGGAAACAAACCCAGAATTTTAGAGATTGAGAATAACCCCCTTTATTTTTTTAATGAGTTGAAGTTTGATTTCAATTCTAGATTGCTTCTCTTTTTTCACTTTCTCTACCAACAGAGAGGAAAACACATATTAAAGACAAAAAAAAGCCCACCCAGATATTATGCTTTACAAGATAGCTGATATTTGATAGAAAAAGGCCCTGACAATGGCAGCTGTGCTCAGGCACAAGGAAGGGTCACCTCACTGATGAGTGTGTGTTACTCACTGGTACTAAATGTCTTTCCTGGTTTTACCTTTAAACAGGGGCAATAACATGAATCTAGCTGAAGACAACCATATCCTTTCACCAGAATGATAATAAGGACCCATTTTTCCACTCAAGCCACATTTCTCCTGAAAAAGTTATACTATCCATACTTATCACATGTGTATGGAATGCAAACAAAGGTAGGATAGGTTACAATTATTTCAGCTCTTGTTGTAAGAAAACCCTATGAATTAAAATGCATTTTGATTTTTTTCTACTATGAAATATCTCCTTGTGCTTGACTTTTCAACTGCTCAAATATAGCTATTTAGTCACATCTCATATAAATGTGGGAAATCCAGTGGTTTAAGGGAATAGATCATGATAGATATTTCCAGATCAATCTTATTACAGGAAGTCACTCATGCAGTGCTTTTGTATAAGGCATACTTACCACTTTGGTGAATGCTTCAGACTTTTAATTAAAAGAATATTACAGAAATGAAAGATCAGGAGTCATATGTTAAAGGCACAATAAAAACCTCTTCAATTTCAACTATCCCAAACCATAATGAGCTCAGATGCAGGATTTTCACTCAGGTCACTTTATAGCTAATCTGAAAACAACGACACGATTGAGATTCAGACCATCACTGCAGGTCTGGTGTCCAGGTCAGTTTGAGTCTCTCTCAAATAAATAGTTAGAGAGTGCAAACTTGTTGAAAATATCAGTCCCTCAAAAAGCAATATTTTTATATACTAAAAACAGGAAATATATTAACAAAGATATAAAATGGCTCAGGCTGTTACTGACTTGTTACCTGGGGTAACCATTTTTGCAGTGCATTTGTGTTGAGATTCAGACATCTTTACAACCAAACTGATTCTTCTTTATGTGGGATACATGCTCAGAATAGGGGATTCTGAGGCTCAGGATACTGAAAAATGGAATTACTGGCAGCAGTTCTAAGTGTTGCAGGTATGCTAGCAGAGAGCCTTACTGTGCATGATCATGTTTCAAGAGCACATATATGTCAAGCTTCAGCTGTTACTTTCAAAAGGGATACTTGAATGCATAATAATACATTTTTTTCTTACTGAAGAGCCTCTTTATGCCATGCAATAAAAGCAAAATTGCAGAAAAAACTTTCCAACGTTTCTGTCTAAAAAGAAAAATATATACTGCCTATTAATTTTATCTGCAGCTTTTCTCTGTGATAATTCTTTAGGGGTCAAATACGATTTAACAGGTGTGATACCTATTAGAAATCATCTTTATCCTTGTTATTTCAGTTCACTCCTTAAGGCATTTCTAGGGTGTACCAATCAGTATTCTCTGGAAGATTGTCTTACACAGCTAGTGCATAAATGCAGTGCACCTGGAATTATTCATGCAAACCCAGAGAGGAAACTTAATGTGCATCTCATATGTTTTGGGAAACTGATCTGAATATTGGCTGCATCTTCCCTAAAAGTGAGATACACCTTCTACCATATGAGAATGCGAGAATTACAGAAGCTACTTTTATTTTAAGTAGATTTCATAAAAATAAAGTCTAAAAGTCTCAGTCTACAGATTCCTATAGTTTGAAAAGCTCTGGGTTGCTAGAAATTACGGAAAATATTACAGAGGCCTTGCTAGAAAAGATGCCACAGATTAAGAAAGTAGAGGATACATGTTCCAGGAAAAATCAGGGCCAGTCTGTGCCATAGAGTTACAGCAAAGAAGCTCAACAATGAGAAGCAGCAGCACAAGAAGCTTTAAAAGACCCAGAAATCCCTTCTTGCAGCCCAGAAAGCCAAGCATATCCTGGGCTGCAGCAAAAGACTCAGGGCCAACAGGACGAGGGAGGTGGTTCTGCCCTTCTACACAAAAAGTTGTTGGAGGAATACAACAAAAAATTTAAAAAAAATCCTTATGCCAACAATTCAAAGTTAAAGATGGGTCAATTCTCTTGAAAAAGGATTGCTAATTCATAAATCTAGCACAGTAAAGTCTCTCTATCAGAAAGTCAATCACAAACCACAAGACATTTCCTGATGTCTAAATATTTATATTTCTATTTTAAGTGGACTATGTTTGTGATGAGAATTTTCTGGTGAACAGAAGTGGTTGTGAGTGTCAACAAGAGACATTTTGTTTCAGGTACAGGATGGGTTGTTAACTTCAAGTACTTCCAAAAAGTAATACCTTTGGTTACATTTGGGTGGCTTTGCCTTATCAAAGCTTTGCCTTCATCTGACGTAAATGAAACTAATAGACAATATTAACTTTTACAGAATTGAGGATTAGAAAGAACTGAAACACTAGGGGGAAAAAACATACAGAAGAAAGGTATTTAATGGCTTCTTCAGGGAAAGCCTATCATTGTTTGAACATTAAAAATGTTCAGCTCTTTCAAGTCAGAGTTACAAAGTGATACAAGCCTTTCACACAGCTGGATTTTCAATATTAGACCATTAAAAGACCAGAAAACCTGAAGAGATATTTTAATTACTAGTGAGAGTACAATCCTTTTCTGGCTCTTTTTTTATGTATTCACACATAAAATTTTTAATCTTAGGATTCTTCCTAAATATGATAGAAGAGTACTAAGGAGAATCCTTTCTATTGTCACATTGTCAGTTTTAGTCAATTTAATGATGCCATATCATGCAGATAATGAGGTATCTGGGCAGACACCCTTTATTATTTGTCTCTATAATTATAGGTAAAATAAAGCTTTTTATTGGCAAATATTTGCATTCTTTAATTGTCAGTTAGTAACTCTATACACATTTCAGGTTATTTACAACCATTCCACAGCATAATTAAGCAATTTTAATTTTTTTTTCTTTTTTACAGAATCCTTTTTACTTTTTAAATTGGACTCACAGGCAGCTCTACAAGTTCCTAACAGTTTTGAACTACAACTACTTTCTTTCTTAATATTGTAACAGAGATGGATTTCAATTACTCCTGATTATCCTCACTATTGTCCCCTATTTTCTGTTAGATATCTTTCCAGTATGCTTTGGTAACAAAGTATAAAATATTCCATAATGGCAATGACATGAATGCCTAAAAGTGAGGGGTTAGGCTGCCCAGACAAAAGGGGGAGTAATGGCCACTAGAGTTTGGAAACAGGTAGGTGCAGAGATGAGGGATATTTCTGTCCTTGCTAAGAATTTATTTTGCATCAATATTGGTGTGAGTAGCAGTTCTCTCTATTTATTATAGATAGTGTGTTTCTACCAACCAGCCCTCTCTGGTGCTTGATTTGGGCCAGCACTCACAGCCTGGACATCCCACATCACTGGATGGCTCAGTCTTCCTGTCTCATTCCTGGTTTAGTTCTTCTAATGTCACCCAAAAAAGCAGGCAGGAAACATGATGATTTCCCCTTCTGCAATGCAGAAAAGAGGCCAGCAAAACCTTGCTGGAGATTGACAATTAATTTATCTTAGGAAAGGCTATGCAATGCAATTATGCTGCCTTCCAGCCATGGCAAAACTAGCTGAGGCTCACACATATTCAACTATCCTAGCCTAAAACCATAAAGCATTCACATGCTGTTAAAAGTGTTTCTAGTTCTCTCTCTAGCTATCAAAAACTCGATATCACTGGGTGCCAATTGGTGCAGGGTTAGGATTACCATTTGCAAAGCTATTTGTGTTTGCTCTACTGCTCCACCATCACATCTGAAATGATAATTTTAAAAAGTCAAACAAGAAAAAAAAAAAAGCAGTTTCTTGCATAAAAAAGACAGGTTATATGAAACTGGTTTCCTCAAGGAGAAAATGCAGTCTGAAGGTTACAGCTCTGACAGTTGTTTTCTACTGCCTCTGCTTTTCAAATGTGATAATGTCCTTTTATATGCACCCCAGTAAGAGTTTACAACCTCCTCCCAGGGATTGTAAATCCACTGCTTTTCTCTTCTAAATTTTTAACAGATACCATTGTTTCCTCAAATTGCACACCAGGGGGTTGAAAGAATCAAGATTATTCTCGAGTACATTAAATTCAGTTTCAAGGCCCTTTATGACACACAAAACTGTATCAAGGGACAGTTAAAAGGCGTGACAGGTTCAATCCTGAAAGGTGAAAGAGCACTGCACCAGCAGATAAGCAATGCTAACCAAAATTACAGCAAAAATCATCTGAAACAAAGATGTGCTGCCCAAGGAGTCCCTGCTTACTGCAACACCAAGCCATTCATTAAAAGAAATACAATATCAATTAGTTCTTTAACCCTTTTTAGGTAAAATATTCAGCTGAGCTGAATATATTTGAGGCACAGCAGAGCACAGATGGTGTCTGACAGGACACTTTCACTTGCTGATCCCTCTGTACAGACACCAGAATAGCAAAACCCATTCCCTACAGTTCAGGGAATGGGCTGGGTTTGGGGGCCATGGAGCCCCTTCTAGAGCTATCAAACAGTGGCAAACCCTTGAGTCATCTCCACAGCAGAACTCTAAACCTCAGTACAAGAACCTACCAGAAGCTAAGTTTTGAGACAAATCCAGTTATTTACCTGCTAGTTAGCAGCATCTTGACTTTGCACTACAATTTAAAGAGTGAGTGAAGCACTGCATCTGTGTGTGTGTAACCCTGCTGGGACAGGGCAGGCACAGCTCTAGGACTGAGCCAGTGGGGCTCACATTGTGCTCTGCTCCGTGGCCAGCAGCTCCTCATGGAGCCCCCATTCCATGCTGGCTGCTCCCAGTAGTCCTGCAAGCACCTCAGGATACCACAGCTCCTCCCCACTCTAGAGTTCAAGAGCTAAATTCAGTGTGTCAGTAAGAACTTAATGGTGCTTTGGACATGGGAGAGTTCTAGTTCTGGGCACACCTGTGCCAGACTGGATTGTCAGACACCCCAGAAGGCCACAGTGTGTTTCTTCAAGCCCTCTGCACACTCATGATTCCCAACCATCTGGGATGCATAAATACCCATTCAGATAAATTACTCATCATCAAACAATGAGTTCTCCAGTTTAGAGAATTTAGTAGAATTTTGTTTTACAGTTGAAGAGCTTGTGATTAAACCTTGGATGTGCATTAATAACTAGTGTTATTACAGTTACCTTTCCTTTTATAGTTTCACTAAACAAAATAATTTCTTCTTCTTTTTTTTTTTAATGTGTAATATCCTAATAAAGCCTTCCAGCTTGCTTTGTTCCCCCAGGCAGTTTCACCACCAAAGTATTTTATTACTTTGGACCACTGCAATACAGATTTTTAGGGAACTCATCCACTTTGCTAAGCACCCCTCCATGTACCTCATCACCTCCTCTCCAAGCAGCTCTTCAGTCACATTAGATTTTTCCTCCTGGTCCTCATTTTATTCCACGTGCATAATTTCCCAGGTGATAGCATATCAAAAGCCTTACTGAAGTCCAGAAGTATTTCTTTCAAGCTTTTGTTGCCAGAGTACATTCCAAGCTGGTAAAAGCTGCTACAGAGAGACTGCTTCTCAAACAGAAGACACTGAAGATGTTCTGTAAAGCACATACATGCAACTTTGATTGTGCTTTAAATATATAAAGATGTTTTCTACTTCAACAGGCACATTATTTTATATTCTTCATTAATCATAATCAAAAACTAGACTGGGAGGAAACGAGCTCTGTGCTTTTACACTAATTAACTGTTGCACACGTATGTGTGCATGCAATAACAATGAAGGATCAAGGGGAAAAAAGTGTTTTGTTTTGATTAAGGATCCTAGTGGAACAAAGCAAATAGTCCTATAATTAGAGCTGCTTAATCCTAATGCTTTTTTCAAGTTTTTTTGCGGCTTCATTCCTGTCTGGCTTTCTGCCACATCTGTCTTATATTTTTGCTTGCACATTTGTAAATATACAAAATAGCATGTGGCAAACCTCAGTTCAATTTAGTGAAACCTCAATTAATGTTTTGTTTCATATTTATGATTGAAGAAATAAACAAACATTTCTTAAAACAATCCTGTCTTCCTCCTGCTGGAGTATTTGCACAGTGACTAAACATATTTCCCACCATGTTTTAATTCCCCTAGTAAGATTGACAATGTATACAATATGCATATGTGGAAATACTTTCTTTTACTGTTCTGAAAGCGAGATTAGTGATGCTTATATGGACTTCTTCTAGTTCTTCTAATTCAATAGTGATGGACTTTAGAGGTCTTACTCAATATCTCTAAAAATCTCTTATATTTACAGATATCATATTATAAAAAGGAAGTTTGACTATTTTGCCTTTCAAAAGAAAAGATAAATCCTTTGGAATTAAGAGGCCATTTAAAGTTAACTAACTAATCCTTGTGTTCCTGTTCCAAACTGTCAACTTTCACTTGAGTGGTTAAATTGCTCATTAAATTTTCATTTCCTTTCAAACATACATATCTGTTTGTTTACTAAAATCACAGAATAGCTAAGGTTGGAAAAGAGCTCCATGATCATGGAGTCCAACCTTTGGGAGAATGCCACTTTGTCAGCTGGCCCATGGCACTCTGCTGCAGTTGTTTTATTGAACACTCCCAGGCATGGTGACTCCACCATCCCCAGGCAGCCCACTCTGATTATTAACCAACCTTTCAGGGAAGAAATTCTTCCTGATATCCAGCCTGAGCCTCCCCTGGCACAGGTTGAGGCCATTCCCTCTTGTCCTGTTGCTGGTTTCCTAGAAGAGCCCAATCCTCACCTGACCACAATCTTCCTGCAGGTAGTTAGTAGTAAGGAGAAATAAAGTCTCCTCTCACCTCAGTGCTGTATAAATTTACACCAGTGAGGCCTGTTCTGCTTTTGAAATCAGACCACTGATTTTAGTGTTGACCTTTAGGTTTAGATTTCAAATTCTGGGTACCTTGGTTTGAAGTTATGGCTCTGATGGACTCTAATTTTGTGAGAAATCAGTTCTCACTCTTCTTTCTGCACTCTCTGGTTCACAGTTGTGTTTATCTTTGCTTGTGTTCACTTTCTCTTTAGGTCTCTTCTATTTCTTACTTATTGTTCACTTGTTCATTCTCTTTTTTTCCCACTTCTCATTTGTCTCTTTAGTTCCTTAGCCATTTATTATTCAGTTGCTTATTTCAAAGCATTTTACAATGCATGCTAGTCTGCTCACATCTTCTCAGTGCTGAGTAGTCACATCAGGGAACCTTTTCTCCTTACAACTTAAATTTACCACAATGCCTGTTTAGTTTTCAAGCACTCAGCCCAGCAGCTTTTGTGGCACCATTTATACAGTGAAAAAGCTGAGATGTTGAAACCAAGACTTCTGGCCCCTTTAGAAGGACATTTCCTGTCATTCAAAGCACCCACATAAGACAGCTTATACCGGTTGCAGAGTTGTAAACTGTAATTTATTGTTCTCTCATCCCCTCCTGCTTTCTGGGAACAGCAGTGGGATGAGACCTTGCTTAGGCTCTGGTGGGAGGCTCATTTCTGACACATCACCCAATATCTCTGGTTTCAAGTTGAGGCATCCTCTTCAGAAGACAGCCCAAAATACATATTAGAGGTGGTATATCAAGTCAAAAGAATGCCTGCAGAGCACTGACTGGCTGGCCAGCAAGGCAGAACAAGTCCTGAGCTTTTCAGGTGAGCCTTCCCCTCTGTGAAAAACACAGCCCTTCAACAGTGTGACAGGCCAGGCTCTCACACACATTTCAGTAGGGAATGGGAGACGTTGGTGCAAGCAGAAAAATTAAGTGACATTGTAAATAAGCACAGTGAAGCAAACTCCATTTGTGTTAATGACTCTGGGTTTTCCTTAGGTCACCTCTGGGGCAAACTAACAAGCATGGATATTACAGGTGCCTGGGCTATGTGATACAGCTGAGCACTGTGCAAAGATAAGCCTGTTTCATGGTAAAAAGGACTAATTAAAATGAAAGCAGCTTCCTCCTTCTGTAATATTTATCAATATTGGATAGGTAAGACCTGACAATGTCTGTACCATACAGCTTTCTGACCTAATTCAAGGCAGATCTCTCTCTCTCCATGGTATAAATGTTATATTGTGCACACACAACCCAAGGCTCTCTGAGGCTGGCAGAGCCACTCTATGGAATAACATTTAGCAGTAACCTATTTCACATGGGTAGTGCAACAAGGATGGAATTACTCAGCACTGATGTAAGCTCTGAGGTCTTAAATACAACTTCCCATACATGTGTGTCCTGTCTGAGCTAAAGTACCACTGGAGCAGACATTTAAATAAAATATGTAATTTTCTAAGCATACCCAGTCAAAATGTCATTTTACAAGCAATATATCTTTCCATCTTTTAGAGAAAAGAGAGAAATAACTTTATGTACACAGAGAGTTCTTTTTAAACAAGAATAACACAGTCTGATATACTGTATGTCAAAAGCCATTCACCCAAAGATGTGGTAGCTGGGGTTATTTGGTGTGAGGAACACGTTGCAAACCTCCCATTCTAGATGATTTGCACAGGTGGTCTCTGAGCTGAAATACTTGGCTATCAGATGAAGGGGATGTACTCAGCCAGATATTCTGAAAGCATAAGCTCAGTAGCCATTATTTCCAGGTTATTATTAGCTTTGCAACACTTTCATGTAGTAGCAGCCTGCTGCTTCATGACCAGCTGGTTATCATTTTCAAAGGTCTTCCAAATTCTTTCTGGAGTTTCTTTGGACCTCCCTCCGGAAAGATTTCATTTTCTTTGGAGTTAAGGGACATCAAAAGATTAGACTGTGTCACACTTTTTAAGAGCTAGCTTTATTCATCTCAGAGAAAAAGCAGAATTATCAAGCTACATCTAACAATTCCAGCCTTCTGAAAAATCTTTTTGAAAATGTTAAAGACTAGCCAAGTCTGATCATGACCTTGTTCTATATTTAGTACTAAATGTATTCTGAAGACATACAGAAATCTGGAGTTTGGATAAGAAGTCCCCAGATGAGAGAGATCAAACTGAAAGGAATTTAATTGTAGGGTAACTAGCAGTCCTGTATAGCAGGCTTTTAATTAAACCAGGAAGAAAAAGTATTTTCATTTTAGATGAATAGTAATTTAACCACAACCAAACTTCTAACAGATTAACTGTCCTAATACTTGTAAAGTAACATCATAATTTCCTTATGAATGGCTTTTTTTGCAACAGGATGAAAAGGCTATAAAACTGAAATTCCTAGCAACTCTGTGGTAAAAATTCTTCTCAGGTCCCTGTGCATAGGACTGCACCACATCATGTTCACATCCCCATCCTGTGCCCAGACCTGACCAAGACCATGGACCTTGGACTTAGTCCAAGCCTCCAGATTTACTGTTGCATACAAACCAGCTCTCAGTTTCCTGGAGTCACCTGTCCATCTGGGAGGGGCTCAGCATGGCAAAGATAAGCACACAAGGGGCTGTGCCCCAGAAGCCTGGCAGGGAAGCAGTCCAGAGGTGGGTTAGATAAGGCACATACAGGCTTGTGCCTCTTGGCACAATTGTTCAGTGGAACAATTTAAATTCTCTGTCTGTTTAAATTCTCAAAGAAGGCCCCAAAAGTTGTAATTTTGGCATTAAGGCTTTCGTGTAATTTTTAGTTATTTTTCTCTGTTAGACTTAGCTGTTCTTTGACATCTTTATGTTCTTCATCCTGTTAAGTGCTGCACTATGTTGCTCATACATATTTGGGAGATGACATTTTATACATTTATTTGCACAGAGCATGACCAAAGACAAGACTTCACTATTAAGGAGACAATAAAATTGCTTTGCTTCATTTACTTAGAGAATTTATGTACTTGTCCTTAAAATGTATTAAGTACACAACAAATTAATTTGCATCAAGATAATTTCATAAATGACTAGTGTTTCTTTCTTGCATTTATAATATTATATTTACTTGCAATTGGAATAACAAAAAATAGAATTACCATATATCACCAGCTTTTTGGATCATGAGCAAACTGTGCCTTAAGTTGCATTATTGGCTATGCACCATAAACACCTAATGCAGCATTCTCACTTTAAAAAGGTCTGTAAAAAGATATTTTTGCATTTCCATTTGTATAAAAAGTGTCATTGGTGGTTTATACTTCAGGAGATTCCCTCAATGCAGTAGGAGAATTATTTGGGCATCCCTGATTAATGCTAGCTGACAGAATACACACAAATTCCTTGTGTGTTAATGAAAAACTCCACAAACCCTTTCTATTTGAAAATCCTAAGCATACAGAGGCTTCAAAATATGATTATGTGATCATTTTTAAATAACCAGTGTTTTACCTCCTCCAGGCTTCTCTGTTTTTAATTATAAAATATACTCTACATTTAAAACTACAGGTATACCCTCTGTTATTCCAAATACTCTGTTTCTGTTCTTAGTCACCTTTTATAAAGAGTCCTGATCATAAATAATCTTAACTTCATTTTACCAAGAAGCAAAAAAAAAAAAAAAAGCCTTTAGCATAAGGCATTTTTTATTTCAGAAAAATTCTGTTTGTTGCATAAAGTGAGTTGACTTGTAAATGCCATGTCTGGAAACACCGAAATGCAAACACATCCTGATTGCTCTGAATGTCCTGAGCTCAGCACGAGAATAAGGTGACAATCTGGCCTCCACACTTGTATTTCATTAGTAACTCTTCAAATAAGTTTTACGCATTAGAAACTGAACTAATAGAAAATACCAGTGAAGGGTGATATCCCTCCAATCTCTCTTCAGCACTGTGAGTCTCTCCAATATTGTCAATTAAAAACTCCACAGTTCCTGATGGTTGAACAGAGCAATACATGATAAATCCAGAAGAGTTTAAAGTTGTATAATCTGAGATGGTTCTCAAACACAATCAGGGAAGACAAGTATTCTGTCAATTATTTTCCCAGCACTAAAGACTGAACAAGGAAAAGCTGTGCTCCAATTAAATGTATGAGAGCCTGGGATTATTAATAATGATATTTAAAGGAGCTCTGAAGCTAGACCCCATTTTTTAGCTGGTATAAGTCAACTTGATGTCACTACCTACTTCCTGGAGAAAAAAAAAGGAGTTAATGCCAGTCTTGGATTGATGTCTTCCCAGAACCACCAAATACATTTGCAGATTCCCTTATACTGAAATATGTATTGCTTGAGTTTATCGAAACATAATAAGAGAAATTCTCAAAATCATGTCAAAGTTATTTCTCCTAATGTCTACATCAAAAACAGGCTAAATCAGATCTGTGACTCAGAAACTCCTCAGAACACCAGGCAGCTTGGAGGTACCTAAGGCAGACAGGAGATGGAGCACAGAACACGAGGGAGGCACAGATGCTGCTCCCTGCTGTGAAGTGAATGGCAAAAGTTAACCTGCTTTCACTTTTGCCTGGGTATAACTAATAAACTAAACATCTCCACCTCCTCCTGCCTCCCTGGGATCACGTGGCTGGAGACCTGAGCTGGAGGGCAGAACTGTCACACCTGGGCAGACCTGGCTTGCTGCTTCCAGCAGAGGCACCAGCAGCTTCCTGCAGAGGAATCCAGTGACAAAGGAGCCAGGATGCCCCTGAAGCACAGGGAGATGGTCACTCTGTTTAGCATGACCATTTTAGTTAAATTAGAGAGAGGTATGACATCCTCTAATACAACAACACAGAAAAATGTCACACTGTACTCTCTTATTCTGCACAGACACACTGCCAACAAAAATGATGCCCAGGATTCTCCCTGGAAAAGCAACAGCAAGTATGAACAGCCATTTCAGAGCCCATATCTGACCTAGCAGGATGTGTTGATCTAATCTAGCCATGCTTATAAGAATCTGAAGCATATTCCAAAATACATCCAAAGTTTTTCATGAAAAAATTAAAAACTCTAAAATTTCAAGTTTTTTAACCAATAAGTGCTTATCAAAACCAACTTTCATAACAAACTGGCTTCAGCTGCATTCCATAATAACAAAGGAAAGAAAACCTTTAGCAATCCTCAAACTCTAGGATTTGAAAAGCTGATGATAGAGCAGTAAGGTATACAAGCAAAAATGCTCAAGGAACAGGTCACAACATCTGATTTAATTGGGTTATAGAATTAAGTCATGCCAGGAAAGAATTTCAAACTCTGCAGTCATTTTAACAGCCATGGATAGATAGTTTAAAGGCCATCAAAGTGGAAGCTCATGATAAAATGAGTCATAGAACTGAAACTGCTAGAAAATGTGAAGGGCATATATAATAAGTACCTACTAGGGATGCTTGGCTATTTGGTATGTACTCTACAATCGATTGCTGAATGCACCACTCTAAAAAGCCATAACAGAAAGAATAAATAAAAAAGTAGAATCCTTCAAAACCTTTTGTCTGATTGAGGCTAATTGTTAGAAAACTGTCTCAGTGCTCAGCTTTGTTCTTTCCATTGTAGGGATGGGATTATCTCAGAGTTCATCCTATTTAATTGAATTTTTTCTTATGTATTTTAGGATAATGTTTTAATTTGGTGAGCAGGAAAGGGGAAGTGGGGCTAATGGCCAATGAAAATGTAGTTTAGACACTAATAAATATTTCAGATGGAGTTGGTTAAAAAACTAGTAACATAAAATATATGGCCTACATTTGGCTCTGTATGATGAAAAAAATAATGACTTCAAACCTCCCCTCACTAAGGAGAAATGGCAGAAACTTGCTTCCCTGCTAAGAGATAACACAATTTAGTGATCATTATCTACTACCCCAAGATAGCTCTTGGATGCTGGGAGTTGGCCTGAGCAAAGCATGAAGGTTCAAATTTCTTTGCTTCATATTTAGTTCCTGCTGATCCTTTTTCATGAAAGATAAGCTGTGAGTGAAGGGTTTTTGGTACTGATCAAACGTGGCTGGCTGAACTGTGTGACGTTCCCTTCCTGTGACTCAGCTCCCAGCAAGGACGAGGCAGGGACCAGCCATCTTCAGGAGCTGGAAGGCTTTGCAGTGTTGGCTCATTGCTCAGCACACAAAGTGCACACAAACAAACAATATATAAATGAGAAATAATGGAAAGGGTGCATTCATGCACCATGAGGAATTTTAACATGCTCAAGTTACCTAATATTCTTTTCTTTTACAAAAATGTCCTGGGTGAGAAGACCACAGGAGACCTGCTTTAGAGGCAAATTTGTGCAAAGCGCCAGAACTTTTAACTCCCTGGCAGGGGGAAGTGCAGGCATGCAGTCCTGCCCTGCTCTGCTGCCTTCTGGAGACAGTTCAGTCCAAAGACAAACTTCTTTTTCTTTGACCTCGACATTTTCTTTAAATATCCCAGAAGTACATCTCACTCTCCCAAACAGAAAGAAATCTTGTCCTTAAGCAGCATGCCTTTTTGTGGTTTTGTGAGAACAGACACTTATCTATTTCAAGGTTAAAGCCATGCTGCTAGTAGTTATCTGCAGCACAATATCTATTCTGGGGATGCATTTAACACTTGAGGATGAGCTAACCTCTCCACCAAAAAAGGATGGGAAAGAAAGGCCCTGTGCCATAAAACCACCTGGAGCAGGGCTGGGCGAGCCCCAGCACGGGGCTATGCCCACGTGGGGCAGCTCCTGAGAAAACAGCTGTGTGCCAAAGGGAGGAGCAGCAGTGGAGTCATACTCAGCCATAGCATCCTCCAGCTGCCAGGGCAGTACCTCAGAGCACAGCCATCATCAGTGAGGAGAAGCTGTGGGAATGACAGATGTGGGAGTGACAGCACAAGGGCAGGGGCGAGGCTGCGTTATTGACCACGGGCTAGTGGATGGTGCAGCACATGTGGGGTGAGGGCTGGACAAGCTGTGCACCCAGCACAACCACCCTCAGCCATGCTCAGCCAGGCAGCCCTGGCTTGCAAAAGAGGTTAAGACCACCCTTGCTCTAGCAGAGGCTCTGGAGATGCTGCATGTGCAGGTCCTTGAGCCGGGAGCCTCTGCAGAGAACGGTGCCCTTGACCACAGCCCCTGGCCTGGCCACTGCCAGCAAAGAGGTGCCACTACTGATTCAGGCAGCTCCTTCTGCTGGGGCCAGCCCCACCCCAGACATGCACAGAGACAGGTGCTCCCCTGGGAGGGATCTCTGCAGAGGGCACAGACACACAGAGCTACAGCAGCCCCTGCACCCCCAGGCCTCCTCTTGTCCCTGACAAAGACACTGGAACCCACAGCATCCTCACACTCAGCATCCACAGATGGTTTGGTTTGCACAGCACAGACATCACCCTTTGACCACCATTTCTTGCTCATATGTGGGTGAGGTCCTTTGGGCATTTTCCCCAGCACTCCAGCAGCTTGAGAATAGCAGCTCCAGCACATCTGAGCAGCAGCTGCTTCAGCAGTGTGCTGGCCATGCTGCTCCCAGCCTTCTGTGCAGTGCATCCCAAAGCTGGCATGCTCAGAGGCTCTAACAGAGCACTGCACACACAGCACTCTATGGCTCATGTCCCATTACCCGGAGGTTTGGAAGGCAGCACGTTTGGATGATCAAGGAAATTTTCTCTATTACTCACACACATCAAGGAACATCACCCTGTTATGAACAATGACTTTCCAAGTCACTGTGGCTTATTTAATTGAATTTGAACTGTTCATGTAAACAAAGAGGGAAGGAAGAAAGATATTTGGAGAAATCAAAGGAATGAATCAACCACAAGACCACAGAAATGGAGTATTTCCCTTGATAGTTGGGGTGTTCAATGCAATTTAGATTATATTCAGTAAGTAAAACTTTGGCTTGTGATATTAATGGGCTCATAATAGCTTCCTTTGGGATATATATTACTTCCACTTCTGTTAAAACTTCCTTTGATAACTTATTCATCACTTTGCCTTTTAAGAGTTACAACATGTTTCTTGATACATTTAGTATGCAAGTCCTCCTGGAAAAAGGTTTTTGACCTTAGGTAATTTGAGCTCTCATGATTTATTGTGCCAAAATTAAAGAGGGTAATTTCAATTGTACTGTTCGAAAAGATCAAGGGAAAGACAAAAGAAGAAATAAGAAGTCACCATTGACAATGACTATAATCTCAGAATAATTTGGCTTCATGAGAATATTCTAATTTAACTATAAACAGAGAGCATAAAAATAGACAGTGTATATAAAGAATTCTAATAATGGAAAGATTATTGAGGTAATAAAGAAAAGCATGCAAACAAGACAACATGGCAATACTCAGCATTACTGAGCATTTTACAATTGGTTATATAAATACTTCTTTTATAGTTAGTAATTCTTACAGTAATTCTGGTCAGTAATTGTGGTTTGAAAAGTTGCTGTCCCTTCTTGACACCTTACTGAGAGAAAATGAGGGTCAGTGGAGAAATCAAAACTGATTATGAAAATAAGCAGCAAGCTTAGATTTGCAGACACTTACTGTGTTTTAATATATCAATCTCTAAAATGTTTATGATTTTATCTATGATATGCTACTTCAAAAATGCCTCCAAGTGCATACATATAAATAAAACAAAAGCTCTTATAAAAAACAGGGAGGCAGAGAATGAGAGACATCAAAACAACCTGAATCCCCAGAGCACAGGGGTTTACAGATAAAAGTCACTGTTTCACACTATACAAAACAAAGAAATTGATAAAATCAGATACTTGATGGACAGGTAGGTAAAATTTAGTTTAAAGGAAAACAAAGAACAAGGCTTCCCCTTGGAAGGACACTTGTACAGAATGACTTGAAGTGAGATATGTATTTCAGAGCAACTACCTAGGCACAGCACCTTCCATATGTGAAATGCAAGATAACCTGTTTAGTTGGGAGAGAGACTTAGGCTGTTCTCATATGGCAGAAAATGTTTACTAAGAAAAGAAAGATTTTATAATAGGACAAGTGAGTCACAACATAGGGTACCCAGTGGTAATTTTACTATACATTTCAAAAATAAACCAAAAAAGTCAAATCCCTTAACAAGTGGAAACACATTGACACACCCACCCCCCATCACAAAATAAAGGATTAGGAAGCACCACAGTATTACCATTTTATCCTTCTGTATGCCAGTACTTTCAGGTCTTATTCAGACTACAAGCAGTAAGTCATTGAGGGACACTATGAATGTGTTTATTTAGGTTTGATGAAATAGCTTAGGGCAGCCTGTTGAAAACATTTGCAATGCCTCCATCCTTAAAATCTACTTTCCTCAGTGTTCTGTGTACACACTAAAATGGACCAACCAGCTCCTATAAAAATAAAGTTTCTGGAGAGACAAATACATACAGCAAACCTCTTAGCTATCCTGGAATGGAACAAACCAGAAATGCTTTTAATCAACATCAAACTCCTATTGCTGTCAGCAATCACTGCACAGATTTGGGGGGGGCTGTGCTTGAATTGGAGCCCCGCAGCTGACCTCAACCTTGAGCAGGTGGGAGAAATACAATTTACTGTCTCTAGTGTGGGGTGCCTCCACAACTGCATTAAAATAAGGCTTCTAAACTAAAGAAAAACATTTTCCTCCCCTGAAAATGGGAATGTATAACTCTAATATTCCTAACTCTAACTTTCCTCTCCTGGAAATGTCCAACAGTAGGTTAGCAACAAAGACTAATGATACCTGCTTAGAGTTTTTCAGATGGAGATTTTACATAATTTGCTACTGTCACCCTCTTCAGAGGGAATTTTGGCTTCCTATGTGCATAGAGCCTCCCCAAAAAAAGATTCCTGGTGATATAACTTTTGTCCATAATTAACTTGAGTGTTAAAGTGCAAGACACTTGAATGTTACAAATATTGCTATAGGACTGTTGGGACTTCTAAGCTCTAAAATGCTCATTGTGTCTGTCAGCCAACATGGACATTTTCTACTTCTCACTCAAAGAGAAAGAACAGCATCTGGTATAGGGCAACTTGTAATGGGATTGCAGAAGTTATCTGATTAAATGTCCTATATAGTTTGATATCTATAATAGATTTCCACTGATCTAAAAATTAAATTTCAGAACTTAGTTGTTCAAAGAATGGAAGGAAAGGATGGGGGGCTGAGGGGGTGGGGTGGGAAGGTCCCTGTCTCAAGTGCTTTATAGAAATCTGTGCTTTCAACATCTTTGAAATTCTTGGCTCCACTGAAGACTATTTCTATGCATTATAGTCTGTATTTGATTCTGAAGGCAACAGATATTTTTTTGATCTATACTTTGCAAATCTTTATGACTACCATAGTGCATAATCCATGCATTTTAATAGCTCAAAATCAATTCTCTGTTCTCCTCTTCTGAAGCACTAACATCAACAATTTAGATACCTTACTGAACAAAACCACAGAAGAGAACATTTCTAGCTTTTTGACTCATTCTGAAAAAATATATCCAAAGATAGTCCAAAAAAATGGTAGTTAATTACCAGATATCATTTAATCTGGGACTTGGAGCTGCTTGAAATTATCACTTTGCATAAAACTTACAGGAACATTGTTATAAAACTGAAGTGTCACCAGGCATTTCATGTGCTGCTTATGGGAAAAGTTGTTTTTTATATTACAGAAAAAAATCAAATATTGTTTGTACATGTGATATGAACTTTTAAATTCCAGTATTTTATGTCTACACGACTCAAAAGACTTTTGAGTCCTGTTCAGTGCAAACTTCTAATATAGCATATCATGCCATCCCTTATATGTGCATTAGATTAGGGTCTTAGGAAATTCAGATTTTCACACAGCATTTACCATATGAGCATATACATAACTTAAAATAGTTATATATGTGTAACTGTACACTGATCAGTGCAGTAACACTGTTCTGGGCTTCCAGTATTTTTGATTGGGTTTTTGTTTGCTTGTTTTCTGAAGTTATTTCTTCTCTGCCTTTTCATTCTTCTGGTTTGATCACTGGACAGTGATCTATGCTCAGCTCTTGTTCTGTTTAATATTCCCACAAGGATCTTAAATAGCTGTAGCAAGGCAGATATTGCACAGATATTAACATGGAGGCTGAACTTCTCTCTCCTGGCTGATGGAATTCACATGATAGGAGAAGATTCAGTCCCTCAACCCTAGATCAAGTAGTAGAAGAAGCTGGAAGCAATTTCCACACTACAGTCCCAACAAGACCATTCCTGTTGCAAAGGAAGACTTTTGAAAAGAAACATTCAGTGAAAGAGTGACTGGGCAATGGAATTGTCTGCCCAGGGAGGTGGTAGAGTCACATTGCCTGGACATTTTTTAAAAAAGACTGGATGTGGCACTCATACTATGGTTTAGTTGATGAGGAGGTGTTAGGTCATAGGCTGGACTTGATGAGCTCCAAAGGTCCCTTACAACCTGTTCATTCTGTGATTCTGTGAAAGTACTGTGCTGTTGCCTGAGAAAATCCTCACAAGCAGATTTGTAATCCAAAACTGATTTTTTCCCCTCCTTTCCTTTCTGCAGTCCAGCAGGGACTCTCCAGACCCTCATTTACATCAGTCTCAAAGCTCTGTTGCACCTCTTTCATACCTTTCAAATATGCTTAACTATTATGAGTGTCTGCTACTCCAGACAAGATTTGGCTTTACCTCAGCTGAGAGAAGTTCAGCTGATACATCTGTGTTTTTCACAGCTGCAACTTTCAGCTGGCCCCTAGCCAATCTCCAATTAATTAATGCTCCAAGGGCCTTCTGTTCCTCTGGCCACCTCAGCTGAAGAATTTCTGGCTTATTGCTGATTTTTTTTTTATTTTTACGAAAGTGCATAGTGTATTGTGTATTATACTTCATTTCTTGCTTTTCAGGCTTAACAAATCATGTTGTCAATAGATTTCATCTGCACACAATTGTTTTCTTTCAAAAGCTGTGAAAAAAAGCCCTGCATGCTCATTTGGTTAGTTTGAGCTATATGTAATTGCAACACCCACACCAACTCCTATCACCTCTGGAGTGTTTAAAACATTCTGCTCCCCAGGGAGAGGCAATCACCCCAATTCAACAGCTGGAGGGAAAGTTATGTCCAGTCCTCTGTGCCAGACATTGCAACACCCCAATAGCCTTCACGAGCATGTGGGAGGGAGGAAATGAAGTATTGCATGGAATATTCAATGTATACTTCATCCAATAAGGAAAGGAATTAATTTTTCACCACAGACCCAATCTAAACCATAGAAAAATGGTTTGTGTTCATCCAAAGCACAGCAGCACTTAAAAGCACAATGAGAATAAAAAGAAGTAATGTTTCCATGTAGGAATAGGCTTTTACAGGTATTGGCAGCATTCTGCTTAGAACTGGATTGAGTCTGGACAGAAAGATACTGGCACTTTGCAACACAGTGTAAGGTCCTGTACCAAGCATTGTTTGTCAGAACAATGTCTGTGTAGCTCTTCTAACCAATGTTAGGATTCTGAGAAATTGCTCAAAGGTCTGAGACCAGTCTGGACCGTGGGACCCAGTGTCTCATTTCTGTCTTCCTCAGTTCATCAGGTCTGAGTGAAAAACCTCAGCAACTCTGTAAATCAAGTCTGTGATTTATCTCCATTGTTCTATTTCATTACTGCAGCACATCAGATATCAGTTGTAATGTTTAACTTGAAAGTGAAAAGAGAAAGCAAAATCAATCACTTGGAGAAAGCCAAGTTCCACATCAGTGGCTTGGTGTTCAGGCCAAGTTTGAAAGCCCTTGACAGTATGACTGCCCCAGCTGCCCTGTGCTGCTGTTTCGTGAGCAGCACCCAGCAAGGGTATGGTTTGTCAGTTCATAATACACCATGGAGCTAATGGCATCACCCACCTGTGCCTTCAAAGGATGGCACTGGGCTGACAGCACTGTCTCAGTCTGCCAGATTTTAATCCTTACATTCATCCCCTCCATGTGCTGCATTTGCCTGGAGTGCTTGTTAACAACATCTTGGGGAAATAGCTTTTCTTTGGACAATTTATTTACCATGAAGTTCATGTTAACACAGAAGAAATAGAAGTCTTTTCCTGCTGACATCATGATGATTTGACATTTATGACTATCTCTCTGCCTGCCCTTGTTTATTTTATTCTATTTTCCAGTGACACCAACAATTTGCCTCTTGTCAAGCCTTTGTCTTCTGCAGGTGCTACTTTTGCCCTTGTTCCCTATATTATTCCAGCTAACACTATGGTAGCTGCTTAAAATTCCTTTTAATACCTCTGTAACATTTTGTTCCTTTGCTTAAAAAAACTCCACTAACTAAACATACAAACAAAAAACAAACCACAACAAAACCAAACAAAACTTCAATGCCCCTCTCCAAAACCCAGAAAAAAAAAAAAAAAGAAAGCTTATGATCCATGTTTAATGTCAATTAAGAATTTAATCAACATCTAGAAAGGTTTCAAAATACTACACTAATTAAATAATAAGGGAAGGTTGAAAACTGTGGCTCATCTGATGCCCACTGAAGCCACAACAAGAACACTTGTCCCTGTAGACATCAGATCAAGTCTTACTTGAGTGTCAATGTTCTAGCAGTTCTGCAGCTTAAAATTTACCTTTCAAGGAAAGTCAGTGACTTCACAATGATTTTACAACATAAAACTTTGCTGACATTTCAAATCTGGTCACAAAATCTTAAGGACTGAGAAACCAAACCTATTTTCTAACAGAATATCTGTGTTTTGCAGCAAACATGGAATGGATTTTAGCACACTGAGGAACCTGGGTGTTACTCATTATTGGATGCTACACTGAAGTCCTTCATTTCTCCTCCTACTAAAGCACATCAGAGATAAAATGTCAGTTTACAGTTTTTGTTCATTGCCAGAATTACAGCTTGAAATTAACAAAAATATAAAACATAGTTGGACTTCTGGTTCAGTTATTGCAGCATTTATTTGAAACTTGAAAGGAAGCTGATGATTTATGTTTGCTAATTAAAACTCTTGCACCTACTTGTACCTTTTCAGACATTCCATTTCTATTGTTGCTGTCAGCTTTTTGAAAATCCATTTAATGACAGACAAATCTAAATGAGAAAAACCTATGTTTTGTGCTGCTGTTTTCTTTGTTCCAAAATACCTTTTAACATTGCTCTTCCAATCAGAGAAGCTCAACATCTACCATTAATTAATTATCTGAGATTTTTTCCTTGGTTGAGAAGAAAACCATAACCGTTCTGAAGATTAGATTGAGCCAGTTTCTTCAGTAATAAGTTATAACTTAATGCCATCTGAACTCCAAAAGATTAATTCTTAATCAAAGTTTTCACACTTCCACTGTGCAATTGGTTTTACTAAAATCTACTACAAATAGCATTCACAAAAAAAATCCTAGTAATTTGTCCTTAATATAAGGTTATAAAATGCTCAGGTTTGCCTTATTTTCCTGCTAACCAGCCATTCAGAATTTATTCAGGAGAATATGTAATTCAGTGATATAAAGTCCAAAGTCATCTGAGAAGAGTGAAGATGAAAAATCAGCCTTGATGCTTTTCTTGAATGGAATAAGCATTAAAGCCTAAAGAGTTATTACCATACAATAAAAACTCCTTTCTTTTACTTTAATCCCTTGCTATATTGCTCTAAAAAATGTGACTGAACCACAGATGCTTTAAGCAATGTGAATTTCAGTACGCTTATAATCATTTATCAAAGCAGAGCTTTACCCTCAGTATTGAGCCAAAGGTCCTCCTTTGTATTGCCAAACCTGTAATTCTTTATGCATTAAGCACAGCCACAACACCTGCTTTTCTTTTTGTAATTAGTCTGCTCTTAATGGAAAACATTAATGACATTAATTTACATGTGTAAAATACTGCAGTGTATTCATAGGAAAGATAACAATAGCTCAGGATCAGTACACTCACATTTTCACAGGCTTCCTTACATGAATAGTCACCTACATTGGCTGAGATTATTTTGCCCAAAAACATCGATGTGAAGAATTTTTTGAGAATTTTAGAATGTTTCATTCTCCTGATCAAATTAATGTTGTTTTTATTTTACAGAAATGAAGTCATATTTAATGTCAAATGTTGCTGCAAAAGTTAATTTACCACATCTAGTAAGGAGGCAAAAGTGATCATAATATCATTATTTCAAAATTATCTGCTAGATAACAATTTTTAAATAACTATCTTGTGAATACTGCAGGTGATGAGGTTGCAAGAAATTGTTATGTGCAAAGATATTAAGGTATTTTCTGTGTTAGAATTGTATTAACTATTGGTTTGAGAGTCCAAAGTAATTCATGTAGAATGTTCAATCTGCCTGATAAATAAGTGCTCTTCTGTAAATTGTTTGGGGAATGGCCCCATCCAAAGCTGCAGAACAGCACAAAGTCCAGCACCAGTCTTACCCTAGGCAGGCCACTTCCCTAGGACAGGGTAAACCTGTCAGAAATCACCTCAGAAAGGCAGCTGGCCTGGGCACAGCCCCTGAGACATGGCCCCAGAGGTGCCATCCCTGGACTTAGATGAGGATGGTAGGCTTAAGAAAAAGTCAAATATTATGCTTTGCCTTTGCTGTGTTATAACACAGGGTCAGACATGTGGGAGGCACAGACCATTTTTGAGATGATGTGGTAGGTTAGGAAAGCTGAGCAGTCAATATGTTAATCCTCACTAAATCCATTGATTTCAGAGAATTGATCGATTGGTACTGGGAATTCTGAGCAATTAATCACTGCCAGCACAGTAAGGTGCTTGGTTTTGAAGTGCAATCAGAATGATATTTTAATTCCATGGATGATCTTGAGGATGTGCTCAGAAACCCCTCTGAGCAGCAGCACAGCACAAACCACGGGTCCATCCACACTATTTATGACAGGCAGAGACCCCTGGGTGGGGAAAGGAGCAGCCAGCACACTCTTATTTATAAAGCCAGAGCTGGAACAGGGCCGAGTCTGTAAAGCTCCCAGACCACACTGGTGCACAAACAGATGGAGAACACTTGGCTCTCTCCACCAGAGGTGTTTTACCAAGAGGAACTGGGCTGGGAGCTCTTCCTTCCCCTGTGACCCTTACCAGGGGAGTGGGGACAATTCCTTCTCTCCCACTCCATGTACCCTTGGACAGGCTACCAGAATGTACAGCTTCCCACTCTCTCTCACTTTTGGTATTAAAACTGAATATTCCTTTTTATTTTTTTTCCCTCAAAATGCAGTGAATAACATATACAGTTCTCCCCAAATGAACTCCACCCCCATACCTCCATTCCCCTCCTTTCCTAACATCTTGGCTTTATTCTATTTCCTTCTAGCACTTCTTTCTTTGTTTTAGTAACTTATGACAATGGTAAAATAGACCAACACATTTGATTCTCATAACATTCTAAAAAAAAAATATTCAAATCAGCTGGAGGTCCATGTGTTTTAAAAATAACTATTAATCAACTTAATCTCAGTAAAATCAGATTATATAAATCAGAAACCCCCACAAACAAGCCCTTTTTATATTGTCTAGAGAACATAATGAATTGCAGATAACCTCTTTTGAGTTATACTGGATACAGCTCTCACAGTTTCATGCTTTTATTTATCCTGCAAGTTGAGTTACCCAATAGCCCAGACCTTTCCACCAAACATGTACCTCCAAGGCTCCCCAGATTAACCTCGGGTATCTGTCAGTTGTCAAGAACACAATTATTGACATGGAGCCTTTCTTAGAGCTTGCATTTTCCATCAGCCAACACACATAAGAGGCAGGCACATGTATATGACATTTTCAAAAAGCATTTCCCTCGAGAACTTACTGTTCTTTCACATTTTAATTGCATTTTCCATGATCTAATTGGTTTTGGTCCTTCTGTGTACAGGCAGCTCTTTGAAATGCTTTTATGAATAGCAACATATAATTTCTTCAGCATTTCATGTTGTGGAGGTTTTTATTGCTAATAGATAATGGGATCAAATGGAACTTTCAAATCTCCATACCTAAAGATTTAAAAAAATTCTCAGCTCTTCCTCTAAAATTCCTAAATAATTTCACATGTTGCTACTTTATATTTGGTTACCTGTAAATTCTTGTTGGTTCTGTCAGTGAGGAGTGCCTAAGAAAATTACCATCTGAAAGTAACTGATTTTCTTTATAATTCCTAAAGACTATAAAATGAGTCAATAAGGTGTAAGCAGTTTCTGTTCTCACATGTTAATGCCCAACTTTATGCTTTTTCACGAGGATATAAAACACACATTAAAGACAGAAACAAAGTACCAGTGAATATTGTCAGGAATCTGTCAGCCATTCTGCAGCTTTCCATGAGCTGCTTCTTTCAGTTTGGTTCCTCTGAGCCCTTTTTTGTTTTCTCTAAAGAGTCTTTTTAATACAATTTTTTCTTGCAAGTAGAATACGACAAAGTCCTTATCTTTATAGCACACCTATTTTAATCTCTGATGCACAGTAATCCAATATGCATGTAACCTGGGGCTGCTTTCAAAAAAGATCTGCAAATGATAAGAGCCATGTAATTCAGCATGACAGAATTTAAAAAAGGCATTTGCAAGGCTATTTACGAGAAGAGCAGAAACTAACCTTTCATCTTGGTCTTGTTAGTATGGATCAAGATGGTTAGACATAGATTGAGTAATTCTGTATTAGTCAATCAACAGCCTCACTGTAGCTGCTTTGAAATTTTCATAGTCTCGTTTGTGAGCACTTAAAAGGAAAGCTGTTAACAGCTCATGCCATAAATTCAGTAACTGTATTTCTCTGCACAGGCATGTACATGTGTACATAATGTATAGCTACTAAAAGTTCCCTCAGAGCAAGACACATCAAGATGTTTGTCGATGAAAAAAACCAACAGTGTTGCTTTTATAGAAGAGAAACTATTTCAAAGAGTATCCAGGGAATTAATGTCAACAAAGAGCGCATGAAATCAGTATTACTGCCCACATTTCTTCCTTCTTGGTTACATGCAGACTGCTTTGCCACTGCATGAATGAGAGCTTCAGTGTTACACTGACCTCAAGGAAAGAGCCAAACAGTCACTGTTCAAGCACTTGGAGAGAAGCAGTTCTCTCTCAAAATAAATGAGGAAAAAATCAAGCAAAATCTACAAAAGACTGAAATCTGTACAAAGAGGCAAACTGATGGGAACTGCAGGACTTACCTCACCTGGGGAGAATCTTCAAGGGGGCTTTCAAAATCTGTAATTGATTTCTAAAAAATGGCTCATTCTGATAATACTATATCAGCACAGAATCTATAAGGTTGGAAAAGACCTCTGAGATCATCAAGTACAAAGTTTGACCAGACACCACCATGTCACCCAGACCATATCACAAAGTGTCTTTCTTAAAAACCTCCAGGGACAGTGACTCTACCTTATTTGTACTAAGAAAAAGAAGGAGGTTTCAAAATAGGATTTCTGACAAGATCAGGAAGGAGTCTGTTCCTCCCTGCACTGGCAGCAGTGCAAAATCAGCTAGAGGGCTGTTTGGTTGTTCACACCAAGCACAAAGCATCCCTCACAAATATGAGTCAAGGCATTTTAAGCAATAAACAGAGTGGGCTAAAAGGCAACTCTAAAATTTTGAAAAGAGGGCAATTCTGAAAGAGATCTCTTCAGGTTATCTTGATGTTTTCACTTCTCCTACAGGAACACGAACTCACAGTAGCCATAAGTGGGACACTGCCTGCTCATCGCCTACAGTTCACACACTTCAGAAGCACACAACAAATAAGATCTGTTCTGCTGTTATAAAAACAATAAGCCTCAAGGTCATCTCCCACTGCAGACTTCCCCTTCAACACACATGTTTCTTCTCTTGGCTGAGGAGGAGGAAGAGTAAAAAGAAATGCAACATAGCATTGACTGTTCCAGTGATATGGTATCTGGAGAGACAGTAGCATCAAACCATGTCAGGAGCAGGAGACAAATTGGATTCAAAACAAGCTGTCAGGGAGCCATGTCCAACACAGCAAACAGGGTGCAACCAGACAGGGTATGACTGTCAGAAGCTGCTATCTGCATTCATATCTGTCCATGCTTGCAAAGCATCCTGTGGAGGCAAGGCAGGGACCTTGGGTATCCTGGCAGGGAGAATGGCCAGCCTTGCACTTCCTACTTTTTTCTCACCAAGACAATTTCACCAGTACAGCCTTATATCTTGACACTCCTAATCCTCAACTGGCTGGCACTATTCAGGCAGGCTTAAACAAGAAAACTTATTTCTGGGTTGTAATTCTTAAAACTGCTGTAGCTGCGGTAACACAAGCTTTTCTTTATTGCCAGCACAGTAAAATCACTCCTTATTTTGCTTGGATCAATGACTAGAAGATTAAGACTCACACTGCCAGCAATGACTGCCACTTGGGCATGGTGTATTGTAGGGTACTGCACTATCAAAGCTTTCTGCCCTGTAGGTGTAAGCTTTGAATGGGAGATGAGACAAAGGTCTGTTCAGATTGATTCTTAGGCAAAGAAATGAGCTAAAGGAATTTGCTAAAGGAATTTGTGAAAGGTAGAGTTGTTTCAAGGACTCTGGGTGGGACATAACTCAGAAGAGTTTTAGAGTATGGCAGAGGTATTTCTCTCCAGTTGGTTCTTCCTTCTCAAGACCCTTTTTTCCCCACAGTTTTTTCTATCATGGACATCCTCCCTTAACTGTCCCCCACTCCTGGACCTTTCCATGACTCTTGTGCTGATATAAACCAATCTTTCTCTGATCAAATACGACAACCTGATCTTCAGGTGTGAGCTACAAATGCTAAGTCCTTTTTCTCCTTGCAAAGGAGCCCTCTGTGGCAGTGCATCACAGACTGAAGAGAGAGGGAAAGGACCAAGAGCAGGACTGGCTCTTCCAGGTGTGAGCAGGGGATGGACCAAGCTGGGGCTCGAGCTGAGGGAGCAGCAGTGTGGGGAGAGAGCCTCGCACACGATTGCCTGGAGCCCTTTGGCAAGGCAAGGCCTGGGCAGAGCTCAGACCTCCTGCTGCCCTGCCAGCACCTCAGCCAGTCTGCTCAGCAGTGGGAACTGCCCCAGGCTGCTCCTGGTTTTGGGGAAGGCACGGACAGCAGACACACAGACAAGCTGGGCTGGGATGAGCTTTTGGCAAAGCAACAGCAGCTAGAGAAAGGCTTGATGATGTGGTGCTTTAGGGGCAAGGAGAGGCACCTCAGCCACCCCCTCAGCTCCTCCTGTGCTGAAACCATCCAGCCCCATGCCTTTAGCTGCTCTTCTGCAGAGTCTATGCTTTACCAGCAAAAGTTTGAGTTTTAGATGGTTAGAAGAGGTAAGAAATCTTGCCACAGATGCCAAGCCAGAGGGAAGCAGAGGGCAAAGGAGACATCCTAGGATTGTCATTTTTCCTTTAGGAGCTGAGGAAATGAGAGAATAGAATCTCTATCAGATACAAGTATTTACAGTCTTGAACAGGGAATTAAATGACAAAAACCATTAAAGAACAGAAGCATCAGCAAATCCTATAGTTCCCTGGACTCCAGAAGGCAGCTGGTCCAAACCTTCAACCATCAGTTATCTTTTGGTTTCCCCAAGGACACTGTATTTAAAACTGCTGTGTCTCTTCATGCTTTTACTTTCAAAGTCTGATAACAGAAAGTTCATTGTGNTGTATTTAAAACTGCTGTGTCTCTTCATGCTTTTACTTTCAAAGTCTGATAACAGAAAGTCTTGATATTGACAGATTTTTAGGGTGGAGTAAAAGTTTTAAAAAAACCCTCAACAAACCATCAACAAAAAACTTGTGAAAGTTTTTCCCTAATGCAGAACTTTGCCATTTCCATCTAAACCACAGAAATTATTTGCAGAGCAGAATTACTTTCTGAAGCTCAATGACGTAGCAACAATCCAAATGCTTTCCAATATTGTCCTACAATAGCAGCAATAAACAAGATTTTGTAATAGCTGTCAGATGCTTTCTTTCTTCTCTTCTATTAAGTGTAGTTTCCCTACCAGAATAAAGAAAACATACTCAACATCTTTCTAACAGCAGAAGCATCACTAATATTGAGAAGATAGGCCTACCTATACGCTCATAAGAGAGAACATGTCTTTGTGTAGGGGAGAAAACTCTTACCCGGATAACAGTTTATAGATGTTGCCAGTTAAGTGAATTTCATATAGCAGAATGTTGAGGCTGTCAGAAATAGTGCATTTCTGTAAGTTTTATAATCAGAAACAAAGTCAAAGCCATAGCTATGCACTTAATTCAAATATTTAAACACTTGTTTAAGTGCTTGCTTAGCTGCAACCTGAAAGAGTGGCTTCAACTTCATGCTGAGAAAAAAGGTTTATTTTATTGCACTGCACACTCGTTGCTCTAAGGTTTTCCTGGGTGTTTGTAAAAAGTTTTTTAATAGAAAGTGCTGGCAGGGTTTAAAAAAAAACCAAAGATGCAAAAACCCCATCACCAACAACCAAATAACCAAAACCCATACCAGCAGATGTACAGAACTTGGTATTAACTGCAGTTTAGAGATTTACTTGGAGAGAGAAATACATGGCCTGAGTGGTCCTAGACACACACTGTAGCCTGTGCAATAAACAATAATGAGCCCTTCAGTTGTGTAGCTTCTGTTTCATTATTCCACTATTTTAATAATCAGGGACATTTGTGGAGAAAGTAGCAATAAAAACCAGGGAACATAAAAATTTTGGGATGCCTTTAGGTTATGCCTAAGTACATACAGGGAGATATACTAAAAATTTAATTAAAATAGTATTAATTACTGAAGGAATAGCTGAATTACTGAGGGATAATGAACATGAAGTAACTATTTTCAGATGGTCTAACTGGGGCAAATTACTCCCTAGAGAACTATATTGTAGTCACAAAATCAGAACATTACGGATGTTAACATATGAAAAAGGACAAATGAAGGTCTAGTTAACATTGTAACAGTTCATTTTCAGCAGACATCGAGGCAAACCTCATTGCTCAGTACCTTTATGAAGGTTAAGTAAAAGATGGAGCCATTCAAACCCATCTTCTTTACGTGAAAGGGTATTTTAAAAGTAACCCAGTGAAATCAAAGAAAATGAACACCTGAGCAGCATCTCTGCTCCATCCTGTTTTCTTGCCAGTGTATGCATCTGTTTCACTGCTGCTGATTGTGGGAAGAATCTGATCTTTGTCCCACTGGATTATGAAAATGCATCCTTGACAGAAGGAAAAAATTCCCATGACCAGAATGGATGTGTCAGGACCAGTGTAGCTCTATCAATGAAGTGCTGCCATAATATAAACAATGTTCTTAGTACTGATTCCTAGAGCAATGAAACTCATGTGGCTGTACTGCCTGTTTCACTGTTTTTACCTTAATAAATAAGAAATTCTGCTATTTAATTTTATCCAATTGACACAGGGTAGGGGACAGAAAAATTCTCAGAGATAATTAAGTTCCTGCAAGTTTCAGGAAAAAAAACACTGTCCCTGAAACAGAAAGAAAACTAATTAGTGTTCCCACAGATGGGAAAACAGGTAGGCTCATCTCCAGCTTGCAGCTAGTGACTGACTAATATACACCCTGGAAATGGCAAACCATCCAGCACACAGATAGCTCTAGACAAGCACTGGAGAAAACAAGATTATTCACAGAGGCTGAAGAAAAAAAGACAGATATCGGTAGGAAAATGGCTTAATTACCATGTATGAAAAACCTTGAGTTAAAGCCACACCCCTCATTAATGACATTCTGTAGAGTAAGTAATTAAGCATCCAGTTGCCATACTGTGAAACTCCAAAGGATATCTACACTTTCATATAAATTGCATTATAGATATAGAGCAGCTGAGCTTCCCTTTGCAGTGATAAAACCTGCACAGTTCTTCCAACACCCCATCTACAGCTCATAAAACATCTCCAGGCCAAAACAGCCTCTTCTAGTGCTGCTGAAACACCCGTGCTGGGTCTGAATTAGCATTCTAAGAGCTAAATTGGACTTACTCCCCCCTCCCCTCCACTTCCCCACCATGTGTATCTCTTTTTCCTTCCATCTTAGCAGGTTTCCAGCTTCTCCCAATACCACGGTTTGATTCCTTTGATACCTTCCTGAACACCACACACTTTAACTCAGCAAACACCATCAGCCCCTGTGCAATTTCTGTATTCCCCCTGCATTAAAATCTGGCAGGTGCATCCCCTTTTTGACTTTCTATCTAGCACTGGCAACAGAATAGCAGCAAAGCCTCCTGCCCTCAAAACAAGCCCAGCATGACTGAAACCATCCAAGTCTTGCAGTTGTTCAGAAAGTTGTATTCTGTCCTGAACTGCTGCATATTAGCTGCAAAGCCTGAGCAGAAGCTGAATGGGCAGGGGTGAATTGCAAAGCTTATCTCAGAAAAATATAGACTTTTTTTGAATAGAAAAGTTTGCAGATGCATCCCTGATAAAACTTGTTCCCTTGCTCCCTGTTAATCCATTGTGTTCCAAAGACCAAAAAGAAACAAACAAAACCCCAACAACAACAAATAAACAACAAAATGAAACAAACAAACCAAACCCAAAAAACTGAGACAGAATAAAAACCTCTGCAAACTTCCATCATAATAATCATTCAGCTTAAATTATCCTAGACACACTCACTGTGTATTATTCTCCAAGAGTTAAAGTTTTCCAAAATAGTTACACTCTGTACATGCTCTATAATACTCATATTTTCCATTGGATTTGCAAGTTTTTAGCCATAAAAGTACGTTTTTTAAAGAAAAGTTATAGCAATGGTTAAATGACACATTTGCAAACACTTCTCTTGTAGCTTCATATCTGCTGTGAATTGAAATTTTATGGGTAATGGGAAACATTGCAGAGAAGCCAAATACTTAGAGTCTCTCTGTTTTTTAAAGAAACCCCAACAGCAACAAAAAGCCAAGAAATATCATTCCTTCTTGTCCACAAAACTGTGCTGAACAGGCTTGAGACTGAAAAAGGCTCCTTGGCTCATTTTTGTGGCTGTGCTGTTGGTAGAGACATGGGAAAGTCCAGTATCAAGTAACTCCACTGGTACAGTAACAAAGGAACAGCTTCCAAAATATTGCAGCTGTCAATCATAGAGATCTCTCTCCACATGTATGGTAAGAAACACCTTTGTGTTCTGGTGACCTCTTCCAAGTAAAATGGAATAAAAAGGGGTGTGTGTGTGTATTCATGACTCCACACTCAAACCTCACAGTATTTTCTATTGAAAAGTTTTGTAGGGAGTTTTTGGTTCTTGGCTGGTTTACAATTTGAATCTATTTCCCTTGGAAGGACACTTTTTTCTTTGCTTTCCTCAGTCAGAGCATTACAGCAGAAATTACATTGCAGCCATTCATGTTTGTACAATCATTTCTACACTGCCAAAACAGAGGCAGCTAGAACTGGGAATTTCAAGGCATCATGGCACTCTCACAGGGAAGTGCAGATCTCATTTCTCCAGTGTATCAGAGAAGAAAGAAACCTTGTCAGTACCTAAATACCAACATTTTTGGCAATATTAACTTCAAGTTTTGCAGCTCTATTTTGTTATCATGGCCTGTGTGGCACATGCTATTGTTGAGGTATGTATGAATTGAAGTGATGTAAAATACAAGGCAGACTATGTTACTGTTACAAATGGATGTGGGAGTTGAGATTAAAGTCCCTGCCTTTGCCCAGGCAGCAGGCAGGAGCCTTATTGAGGTGCCCAGCACTCCAAAACTCACTTTCATCCCTAAGTTCTTTAATAATGGCTAATTCAGACTCTTATAGAATGAATTATTTATTCCATAGACATAAAACTTAAACCAAACTATATACTACACAGGAAT
>VZRX01022637.1:0-29185 GCA_013398075.1 Notiomystis cincta
TGACACCGTGGCGACGTGCAGGAGCAGTGGGTGCCCATCGTCCCGCTGTCCCGCCACACACATCCCAGCAGAGCTGCCCCAAGGGCCAGTCCCAGCGCTCCCGCCCACCCGTGACTCCCAAACCTTCACGGATACAATAAAACTCTCCACTCCCCAAGGCCGTGTGGTGGGGTTTTTTGCCAGCAAGAGTTCCTGCCGCCTCCCATGGGGTGGGGTAGGGTACTGGGATGTACTGGGATGCTCCCAGCTGGGACCCTCGGAGACCCCACTGTGCCACCCAGCTCTCCCAGCTGTCTGTGGGGTTACTGTGTCCCTGGCGACCCTGGCAGCTCCCAGAAAATATTCACATGCAAGGAAGAGCTGGGAGTGTCAGAGGCTCCTGAAATCCACTTTGAGCATTTATTTTGGAGGGATTTTCCCCATCTCCAGGTTTGCAGCAAGCAGGACGGTGGGACTGGCTGGGGACATCAGCCTGGCAGCAGCTCCCCGGGGGGACGGTGGCCCTGCAACCCAGCCCGGGGCCTTTGGAGTCACCAGCTCCCAGGGGTGAGGGATGATCATTGCCAATGTCTCGGTGCTGAGCCAAGCAGCCATTTCAGGGGACCTCTGAGTCCAAGCCCAAACAATGCAGGCAGGTGCCTGGCTTGGCCCAGATGGACACCTTCCACTTCTCTGGGAACTTGTCTCTGAAGAAAAAGGATTCTCCAAATCCAACCTGACTCCCCCCCCTCCCCGCCCCGGGCTGCAATCTGGGGCCAGAAGCCCTCGTTGCATCACCTGTTGCTGCTGCCAAGAAAGGTTTGGCCTCATCCATCCCCTCCATCCCTCTCTGTGCCACGGCTGGGGGCTGCTCTCAGCCTGTCCCCCCACAGGCCCGGCTCACTGCCACCTCCTCATGGGCTGAGCGTTCTAACGCACAACTGTGGGGTCACGGCAGGGTCCCTGTGTCCGCCTGGCACAGCCCAGCCTCAGCACCAGCAGCGTGGGGCCCTTCCAGCAGAGCTGGTGGCTCCTGCCAGCACGGTGCCACCGGTCCTGAGGAGCTCCCAGGCAAGGAGGACAGAGCCCAGACACCGAGGGATGCGTGGGAAGCACCGTCACCACCAGCGTGCCAGGCCAGCAGGGAGGAGGGGACAGCAGGGAGGAGGGGACAGCAGGGAGCGTCCCACCCTTCCCTCGGGCTGTCTCAGCGGGGGCCAGGGGCCAGGCCATGGCACCTCTGCTCTACCAGGACCCCTCCATCAGCTGCAGGATGCTGCTGTAGAGGCGCCCGGGGGCGTCCAGGCCCCAGACGAAGTCCCAGTGGTTCCAGTCGGGGATGTGGGTGTAGGTGACGAGGTTGCTGATGCGGGGCAGCAGCAGGAGCACGTCCCTCCAGTCGGCTGCCCAGTCCTGCCCTCCCGACCACACGGCCGTGGGCACCGGCATCTCCTCCACGTGGTACGAGGGCGGGGTGTCCTGGAGGCACACGGGGGCTGGCTCTCAGTCGGTCAGTCCCTGCGAGCCACTCTGCCCCTGCACCAGCCGGGGCAGACCCTCCCAGCAGCTCCAGCTGCCAGCACTGCCACGGCAGCTCCTACCTGGTGGTACACGGCCGGGTTCTTGCTGCCGTAGTCAAAGGCTCGGAATTCTCCAGATTTTACCACCTGGGAAGAGGGGGAGGGGTCTGCTGTGGGAGGCCAGCGAGTGCCACGGCGTGGGTCTCACATCTCCCGGCCCCCTCGAGGGGCCCATCGTGAGAGGGTGCTCAGAAAGGGGTTTTGTCAGTCCCCGCCCTCCGTCTGCCAACGGTGCCAGCTGGCTGGGTACAGGCAGGACACCACAGGGGACATCGCAGAAGGAGATGGCATCCCTGCAAAGCCAGGCTTTCCACCTGTTTGACAGGGTGGTTTTTGACCTCTGGCTCCATGCCTGTCCCTGGCCATGGGTGACAAACCAAGGTGTTGCACGTGACTCCTTGGCTCTTCCCTCTGAAATCCTGCTCTCCACCAGCCGTGTGTGCAGGATGCTGATGGAGTTCCTTCCACGACCTGATCATCCTTTTCCAGCTTCCATTACCTATAATTTGGCTCTGCAAGGAGGCCCATGGGTGGGGCTCTCCAGCCTGACCCCGTTTCCAGCAGGGCCAGTGCTGAGGCTGCAGAGTCCATCTCCGGGGTGTCCAGGACCCCTTTGGACAGGGGAGATGTTGTTGGGTCCCCCTTTTCCTCCTCATCCACTTCCCCCAGCCTCTCCCTGGGCTTCCACCCACCAACACCACGGTGTCCCCGAGTTCTCCTTTGGTGATTCCTGGGGGTCTCAGCATCCATCTGAGGCCTCCCCATCCTGTCCCTTGTCCTGTCTGGCACAGTACAGGGCACGCACTGCCACATCCCCTGGTCCCCAGAGGCACCAGGGAGCTCATCCTGCATCCAGCACCTCTTCTAATTTCTTGCCTTTACTTTCTTGGGAGCTGCCAATGTCCGAGATCCCTGAACTCTCAGGACTGCCCTGGGCACGGGAGACTCTCAGTGAAGGGACCATCCCAGGGGTGGAGCATCTGTGTGTCAGGGATCCTACCTGGGCCCAGTGGATCACGTTTTTGACAGAGGTGCCATCTGGGTAGTGGGCTGTGTACACATCCAGCCGTGTCTGCAAGGAAACATATCCCAGCTATGGTTGCTTTCCAGCGGATGGGAGTGGGGTGGCAGCTGCCAGGTGTTTCCCAGAGCAGCCACGGCTGAGTCACGCTGCCTGAAGAGCTGGACCAGGTTCAGGAATATAATTCTCATTAAAAACCAATTGTTGTGAGGCAGCACCAGGAGGAGAGTAATGGGAGTGAAGGATGAGCTCCGTGAGACATCTTACCTGGGCTCAGGGGCTGTGCTCGAGGCCTCAGTGACTGCCTGAGGTCACCCAGATGCTATTTCAGCAGGTGGGTCAGAGCAGGGGCTGCACCCCAGGCAGCCCTAATTCAGAGGTGTCATCAAGGGCCACCTGGCCACTGACATTCTCCCAGCAGAGCCTGGGGGGTTTCCTCTCCCGGGAGGAAAAGCATCTGGCAGAAGGACAGGCGTGCCCGTGCAGGGTCTGCCTGCTGTGAGCACTGGAGGCTGGGCAGGGGGTGGCAGGGCCAGGGCCCCCACTGCCATGGCACACCCACCATGTTGAGGTTCTTCTCGTTGTAGCCACCCAGCAGGAAGAGCAGGTTGGCACAGGGCCTGTGCAGCAGCGTGTGCCTGCACAGCTCCAGGAGAAACCGCCACAGCTTCCTCATCCGCAGGGTCGCGTCCGTCCTGCCCAGCAGCAGCTGCGAGCAAAGGGCGACCTGCATTTCCTGCTTGGCCCTCCCTGCAGCCCAGCCCCCGGACTGTCCCGCCTTCCAGGCAGGGAGGGAATGCCCAGGAGTCGAGCCCACTGCCCCCTGCCCTCCTACTGCCCCACAGAGGTGTGTGCAGCCCCTCGCAGGAGTTGGTGCTGGCTGAACACCCACCAGGGAAATCAACACTCACAACTCTCCTCTTTGCCCCCACCTCCCCCCAGCACTGGATCTGTTTCTCATGGAATCCACAGGACAAAGCTGCTCTTTTCCAGGTTTTTTCAGTTTAGGCCCCCTAAATATAAAGACCACTTTTGTCCTACGGATGGAAAGAAGACGTGTGCTCAACAAAGTGGCCATCCAGGACTGCACGTGCAGCTGAATTGTGTCTGTGCTAATAAATCTGCAGGAATTAACTGTTTTCTGCTGCATCAGAGAGCCCCAGGAACTGTGTCTGGGCATGATCCCTTCTCTAGAACCAGTCAGTTTTGGGGCAGAAGGGCAAGGAGTAATCCCTTACCGGAATCATCTTGAGGTCGTCGTCCAGGAGGAACTTCACCTTCATGATGGGACTTCTGGCGTGCTTGAGTGTCACTGCTGGAGCCAGGGCAAAAAACATTTTGACTTTCTGAGCCAGTTCGGGCATGGATGAAAACGCAATGAACGCTGAGAAAACAGAAAAGACAACCTCAGACTTGCTCCATCTTTCCTCAGGTGCTTAATCCGAGGCTTCACTTGGGCCTAGGTCTGTTTAATTAATTATCCTCACTTGGAAATCTGAGATGTCTCGCCACCTTCCTGCTAAATGCTGGTGCAAGAGGTGCCAAAAGGGAGGCAACGCCTTTACTCCCTTGGCTGATCAGGCACCTCAGTGGTTGCTAAGCCCACAGGGAGGGGACCCCTGTGCTGTCTGCTGACCAACACCAAAAGGAAATTTCCCAGGGGGGTGGGACGCACCGATGGAGCAGCCCTGGGAGTAACCAACGTAGTGGAGCTGCTCCTGCCCCGTTTTCTGCAGCACGAAGTCGATGGCGGCCGGGAGGTCGTACATGGCCATCTCATGGAAGCTGCAACACAGGAGGGGAGTGCTGCTCGTGAGCCAGCCATGGGAGGGCAAACTTACCTTGGGCTGCCTCGCATCGCCCACAGTAACATCCAGGGCTGATTTTCCAAGGGGAAGTTCCTGGCATGGATCCCTCCTGCCATGGCATCATCCTCCCCTGAAAGAGCTTAGTCCTCCCACAGCCGTGGTGAGCAGTAAATAGACTGTGCAGAGCCTGGCCAGCATTCCAGTGCCATAGCCAGCCCCTCTGCAGACCCACAGCTGTCTCCCACCAGGATTACAGCACCAGCTCTGCTCCTTGGGATGCTCTTTCCCAGAGAGGGGTGGAGCACCAGTGCCTGCCCATCGGTGGGATGGGGTGAAAGGCAGGCCTGCTGTGTGAGGTTTTCCTAAAAGCCCCTGTATGAGCTTGGGGATTCTGCTCTGAAGATCAGCTCTGGGCAGGCAGTAGCAGCTTAAAAAGCCAACTTTGGGGACAGCAAGGTCTAGGAGCAGGGGAGGTGGCAATGACACTTGTGCATTGTGTCCCTGTGGACGCCTCCTGTGGAGGCAGGGCTGGTGTCTCTGTGTGTCCCCCACAGGCAGCAGTGCCCCGTGCTCCCGGCAGCTGCAGGGAGGTGCTGGCACCGTGTCACCAGGCAGGTCTGCTCAGGTCCCTCCATCCTCCCCAGGGGAGCTGTGCCAGGGATTAGGTGCTCTGACTTGCCTGCTCAGAGGCACCCACCTCTGCCTAGAGCTTGGTGACAGGCAGAGAAAGCCACCAGGCTTTTGTAAGGCGCTCCAGCCCACCTGAAATCCCAGAATTCCTCCTGGTCAGCTGAAAGGTGCTCGTGCCTCCGGGACCAGCTCGTCCCCCGGCTGTTTCCCAGCCACACATCGTAGCCAGAGTCTGCTAGGATGAAGCCAAGGCTGTTGTGAGCCAGATTTTCCACCCAGTGGCTGCCTTCTCCAAATATCCCGTGCTGGAGAAACACGACCGGCTTGGCCCCTGGGTGCAAAAGAAACAGCACATGTCACCGAACCAGAATCTCTCTGTTCACTCACCCCACAGTAAGGCCAGAGGACATGTAAAATGTGCATTTTGAGATTCAGTATTTTTGTTTTAACAATGGCTGTTCCCCCAGCCTGGCCAGGTTCATCCATTCACCTGTTTATGTTCAGGGTGGGTTTTTTTTTGCTGGCTCTGAGTGAAATAGAGCTGTACCTCTGTTCTTAGGCTTTTCCCTTCCGTGAGGAATTCTGTTCAGGTGGATGTAGTACCCATCACGAGTCAGGACTTCATACTCCTCACTGGGGTACCCTCTGTGGCAGATCATTTGGCTCTGGGGGAAAAAAAAACCCATGTGGGAAACTTTCCATAGCGAAGGTGCTTATCCGACTTGAAGAGCACATCAACGCTCGGTAAAACCGAAGTTCTGGGGTGTGGCTTTGGCCGGGCTGTCTCGGGATCAGCTTTTTGTGTCCGAATCCCGCCCGAGGGAAGAGGAGGCGCTGAGCGGCGGGCGGGAGGGGAGCCGGCGGCCGCAGCGCTTGGGATGTTTCCAGACAGGGCGATTGAGAGCGAAGGGATTTCCTGGCGCCTGAGCCCGCTTTGCTGGTGACTGGCACACGTTTCCTGGCAGCACATGCCCCATCAGGCTCCCGCCGATGTGCCGGGCAGATAAGGCGCTGAGGCAGAGGGATGGAACCTGCCGAGCTGGGCCGACTGGAAGGGCAGTGGGATAAACCCAGGGCATTCCTTGCGGGGCTCCCGAGGCTCTGCCCGAGCTTTATTGATGCTGGAAACTCCACAGATCGGAAAGTTCCTGCCCGGTGAAGTCCAGCTGCCCACAAGTTGCTGTGTGCTGCCTTTGTCGCGAGGTTGGCAGCAAAGATTAATGGCAGCGAATTTAGCACGTCTTGGGTCCTGCTAAACCCAGCTCCAGATGTCCCAGGGCTCACCTGGACACGGCCCCGAGCGGTTTGCTGCAGCTGAAGGAGAGGAGCACGCACGAACTTCTACCCTCTGGGGAGACATCTGATCAAACCCAGCCTGGGATTACCCCCATCTCTTAACTGCCCTGCCGGTAATTGCATTTAATTCTGCTGGGAGGAGGAGGAGGAGGAGCTTGTTAATGGTGGTGTGAAGGCAGCGTCATCTCTCAAGAGCTCAACAACACCATGTGCCCCCTCCGTGTGCCTCTCTCCTCCAGCTGAACGTGCCCCCAACTCTCAGGCTGGAAATTCAGAGTTCTCCTGACTTACAACGTTCATGAGAGTCTCGGGATTTAGAGCCGTTTCCTGCTTGGTGGCACCTCCGGAGTTCGTGGGTGCTTGTATGAAAAACAGGATTGCAAGAAACAGCCACATCTTGTGCCTGTGTAAATAAATAACAATAACAACAACGAAAATAATGATAATTACAGTAATAGTAGGAACAGCAACGAGAGCAACAACAGCAACAAAACCAGCAACACCAATGCTGTTGTTGCTATAATTGTTGATTATCATCATTATTATTATTATTATTATTATTATCGATATGAATGTTTGTTTCTCCTCGGTTATGATGGGTTAAGTTCCTCACATATCTGAAGATCACATAGCATTTTCTGGGCCGGGAAAGTGGAGGGAATTCCCAATTTCAGTTTGAGAATTTTTATACTCCTCTGTACAGACAAGATCTGGTACTAGGCAGGACCCTTTTGTACATTTTTAATGGCAAGAAGAAGAGAACCAATACAAGGACTAAACCAATACCATAGGGCCAGGTGTCTCACAGAGGAAATTCATCTAAAGAGGGAGTTTATACTATGGAAGGAACATGTTTAGTGTGGCTGTGCTATGACTAAGTCTATACTTTTTGTGTTTCTCTATTGCTTAGCTTTTGGACCGAAACCCCACTGTAGGCAGAAGGATCCTGTGAACTGAAACTGGTAGAGCCTCACAGGAAGGTTATTTGTTACATAAGAGCAGCCTGAAAAACCCGGGAGCCTTTTTGATCACCTCAGAAACTCCCAAGCTGAGCAGAGGTCTATTTTTAATGCACACAGTTAATATTTTATACGATTTCTAATGTTTTGCCAGGCTCTCAAAAGTTAAAGCTTAGCCTGAATTGTGAATTACTCTCTGCCTCCCTCCTTCTGCTCCCACTGGATCTCCCACACACCATGAGGCTTTCCTGCCCCCTGAACTATTCCCAGCAAACCTCCCTGTGGTGTCCCCAAGATGCCAGTTAAGAGCAGAGGCGAAGAAGAGCAAAAGCTGCCTTTCCCCCAGGGGCAGCTGCAGAAGGACAGGGATCTGAAGGGAGCAGGATACGTTACCAGGCAGAGCCCACCGCCGGTCTGACCAGGCTGCTGTGGCACTGCTGGTGGCTCTGTCACCACCACAGCTAAAAGGACCACGCTGTGTCAGAGCCCAGCCACGCTGGCACCCTGCTGGCCCTCATCACGTGCCCTCCAATTAACAGATGAGTGCTGATCGCTCCTGTGGTACCTCCCTCCATGTGGCCCTGACTTTCATGCTTGTAAGGATTACAGGTGCAGCTGGACTGGTGTGCTGAGGAATTCCAGCTATGGAGTTGCACCTAAAGATCATGATAGCCACAGTAAAGAAAAAAAACAAACAAACAACCCAAAAAAACCCAACAGCTTTTCTTTGTAAAAGGTCATTTCCTAACTCCCACAGTAATTTCCTAACTCCTGGGGCCATTTAGAAGAGTTCCTGGTGCAACAAAAAAGCTTGGGCTTGCTCTACCCTCTTTACAAAGCCTCAGCAGCGTGCCAAAGACACCCCAAGGACAGGTCAGGCCTCACTGCCTGCCTGGATGGGAGACACTTGGCCATTCCAGCCCTTGTGGAAAGTGACAGCAAGGTCTGAAAGGTGTCCTGTTAGCAAGGGGCAATTTGCAAAGGCTAGGGACAATTTGTAACAGCTCTGCAGGCCTTTCTGGGAAAGCCCCGGGCTGAATATCCCCTCTGGAAAAGCACCAAGCTGAAGGTCTCAGCAGCAGCCAGCGGTGTGGGGCAGAGCTGGTGCAACACCTGTGCTTGGCCAAAGCCACAGGGATTGCACGGAGCAAAGGCCTCGTTCCTCACCTGCAGCCCGTGACCGTCCAGCCCACGCCTTCCCTACCTTGGCGGCCACCTAAAAGCCCGAGCCCGTGGCTGGATGTGCTGGGTGTGCTGGGTGTGCTGGATGTGCTGGATGTGCCTTCCCAGCTGTGCTTTGGGCTGCCCTCTCAAGCCCCTGCCCGCCGTGGTGCCCGAGCGGAATGCGAGTTGGGAAACGCCGCCGGAGCGGCAGCAGCAGCAGGAGTTGCTCCATCTGTAATCTTCCATCAGCTGCTGGCACCCAGGGCAGTGTGGGTGCTTTCCTCCTCTCAGCAGGTGTGGCCAGGGCCTTCACTCCTTCGTTACCTTCTGCCCCTGTGCCTGCTCTGCGCTTTTGGAAATGTCTTCCCTCGCTTGTGAGCACAAAAATCCCTCTGCAAAGAGAGAATCGTGGAATGGATCCCATCTGGGTTGGAAGGACCTTAAAGTCCATCCCATTCCACCCCTGCCATGGCAGGGACACCTNGACCTGCTCCAACAGTTCCATGTCCTCCTTGTGTTGGGGGCACCAGAACTGTGCACAGGTGGGGTCTCACCTGAGTGGGGCAGAGGGGCAGAATCCCCCCTCCCCTGCTGCCCACGCTGCTGCCTTCTAACTCCACTACTCGTTCTCTAGTGGAGGTACTAAACAGCAGTAACAGTAGTAATAAAATAATAGTAATAAAATAATAGTAATAGAGGTTGGAAAGGCAGCAGAGACTTCTCTGACATCCTCAGGCTGTGGAATGAGGCCATTGGAGCAGTGTGTCAGTGCTGAGGTGAGTGAGTGTGTGATTCAGCACCTGGAGTTATTCTTCCTGTGGTGGAAGGAGAGAAGATGCCAAAAAAAAGCAGCTGGATTTTTACTGAGGAGCTCTCTGTGGAGCTCAGTCAAAGGGAGGAATAAAGACCTTTGAAGACTTGAAGGAGGTTAGGTTTAGATGGGATATTGGGAAGGAATTGTTCCCTGAGAGGGTGCTGAGGCTCTGGCACAGGGTGCCCAGAGAAGCTGGGGCTGCCCCTGGATCCCTGGAACTGTCCAAGGCCAGGCTGGACAGGGCTTGGAGCACCCAGGGACAGTGGAAAGTGTCCCTGTCAGGGCAGGGGTGTGGGATGAGTTGATGTCTAAGGCCCCTTCCAGCCCAAACCACTCTGGGATTCCAGGATTCTTGGAGGGGTGCATGTCCAGGTGGGCTGGCCAAGCTGTGACATGGAAGGCAAAGGTTTCAGCTAACAAATCACCCATGTGCTTCCTGGGCTCTGCCTGAGGCCCAAACCCCGTATTTTTCTTGTCCACTCAGGCCCTTTAAGGATCAAGTTACATCTGCTGGTGTGAGGTGCTGCTTGTGCACCTCCTTAGCCTCACACCTCACAGATACGAGGCAGCACACCTTTCCCCAGCTCCTGCCCTGCTGCCTGCCCTGCTGCTTTCCCCTGTGTAGCCACCACCAGGCTGTGTGCCCAGGATGCTGACTGGTGCCTCTTGCCAAGCACAAGGGTGAACCACTCACGAGTCACCTGGTGCTGGCATCCTGAGCTGGGAAAGGCAGTATCACCCTGATTTTAATGTCAGCTCTTGTGCAATTGCTGCCAGATAAGCACAGTTCCCTTGCAGTAACCTTGGGGAACTTGGCTTGAGCTACAGAACCTGATGAGGGAAGCATTCCTTATCTGCTTGTACCTCTCCTAGTTTAAAGTCCCTTCAGCTAGGCTGGGTTATCTCTGGTTTACACCTTCAGCAGGGGTTTGGCTCACGCTGGGGTTGCACTGCACAGCTTGAGGAAACAGCTGAATCTTTTCACAACACCTCCTTCGAGTCCTTCCTGCAATCATTCCATTTGCTACAATGAAACTGAAAAAACAAAAGTGTAAATCTTCCTGAATGTGGATTGGGAAATAACATTGGAGATGTGATCACTTGGTGGTTTTTCTCTGGTAATTCCTCTCCTGTTCCTGTATTCAGAAGAGCCCAGAACAACCCTGAACTTCTTGTACTTCTTCCCTGATCTCTCTTCATTGTACAATTGGCTTTAAAGTGTATTTTACAGCTAAAAGAGTTTGGTTTGTGGGTGAGCAGACCTGGGAAAGCTTGAGCAAAATTTCTCAATAAATACATACCCAAAATACAGTCTCCAACCTTTGTGCCATAGTGCTCTTGAGAAGAGCTGGACACTGGAGAAGAGCTGCTCTGGTGTGGCTTTGCCAAAGCCCTGATCAGGGCTATCAGAGGAGCCTTTAGGGAGAAGGAACATGTCCAACAGGACATAGTCCAGGGCCAGGGGTGATCAAAGGATCACACAGTGATCTAGCTTGGAGAAGACCTCTGAGATCATCGAGCCCAACCCATGACCTCACATCACATCACCAACTAAAGCACAGCACTCAGTGCACATCCAGGCTTCTTCTGGGCACATCCAGGGACTGTGACTCCACCACCCCCCTAGGCAGACAATTCTGGTGCCCAGTCACTCTTTCAGTGAAGAATCTTCTCCTGATGTCCAACCTAAACTTCTGTCAGTGGTTGCCTGGGTGAAGAATCATGATGATCAACACTGGCTTGTGAACTTTTGGAGATAATTACATCTGATCTTGCTTTTGGCTGGCTGTAACTTTCCATGGCCTTGTACCAGTCCCTCCTGCTTGAAGTCTCATCATGTGAAAATGCAAGTCTCAAAGACCAGGGTCTCTCTCTCTCTCTCTCTCTCTCTCTCTCAGAGATTCACCTAACAAACTCAAAAGAAAATTTGAAAATTGCTTTGGAACTAGCACAGAAATTGCCATGAATTCCTGAAATAAGAAAGCAAAGTGTTTCCAACCAAAAGAAAGTCTGAATCTACTCAGCAATGCCTCTGGGAATTGTTGTCAGGCTGTTAAGGATCAAAAAGATGTGAAAAGGCAGCACACCATCTGTCATAACTCGATGAAACCTTGTCCTAGATTAACTCTGGGACAAATCAGTTTCTAAATAACCCCACAGGCCAGCACATTGCTTAAAGCAGGCACCAGAGCAATCTTTGGATTACTTGCAAAAGCACCACTGCTCTTCAAGCCTGTGCCTGTGGTAGGGGTGTTCAGCACGGGGACACGGCTGTGCCCTGAGCAGGATGTGACACAGCTTTAAGCCCTCAGGTGACACGCTCTGCATGAGGACATCTGGGAGAAAATTGAATAAGAGGCTGAGTGACCAACATCCTCCCCATGTGGAGGTGTGTGGCTGAGGCTGGTTTGCCCACACAGGGAGGAGAAAAAGGGTGGTGAAGGCTTTGTGCTGCGTTGGAAGGTCTGAGGGTGAGAGGTTGAACTGATCACTGTGGACTGAGATATGTAGGACACTGATCTGTTGGAGCAAGGCCAGAGGAGGCCATCAAATTGATCAGAGGGATGGAGCAGCTCTGCTGGGAGGAAGGGCTGGGAGAGCTGGGATTGTTCAGCCTGGAGAGGAGAAGTTCTGAGGTGACCAAATTGTGGCCTTGCAGGGCCTGAAGGAGCCAACAAGAAAGATGGAGAGAGACTCCTTAAAAGGGATGGAGGGCCAGGACACAGGGAATGGCTTCCCAGTGCCAGAGGGCAGGGATAGATGGGGTATTGGGAAGGAATTGTTCCCTGGGAGGGTGGGCAGGCCCTGGCACAGGGTGCCCAGAGAAGCTGTGGCTGCCCCTGGATCCCTGGCAGTGTCCAAGGCCAGGCTGGACAGGGCTTGGAGCAGCCTGGGATAGCAGAAGGTGTCCCTGACATGGCAGGGGTGGCACTGGATGGGCTTTGAGGTCCCTTCCCACCCAAACCATTCCATGACTCCGTGGTTCTGTGATACCCTGTGCAATCACCACAGCCCTTGACAGAGCCGAGACACGCAAGGGCTCCAGTCCTGCCACGGTCAACACAGCTTTTCCATTTCACAATGTTTATTCTGCAAGCATAAATCAATCTGCTTCCAAAACACAGCTCTTCAGCCATTGCTGATCCTTCAACAGCAGAGGGGAAGCAAAGTGCCAGAAGCTGATCTAGCCAGAACTTCACAAAGTGCTCTGTCACTGGAGAATGGACATAATGCACTGCAAACACTGAAACTGGTAATTGCAGAAGTGGCAGAAACTTTGTAACCTGAACAGAGGGAGGCTGAACCCTGCACTTTTTATGAGTTTTCAGAAGTTAAAAGCTAGTGCCTTTAAACTAAGCTTAAATACATGGCAGGTGGGGACGTGGTTTAGCGGTGAGCACGGTTGGATTTGACAATCTTAGGGATCTCTTAAGGATTCCGTGATTCTAATTTCCTACCAGCTTTTCAGAAGTGTGCAGGGGACACAAATTGCCAACATCTTTGGGTATTTATTTGCCAAGGTGGAAAAGTCACCCTGCATTTGCACTGATATCCGTGGCATGAGCACAGTGCAGTCCTGTAAGATGCTGCTCCAGGGCACAGCCCTGCCGGGAGCAGCTGATCACAGAGAAAAAGATGTCATTACAAATATCCTAAGTGAGGCAGCTAATCACTGGCAATCCAGGTAGATCCTATCTAACCTATAGCCTCATTCCTGTGCCCTGGGATTACCTCACCCTGTCCTGTTTTCCTCTGTGGTCAGTTCCAGCTGTAAGGGTAGAAAGTGAAACGCTTTGCAGATGGTAACTCAGGCAGAGCCCGCTGCAGTTGTCCCACAAGGCACCATCAGCCCTGTGCCACCATCTCCAGACACCTGGATGAACCTGCTGCTAAAATCCCACAGTTTGGCTCCAGAGTGCTGGGCTCAATACCCTCCTCACCACCTACCTCTTCCCTGCAGGGCACAGTGGGCATCTGCCAGCATGAGCAGCCACTGGGAATTATCCCTGAGCAGGGAGAGCACTGGGCAAGCAGCTCTCCCTCTCCTGCACATGGTAAAATGTCTGAGCTGAAAACCCCCACACCCAGGGATTCCTGGAATGGTTTGAGTTGGAAGTCGACCTCAAAGCCTGTCCCATTCCATCCCTTCCACTGTCCCAGGCTGCTCCAAGTCCCCTCCAACCCGGCCTTGGACACTCCCAGGGATCCAGGGGCAGTCACAGCTTCTCTGGGCACCCTGTGCCAGAGTCTCCCCACCCTCACAGGGGAAAATTTCTCCAGAGTTTTAACCTCTAGTTAACAGTACAACTACACAGAGCCCAGTAGACCCAATCCAATTTATTACTATTACTCTTACTATTACTCTTACTCTTACTATTACTATTACTACTACTACTATTATTATTATTATTATTATTATTATTATTATTATTATTATTATTATTATTATTTATACATCTTTGTGGAAAGAGGACCTCGTCCTTTGCCTTGCTTGCTCCCAGGCATATCTTAAGAAGATAGTTACACAAACAGGCAAATTCACAATTCCTCCTCTGATCAAGGTATTATTAATAATTTAATCCAGAAGCTGAAAACAGATTTAGGCTTGTTACTGCTTTCCAGCACACTCTTCTTCTGTCTCCCACAGAAGCATTCCCTGAGAGGCAGCAAAAGGTGGCCTTTGCAGCTGCTTTTGTGCCTTAGAATAGCTTGAAGTGGTGCAAAATGGTGTTTCCTGGTAGAAGTAAGAAAGATTATCCAAATCAGCATGAATCTGAGAAAGATGTCCCCTAAGTTAGTAAAATGGGCAGTTCTCATGGAAAAGAACCTGTGGGCACTCTCCACTGTCACCAGGCAGGAAGTTTATAGCTCCTTCCAGCTGTGAATGAAGGCAGGCAATGTCAGGATGTTGGGATTCTTGGTGTGGAAGTGTTGCCAGAGGGTGGATAAAGGATCCATCCTGGTGTCATCCCAGCACACCTGCTCCCATGGGACACAGCCTCCACGCAGCTTCTGTCCAGCTGTGTGCAGCTGGGAGCACAAGCTCAAGGAGCCCAGAGTCCACAAAGGCCTCCAGGAGCCAAATTCCACTGAAATTGGTTGCTGCTGGAAACCCCTGTGAGTGAGGCACCTGGGAGGCTCACAGGGTGTGAGGGCCACGCTCGACTTCTCCAAGGACCTGCTGAACCTCAGCCCAGAGTGCTTTCTGGATTTGGAATGCCTTCACTGGATTGGCTGGTTTTCCTCACTGGCCAGGGTAATATCAATCCAAACCAAGTGTAGCAGTTTATTGAGCTTTTTCCCTCTAATTTTTCCAATTTTTCTTCATTTTTTTTTCTTTTTTTCTTTCCTGACTGAAAGAAGCCCCAGAAGTCATCGAGAAGCCAACAACCACTGCCAGTGCTCCAGCTCTAGGTGCTCCTCTCCATCAGGTCAAGCATTTCTTTGTACACTTGCTCGTAGACCTGCTTGCCCCAGAGGAAATCAAAGTGGACAAATTCGGGGATGTACTTTTTGTAGGCCACGTTGGTGATTCGGGGCAGGGTGATGTTCACATCTTCAGGGGCTGAAATCCAGTCCTTGCCCCCATACCAGGCAGCCAGTGGGGTTTGCATGTTCTCCAGCTCATAGAAGGGAGGAGTGGTCTGCAAGACAGGAGGGAGGTAAAGGACAGGCCAGAAATTCAAAGTGTATCCTGATTGCTGCTTGGAATTTCTCCCTTATCCCAAGGGATAGGAGAGGAACCACCACCAGGGAGCCTCACTACTCCTTGGGCTCCTGTGCTTCTCACCAGAGGGTCAAAAAGTCATCACCGAGTGACTGTTTCTGCAAGAAAGTTACAAACCTGCTTCTCCATTAAAGTAAATTCCAGAAATACCATGTAAACCATAGAATCACAGAATGGTTTGGGCTGGAATGGACCTTAAAGATCATCTCGTTCCAGTTCCCCTGCCAAGGGTAGGGACACCTTCCACTAGCCCAGGCTGCTCCACTCTCCAAATTCAGTCTCAACCAGTGCAATATTTTCACTGCAATAATTTATTTCTGTTTTCTCTGAGCAGGGCTCTCCCTTACCTGGTTGTAATGAAGCACATTGTCACTGCCATAATCATAATACTTGAATTCCCCTGTCTGATAGAGCTGGAAAAGGAGGAGAGTTACATTTATTAGCCATGCTTTAGAGGGGTCTCTAAGAAAGATAAAACAGGTGACAGGGGACTGCACTGCTCCCTCCTGCCACCAAGGCTCAGGGAAGAGATTTTTTACATCTGGTGCTGGATTTTGGGAGGAAAGCTCAGCCCCAGGCAGACCTTGGCACAGAAACCCACCAGGGAAGAACCTGGTGTGCAACCAAGAGCCTCAAAGGAGACCTGAGTCAGACCTCTGGGCAAGCTTTTGGTTGTGGCCAATGCCATCAGCAGAAGGCTGTGAGCTGAATGTTTTCAATAATGAGTTGTATCACTTTACTCTGGCATCTCCTGTCCTGGTTTATCACCAGCCTTTGTTCCACCTCCTACAAGTCTCAAGGACTTTTGGACCTCTTCTGTTGGAATAAACAACTTCATTCTGCCCCAGCATTCCAGGGCAGCTTTCCTCCCTGTCCCTAATTCATCTCTGCAGGGGAGCAGTGGGGGATTACCCCCAAGCCCTGAGCAGGGGGAGGAGAACAGGAAGCGTTACCTGGCGCCAGTGCAACATGTTTTTTAGGGATGTGGAGTCAGGGTAGCGGGCCAGGTAGACGTCAACACGGCTCTGCAGGAAACCATTGGAGAGGTTTACTCTCTGCCCCCCCAAAGCCATGCTAGAAATGAAACCAGTCCTGTTCAGCAGCCACAGGAGCCTCACTCACATGCTCACACAGAGCAGGGGCTCCCTGCAGCAAGCTGAGCAATTCCCATGGGATGCTGGACCATGTTAGGAGTCTGCCTGGTTTCCAAGGCAAAGTAAGGCTCCATGGCTCCTGCTCAGGATCCTTTTGCAAAGACAAAGCTCAGCTCATGGCAGTAGCTCTGTGTGGTGTTTCCTCCTTGGACTATTAAGGAATTACACCAATGCTTTTCTTGAGAAACCCCCACCCTGGTGCCTCCAGCCTGAATTTTTCTACCAATCAAGGATGTGAAAGGCCATGTGGAGGCAGCAGATGGACACCTTGGACAGTGAGGAGCTGGATCTCTTGAGAGGGAAGCTGGAGTGTACATACCACGTTTAAGCTGCTGGTAAACCCACCGGGCAGGTAAAAGACCAAGGAGCACAGGCTTTTCAGCATGGGGTAGGTGCACATTCTGGAAATCACCTGCTTCAAGACCTCATCCTTATCAAAGACCACTGTGTGTCCTAAAATGAGCTGTGGAAGTCAGAGGGGTGGATCAGTGGAGGCCACATTCCTTTTTGCCTCCAGGAGCTCCTCACCTCTCTGCTCACCCCTGAAAGCTGCTGGCAGCTTTGCTGTGCTTTGTCACTTTGCCTTTCCAGAAACTGCCACAGCCCTGGAAGAGCCCTTCCTAGGAGAGGTTTCTCCTAGGAGAAGGGACCCCAAACCAATTCCTATTAATAGTTCTTCTCTGATTAAGGTGGGCAGGAAGATGATTTACTCCAGGCTCAGAGCCCACGCACACAGAGCAGGGAGAGAGAGGTGATGTTCAAGCACTGCGTGTCTCAGGTGGCCTTCCCATGTCTCAGGTGGCCTTCCCANTGGATCTCTTGAGAGGGAAGCTGGAGTGTACATACCACGTTTAAGCTGCTGGTAAACCCACCGGGCAGGTAAAAGACCAAGGAGCACAGGCTTTTCGGCATGGGGTAGGTGCACATTCTGGAAATCACCTGCTTCAAGACCTCATCCTTATCAAAGACCACTGTGTGTCCTAAAATGAGCTGTGGAAGTCAGAGGGGTGGATCAGTGGAGGTCACATTCCTTTTTGCCTCCAGGAGCTCCTCACCTCTCTGCTCACCCCTGAAAGCTGCTGGCAGCTTTGCTGTGCTTTGTCACTTTGCCTTTCCAGAAACTGCCACAGCCCTGGAAGAGCCCTTCCTAGGAGAGGTTTCTCCTAGGAGAAGGGACCCCAAACCAATTCCTATTAATAGTTCTTCTCTGATTAAGGTGGGCAGGAAGATGATTTACTCCAGGCTCAGAGCCCACGCACACAGAGCAGGGAGAGAGAGGTGATGTTCAAGCACTGCGTGTCTCAGGTGGCCTTCCCATGTCTCAGGTGGCCTTCCCATGTCTCAGGTGGCCTTCCCATGTCTCAGGTGGCCTTCCCAGTGCCTCCTCCCCCTCTCACCTCACGTGTGGTGAGGACATACCTTAATCAGCACCTCGGGAAGGTCAAACACCCTGACCAAGGGTGACTTCATGTTTGAGTTCACGGTGATGGGAGCCAAGGCGAAAAACATCTTGATTTTCCGATCCAGCTCGGGAATGGATGAGAAGGCAATGAAACCTGCGTGAGGGACAAAAGCAGACCCTGCCCTGTCTTTCTGGGGGAGCTGTTGACTCCCAAATGTGTGTGCCCAGCAGAGGATCCCTCAGAGGTGGCTCCAGCAGGTCGGGCTCTGGCAGCAATGAGATGCACTCAGTTTGGGGCTGCCTCTGCTCCAAACTCTTCTGTTAAAGCAATTACCTGCTCCTTTCTCTTTTGTTGTTTGGAAATGCCAGGACATTACCCTCCCTGACCAAGGTTTTAGGAACACTCCCAAAGTGGGGGTGCACAGCTGCTGTGCCTCTGGCAGGTCTGCTCTCCTCCTCAGTACCTGTGGTGGTGCCTTGGGAATAAGCCACGTAGTATAACTGCTCCTGCCCCGTTTTCTGCAGGATGTAGTTGATGGTCGCTGGGAGGTCATACATGGCCATCTCATGGAAGCTGCAGGGGAGACAGGCACATGGTAAAATCACCCTTCCTGACCTCGCCATGGCTACTTGGGTGCGGGCAAGAGCTTTGGCAGGAACCAAATTTGCCAAAGGGCAACCCAGTTTCTGCCTGCTGGCAGAGGGCGTGACTGCCAGAAGCACCCCTCCTCCAGCCTGCAGCCACTGCTGAGGGTACCAGGGACCTGCCCACCCTCCAGTTTTATGGGAAGTACCTGTAGGCTGAGTATTCCTGGTGGTAGAACTCAAACTCTTTGTGTTTCCGAGACCAGCTGTTCCCCCGGCTGTTCCCGATCCAGACGTCGTAGCCGGCGTCGGCGAGGATGAAGCCCAGGCTGTTGCTGGGCAAGTTGGTGACCCAGTTGCTTCCCTCCAACACCAGGCCATGCTGCAGGAGGACCACGGCCTTTGGAGCTGGAGGAGGAAGAGGAGGAATCATTTTCTCTGACTGTGAGCAGAATTGGTCATTCACCTCCAGGAACGTGGCAGCACCCCCTGGGAAGTGACAGCAGTGCAGGGACACGGTCACCTCTGCCCCCAGCCACTGTGGGGAGGTGTTTTTGAAGGAGGCTCTTGGGTCATCCCAGGGCAGAGAACAGAAATTTGGGTTTTTTACATTTATTTGCCATATCCACTCCTCCTGCTTCCCAGGGGAGGGACACTCTGACAAGGACTCCACCATCACTTTGAAACAGGGGTTTCAGTGAAGAACAGGAAGATCCCAAAATGGCGAGATGGCATTGGATTGGACACAGGAGGGATCCAAAATAGTGGAATGGCATTGGATTGGTCCCCTGGTTTGGTTTCCTTTCCTGACACACAGCTCTTTGCTGCTCTGCTGCCTGGTTTTGAGCTGAGGTAAAACCTGAGGCAAGATTTCTCTGTCCCATTCATTCTCCTTCCTCACTGGAGGAAATCCTCTCAGAACAAGCTCAGCATGGTGAGCACCTACATTTCTTCTGCTCCCAGGCTATTTGCCTGACTTTTTCCCACAGGGAAAGCTGCCTCCTGGAGGACCCAGCCCATGGTGAGGCAGCCTGGACCGTGGCCTATTCCAGCCCAGCAAAGCCGTGGGCCAGGCAGAGCTTCCCGTGGCACTTACGGGGACAGAACATGCTGGAACCCTGCACCTCTGCCTTGTGGGAGATGCTGAAGCTTCCTGGGTTGTCTCTGCCGTGGGGAATCCTCTGCAGGGTGAGGTAATAGCCGTCGTCTGTCACCACCTCGTGCTCCTCGTAGGGGTACCCGTGGTACCGGACAATCTCCTCCTGTGCAAGGGAAGGACAGCGTGGCACAGCCCCAGGGAGAGAGGGTCTCTGCTGGGGGTGGCAGGGCTTGGCTGGGCAAAGCCATCAGGGCTGCTGGTGACTCCAGGGGGAGGGTGGGCTGGCTCTGGACCTCCCAGTGTCCCTTCCGCCAGCGCCGTGGCGATTTCATGACTCGAGTCGGAATTTTTGGCAGGTCCCTGAGCAGGTCTGGTGAAGAAATGCCACTTTTTGTGTTGCAATCAAGAGCAGGGCAGCACAGAGAGCCAAGCTCTGAGCCTGAGAGGGCTGTCCTGGCCAAACCTGCTGACTTGGTAGGAAGCCCCCCCCAATAAATGCCTGCCGCAAATCTGGGTGTACCTAAGAACAGGGAGACAAATCTCTGATAAAATCCTGGTGTCAAACCTCGGTGAAGACACACAGAGCCCGTGGGCCTTGCATAGATCATGACAGCACAGGTAACTTGCACAACTGAGCAGGAAAAGAAGGGACTTACAACACCCATGGACACCTCGGGGTTTTCTTCTGACTTTGCAGCGGCACAGGTTAAACAAACAATGGTGAGGAACAGCCATGTCATGGTGCTCTGCAAAACAGCAAAGCACCATCATGAGCACTCTGAGAGGCTTTGCTGGCACTGGCACAGAAGCTGGGGAGCTCTCTTGACGTGCACTGCACTTCCATCAGGGTATCAACCTGACCCCTCAACAGCTGAAATGATTTTAAAACTGAAGTCCTTTAACTGGCTCTGAAAATGGCTCATTTTGTTAATCTCGAACAAAGCCAAATTCCATCACCTTTTAATGCCATGTTCTCCACCAGGCCCTCGTATTCAGGTACAGGTACATCTGTACCTGCCCAGGCAAACCTGGTTTTTGAGGGGCTGATTAGAGATTATGCATTTAAAACAATGTCTTGGATAGCTGGAAGAAGAGATTGTTTAGTTCCTCTAAACTGAACTAAAGAGGAGTAAACCACCCAGTTTTAAGTTGCAGGGCCACGTTCTTAAGAAGAAATCAAATAATGTGGTTTGTTTGGGTTCTCCTTATAGCTGAGAGAGACCCTGGGATACCCCTGGCTTGTTTTTGCAAACCTGAGTGAAATGCCATCTCAGGATACCCCTGCTCTTGCTAGGAAGGATTTCCAAGTGTCTGCTTTGGCTTGTTCCTACCAGGAAACAGAATCATGGCATGCTTTGGGTGAAAAGGCACCTTCAAGATCATCTTGTTCCAACCCCCCTGCCCCATAGGAATGGGTAAATTTGTTGGAGGTGACAAATTTGCAGCAGAAATACTGCCTGAGCCTCTTAGAGGAGTTCAATTGTGTGGAGCAATTTAGCAGAGAGCTGCCAAATTCCCACTGAACGCCAGCGCCGGGTGTCTTGCACGCATCCCATCGCTTCCCTGGTGAAAGAGAGGAGAACTGGGAGCAGCTTTCTGTCACTTCCCAGCCGCTCCTCATCCTCCCCTCTCCCCTGAGCGGGAGGAACCGGCCTCCCGTGCTGCAGGAGGTGCTTTGGCAGAGAAAAGCCACCTGCTCCCTCTGGTGTTCCCGGCCGGATCAGCGCACCTGCCCCGCTGCTCCGAGACCCCGCATCTCTCGGGGCTGCTCCCCATCACCGCCCTGAGCCCCCCTCACTCGGCTCCGCCAGGCTCCCGACTCGTTATCTGAGCACCGAAAAGCAACACATTTCTGTGGTGTAGCGCACGCGAATTCCAGGGAAGAGCCTGGCCCGGGATGGCCCTTCCCTCTCAACAGTCAGCTTGGGAAAATATTCCCGTTGTGAAACGTCCCTCATCTCAGCAGAGCTTGAGAGCGCCCGGTGACTCCGAGAGGGGCGGCAGGGTGACACCTCTCCCGGCAGCAGCAGGTCCTGACCCCTCTCCAAACACTCCTGCTCCCCTCCCTGAGCAGAGACAGCCCTGCTGTCCCCCCGGGCTCTCCAGGCGTGTCCCGCTGTCCCCAGGGATGCCACCCAAGCAGGAGGGATTACCGGTCGCGGTCCGGGGGCTGCGGCAGCAGAGCTGTGGGAGCCTTTGTCCCTGATGTCCCCCGAGCAGAAGGTCCCTCTCATCGGGCTGTTATTCCCTCTGCTCCGCGGATGCGGGAGCGTCAGGAGCCGCCACTCCCTCTGATCCCTCCTCCTCCTGTGAAGGTGTAATTTACCTGAGGGCTGGAGTCTGCTCCGGCAGGAGACTCCCTCCCTACCTGGGCTGGCTTGGGAATGTTTTGCTGGCACTGCAGAAGAGTTGAGAGCTGTAACAAATTGGTTATTTCCAGCTGACCGAGGCATTTGGCATCGCCCATGACCTCTGGGAGCTCGGGCATGGGCAGCCTCTGGACTCTCCATCTGGGACTGCCTTTGGTGCTGCTGCAAGGGGCTGGTGCTGCTGGCCTGGGTGCTGTGGGGTGAGTGGGACCAGCCCAGTTCATCCCAGCAAACTCCAGAGAGAAAACCACCCAAGCTCCCTTTGGCTCTTCCTGCTGCCTCCTGGCAAGGAAAGAGCCTGAAAATGCAGAACCTCCCAGTCCCAACAGTGACTTCAGGGGGTGCTCTCTATATATAAAAACAGAAAAATAAATCCATCCCCAACAGCTCCCTCATCCAGGGAGGGAAGGTGTGGATGGAACCTTCACATCTTGCCAGGCTGGGGATGCCTTTGGCCAGGAGCTGCCTGGGGCCTGAGGAGGTCCCTGCAGGGATGGTGAGGGGCCACACGAGCTCTGGGAGTCATTTTTGGCACCTCTGCCTTCCTGGCCTCCTCTCCACTCCTTGCCCAGCTGCCCACCCTGCAGGGCCCTGGTGCTGGCTGTGCACCCTGTGCCATCCTGCATCCCTGCATCCCTCCTGCAGCCAGCACCTGCCAGGCCTGGTCCAGCCACGCTTGCTGAAATGCAGACATGCTTTGGAAAGCCTCAAAAACTCCACCTCTCTCTGGAGCTGTAATGACTGGCCTTTACCAAGGACTAGCTGCAGGCAATGCCAGAAGCCCTCCCAGCTGGCACACCCTCAAATGAGCAGTGGCTCAGAGAAGAATCTGATTTTTTTCCTGAAGGAAGAGGAGGAAATGTGGAAAAACAGGATCAGGTATGCCCAGACAAGAAAAAAAACACTCCTTCTTCCTCCCAGCACCTACAGAACTTGCCTTTCTTTTGGGGACAGGACATCAGAAAGGTTCCTGTGGCCATTCCTGGTCCTGGCATCAAATTTGGGGCCACATTAGTGAGGACCCCCCCAGGGTGAATCACTGCACAGCCTATTAAGGCATGAGCAAATCGGAAAAAATAATCGGGATAAAAATTAAGAATTCTGAGCCAAGTTCATTCCATAGGTTTTAACAGCTATTTTACTTTCCTCTTGTAACAACAAGCACCCACTGAAAGGCACGGGGAGAGGAGGGGATTACTGGAAAGCAGCCAGAGGGTGCACACTGGGCTGTTCTCCCCCCAGTGCTGCTGCCAGGGCAGGACTGGTGGGACCACGGTGTGAGTCCTGGGAGGGAGCATCCCCCACACACGGGCAGACAGGGACCCGACACCCCCTGCCCCATGCTGCTCTCATCTCAAGGGTTTCCCCCAAATTTCCTTGCTCTGCAGCTTGCTGCTGTCTGGCCATGTGGGCACCGAGCTCTTGGAGCAGTCCCCGTCCATGGGATGGTGCTCCCCGGAGGAAACGGGAAAGCCTGGGCAGCAGAGGGTGCTGTGAAAGTGCTGGTGAGGGAAACAGCTCGTGCCCAATCCCCCAGCGGTTTGGCAGATGGAAAAAACCCAAACCAGCAAACCACGGCTGTCCACGTCTCCTTGAGCACGACTGAGGTGGTGGAATGAGGCAGGAGCCCCGTGGGGCTGGAGCTGTGTCCTGGGAGAGGATGGGAGAGGGCAGCCTGGCCGGGATACAGACAGCAGCACCAGCACTGGCCTTTGTGCTGTCTCAGCGGGGTCAGAGGGGTGCTCCTGCCGCCCTGATAAGCAGTGCTGTTATCTGTGGCCCTCCACAACCCCCTGCAGCTGCGAGGTTGCCCCTGATGGGGGCCGAGGTTGGAGCACAGGTGCCCAGAGGCTGCTGCCAGCAATGTCACCACAGCGCCCTGGCTGCTTCACTTTCCCTCTTCCTGCAGTCAGAGGAGCAGGAGGGGGAGGATAAGCCCCTCCCTAAATCCTCTGTATTTCCAGCTGATTATAAAGGCTTTTGGCATTCCTTCTGTGGCAGAGCAGGTGGGATGTTCCTTTCTGTGTGCACAACTGGTGCTGTTGAGTTTAATTTAGTGAGAAACTCCGGGTTTTTCTGCTATGTTGGTAATGCAGTGTGAAGTCTGCTAGTGACAAACCCCACCCAACCCCCAGATCCCACCTCTCTGGTCTGCTTTCCTCCTTTATCACCAAGGGGAGAAGCAAGGTGCTGTGCTGAGCTGGGCAGGGAGGGAATAAGCCATTGGGTCTGATTGAGCCAACCCAACTCCCCCAGCCTCTCCTTGCACCTTGGCCTTGGCCTCCACCCACCATCCATGGGCTCACTCCCATGTGGGAGTGTCCCAGTAGTCCCTGGGAACCCAAATCTGGATTCTGCATCGAGATCCAGCCTCCCCCATTCCAAGCAGAGGGGATAATCCCCTGCCAGGGCTTGCATGTGCAACACATCTCCTCTGTCTCTGGAGGGCCAGGTATGGAGTCATCCTTCCCCAGAGTGGCCAATCCTACCCAGGAGGAGAGGTTAAGGAGGTGGGGCAGGGGCTGGAGAAATAAGGGAGGAAGGCCTAGGGAGAGCTGTGGGCTCACAGCTTGTCCAGAGAGGTGCAGAGGGAAACGGGAATTTGGGGAGAGGAAGGACTTCTGAAGGACTTCTGAAGGCTCGTCAGGCTTCTGCAAGCACCTGAGGGAGAGGAAGGTGAGCTTGGAGGCCACAAGCTGCTGGTGAGGACACAGGGACCAGAGGCAGACCTGGCCTAACCCCTGCTGCCCGATGTGGGGAGTGTCCCTGCCCACATCCCGGTGGGATCTGCCTTTGCTGCCTTCTGGGGAGATCTGGGGACAAGGAGAAGGTGTGTGCAGCTCTGTCTGCAGAGCTCTGCATCTCAGCTGCCTCCTGTCTGCTCTGGTGGCAGCAGGGGACACTGGGGCTGGTGTGTGGGCACTGCAGGGACCTGCAGCCTGTGAACTGGGCTAGGCAGGGGCAGGTTTTGGGGAGCATCCCCCCAGCCACCTGGGGGTCACTAGTTAATGTTAAATGCCCATGCTGCAGTAGTAGGGAAGCCGAGGGAGAAGACTCTGCTGGTGGAGGCTGTCCCTAGGTCAGCTGAGGGTTCAGCTTAATTTGTTCTCTGACACTTCTCAGCATGGTTTTTGCTCTCTTTCCTTGAAGGAATGCCCAGCTGTGCTTTGTCAGGTCCATGCCTGGTGCTGCCTGGAGGGTTGGTCAGGGCAGGGAACTCCTAACCCAGCACTTTGCCACCTCTCTGTAGCTCCAGGACCTTGGCTGGGTGTGGGGTTCAGCACCCAAAGGCCCTGTAATTAAACAGAGCTCTCTCAAAGTTCCTGCTCTTTCAAGCCAGCATTTAAATCCAGGAAAAAGCCCAAACAATAATTCCACTGGTGAAACCCACAACAAATGTGTGTCCATCCAAGCCAGAGGTATTTTGCACTGACAGAGGAAATATTGTGCTCAGCAGTGATATCACCCCAAATCAGGGTGAGCAGGAGGCTGGGATGGAGATGGAGACCCCAAAGGTCCCTTCCCACCAGCTCTCCTGGCAGGAGGAGAGGTGATGGGGCTGGAAAATGTGGTTAAAGGGGACTCAGAGCCATCGTGGAGGGCTGATTGTCCCCCCTGCCCACGGGAGATTTGCTTTGCACCATTTGGAATTCCCCTCTTGGGATGTCCACACTGGCAAAACTCAGTCAGTGTCACATGGAAGTGGTGTTTTTTCCCCCTTTCCCGGGTGAGATTTGCCCCTTTCTTTTCAACCCAGGCATGGTCCCTGAGCCTGGTGCTGACATGCAGACCTGACACGTGTCCTCAGCAGATACCTCCCCCTGGAAAGCCAGGATGGGCAGCCAGTGACCTGCCTGGCAACCCCAGAGCACAGGAAAGCAGCTGGAATTCCTCTGCCAAGGAATGCCAAACATGCAGCTCCCAGTTGGAGGACTCCACAGGACCTGTGTGTTCCTGGTGATGGGGACATTACCCAAATTTAGGATGTGGCTCTTTGCTGCTGAGCTCCCTGGGGCTTGGGATGCAGTGTCTGGATCATCAGGCTGGAGAGGAGCACTGGGCTGTGTGACTGGGGAGGGACTGGGCTTCCAGGTGTTGGTGGACAAGCCCCAAACTCTCTGGGTGTCTCTACAAGCCAAGAGCATTGGTTCCCTCAGCACCACCAACCCCAGGGACTGCACGGAGGGCCTGGAGCAGCAGGTCAGGCTGATGTTCTCCTGTCCTCCTCCTAGCCCAGGCTACTGCTGAAAGAAGGGATCCCAGCTGAGTCAAGAGGTGTTGTTATCCCTCCAGCTGTGCATTTCCTGCGTGGAGAACCTGTTGGTTTTCCTGGGTCTTCGTCCCTTTTGGCTCTGTGAAGGGGATGGGGTGCAGGGGCTTGTTTGCCTGGGGCTCAGCAGCTGTGAGCAGGGACCACCTGTGCTCTCCTCCACCCTGGCTGCCCAGGCCCAGGCATTCACAGAGGAGAAGCAATCTTGCCATGGGCAGTGGGGTTTGGATGAGCAGGGGATGGGCAGTCAGGGCTGGAGGAGCTGGCCCTGCCTGGCTGAGCTCTGGGCAGCGTGGGCAGGTCTCCTCCTCCAGGGAATGCTCTGGACAGTGCTGGTCAGCTGGGGATGGACACAGCTCTGGTGACCTGTGTGACCCCAGGACTGGGGCCCTGCAGGAAGCAGGGACTGTCATTTTGGCTGTTCTTTCTGCATTCCTACCCTGTTTTCACACCCTGGCCCGGGAGCCTTTTTGTGCTTGCTGAGTGCCACAGGAATGCACAGTGACTGGTCCTTCCCTCACTGCCACACTCTGGGACTCCAGGAGGAGCTGCTGCTGCTGCTGCTGAGCACTGCCTGACACTGTGGGCTGTGTGGCACTGTCGTGGCCACCGTGGTGTGCCACTGTAACACCTGGGTGACACTGGGGTGGGCAGCAGAGCCTTTGGCATGGAGGGGACCTCCAGCACGTGGGAGATCTCAGTGCCACAGTTCAGGAGCTGGGAGAAGGTGTGTTGAGAGGAGGAAAGAAACTCTCAACACAAAATATGCAGGAACCACTCAAGCCACAGGCCTGTGTGGGGGCTGCTGCTGGTCGTGGAGCAGTGCAGGGTTGGTGAAGTGCAGGATTGGGTGCAGATCTAAGGGAGATGGACCACAGGGGCAGAATTTGGCAGGGATTTGACACCTCTCTGGACAGGGGATGTAGCCCCAAGGGAAAGAAGCTCTTTCCCAAGGGACAAGCTCAACAAGAGGACGCAATTGGTGTGAAACTCCTGTGGGTTTAGCAACAAGAAAACAGCACTGAGGATCACATTGTTCCATCTGGCATCTCCTGATTCCTGAGCAGGCCTGGCTTCTCCATGCCTTGTAACCCACAGTGCTCACTGAAGTGGTTATTTCAGCAACTGGTCAGTCTCTGATGTCCCCAGGCATGGCCTGCAATGTCTTGCCTGCAACTAAGCTGGGTGAGGAGGCGGCCACTGCAGCTCCTGCCTTCCTGCTGGCCTTTCTCTCTTCATTCCACATGCAGGTTGAGGGGCTAGAGGACTAAAAGCATCGAGAAGTGGTGATTTTCACAGTCCAGCCTGCAGCTATGGCCAGAGGTGTTGGGCAGCTGGGCAGGAAAATGGTGCTCTGCAGTGGGTGGGTGTTGCTGTTTTCCTGAGCAGCCTGGGAAAGTGTCCCACGCAATCAGGGTCCTGGGAAAACACACTCTGGGAGGCAGAGAGCCATCATTAGCTCCTGCAACAGGATCATCAGGGAAATGGACTTTGCTGGATCTGTCCTTGAGTCTGGAATGCCTTGGGCTGGGTGCTGTGGATGGCAGGGCAGTCCAGGAGCACCCAGCAAGGAGACAGGAAGCATCCAAGGCAGGGATGGAGCTCTGACATGACCCCTCCTGTTTGGGGGAGGATTCTTCCCCTGAAATGCTTTCCCTGAAAGCACTCTGGTGCTTTTCCCAGGCAGGGGGTGGTGGGAGGCTACTTGTCCCACACACAATTACAGCTGGACTAGATGAGAATGGTCAGCAAGAGAGGCTTGGGCTGGGTTCCAGACTGCACAGGAGGCTGCAGACACCTGCTCCCTGTGGCAGCACCAGCCTTTGGCTGTGCTGCCCCGATGCTGGGGCTGCTCCTCGTGCCTCTGGAGCACCCACAGCCCAGCTCATCCAGCCCCGTTGTCCCCCAGGCGCTGTGGATGGGCGAGATGTGGCTGCTGCTGCTGGCCCTGGGCCTGGCCCAGGGGCTGGAGGATGCCAGCCCAGGTGCTGAAGTCATCTACAACCCTGAGAGGTTCATGAACATCGTAAGTGCTGGGAGGGCACCGCACTTCCCACTTTGGGCTGTGCCCAAAGTCCTTCAGAGGGACCAGCTCGGCTCAGCCCTTCCCTGACATCTGTGCCTGGCCTCTCTGGGGACTCAGCCACCAAAAATCTCCCCCATTTGCATTGCTGTCACTCACTTCATGCCCTCAGCTTGGGCTTGGCCTCTCCCTGCTCTTCCTCTGATTCCTTCAGGTGGAGGGAACGTGGGTGGCACGTGCGGGTGAGGCTGCGGCAGGCACAGGGCGCTGGGTCACCCTCTGCCCTCACACCTCTGTCCCTGCAGAGCCAGAAGATCCTTTTCCACGGCTATCCCAGCGAGGAGTACGATGTGATGACAGAGGATGGCTACTTCCTGACCCTCAACAGGATTCCCTATGGCAGGAGGGACCCTGGGCTCACAGGTGGGCTCAGCCTCTCCGAGGAGGGGGACCAGCCATCACCCTGGCCCCTGCTCAGATGCAAGAGGAAACAGTGGGAATACCTGTGCCTTCAGGCATGGTTTGGGCAGCTGGAAGAGGGATGAGGAGTTTTTCCTGGCTGTCTTGAGATGTCCCTGGGGATTCAGGAGCTCAGCGTTGTGTTTTGCTGCACCTGAGGTGGGGCAGAGTGACCCAGCAAGCCCCAGTGGCTCTTTCCCTCCAGCAAACCCCTGGTCTGAGGTCCAAGGATGGCAAAAGCCCCCCAAACACAAAAAAGCACCAGCAGGGAAATAATGGAAGTAGGGAACATTTAGTGTGCAGCCTGCACAAAACAATATCAAGATGTAGGGTGGTGTTTTATTTCCACATGGGAAAGGTGTCTTCTTCTGTCAACTTCCTAATATCTCCTCTTTCAGGACCCAGGTCCCCCGTGCTACTAGTGCATGGCTTTTGTCTGGATGGTGGTGACTGGGTGGACAATTTCCCTGAGAGCAGCCTGGCCTTCATCCTGGCGGATGCGGGATACGACGTCTGGATCTGGAACAACCGCGGCAACAGCTGGTCCCGCCGGCACCTCAACCTGTCCATCGGCTCCGAGGAGTTCTGGGATTTCAGGTCAGGGCTCTCAGGGCCCCGAGGACAGGGCTGGGGTGCAGGTCTGTCAGTGCTGAGCTCCTGCTGTCTGTGGGATTTTGGGAGGTTGGGAGGTTGGGAGGTTGGGAGGTGGGAATCCCCTCCAGGCTCTCCCTTTGCCGTGCAGCTTCCACGAGATGGCCATGTACGACCTCCCAGCCATGGTGGGCTTCATCCTGATGCAAACCGAGCAGGAGAAGCTGTTCTACGTCGGCCACGCTCAGGGCAGC
>VZRX01022638.1:0-18068 GCA_013398075.1 Notiomystis cincta
GACACCACTGGTCACTGATGCCCCTTTTTATGGGATGGGCTGGCCCTGGAGAATCAGTGCAGGAGCACAAAGTGGGAGCTGCTCTGCCCCAGTACCAACACCACGAGAAATCACCAGGACACCCTTTATCCCCAATGAACAACATTTTGACTGTAGTGAACAACAATAGTCCACAATTTAGGGGCTTTGGAAAGGACAGGCACACACTCAAGTCACACCCAGAGGACACTGAAGTGATTATTACCCAGGGGCTGGCAATGAGATGCCCTTGGAGCAATTCACATCTGCCTTTGATGACACCTAAGTGCTCCCCCTCCCCTGCTCTTTTTGGGTGCTGGATTCATAGGGCCTCAACTCACTGAGTTTTCCTTTCTCTCGAGGAGTTTTAGGTTACACAGACCTCCAAATACTCCTTGAGCATCTATAATCTATCTCAGTGTTGAATTCCTTGATGTTGTAGGGTTGGCAAGCCCTCACAAAGGTACACAAAAAGCTGAGACCCCGAGTCTCAGAGCTGCATTCTCAAGGACACACAAGCATCCTCTAATTCTTTGTAGGACGAGTTGTAAATATCTGCTGTTCTGTTCTTAGTCTTTCCAGCTGACAGCCACTGAATTAATTCCCATGGTTCATTATCTTGGCTGAATAATAGCTGTTGATTTTAAGAGTGCACAAGTTCCTCCACAATGTCCCCTAAAATTGCAGGTCAGGTTACTCAGCCATTCAGGCCCTGCACATCTGATCCCCAGGAGAGATCAGCAAAGAAACCTTTCGCCCTCCTACCACCAATCATTGCTCCAGGTCCTTCAGCAAACAGCACAATTTGATTTATAGCAATGAAGTGTATCAGGAAGGGAATCAGAGGCAGGAATTGTCAACAGTGGATATTGCCACAACCAGAAGCCACTAATTGCAGAGTGGTAAATCTGCTTTCAGAAGTCATCACAGTGCCCAGAAACGCCACAGGTTGCTGAGTAGCAATGGCAGTTGTACATAGCAACTGCTTTTCCTGTTTAAATAAACCACAAGTGCCCAGAGACTGTATCAATAAATCACAGATGAGAACTGGAACTTCATTCAAGGTGCTGGTTTGCATTCACAGCCAGCTTTTACTTGGCCTTTCATTATATTTTTCTGCTAATATTTATTTCTCCTTACCTTCAATTTGGTCAATTTCTTTATTTGGTTTCCCACACAGACATCTCTCATACTTCTGCCAAAAAGCCTAAACCAGAAGTGTTCTTTTTCCATTTATGTTTGAGCAACACCAAGCAGGGCCCACAGTTGTGTCTGTATTTGTTAGCTACCTTGAGCAAAAGAGGATTTTATGGGTTTGATTTTAACTTTGTTTTCCAGTGTCACAATTTCCACTAATGCACTCACCACATTGTCAATATTTTTTAGTACTGTTTTATATTTTTACCCATGTAGTGAATATACCAATGAAAAACACTTGGATTTACTCATGTTTGGCTGAGTCCTTCTGGAAAAAAACACTGCACACCTTGCCATTATTTTGTGTCCTTTTTTTTTTTTTACAAGTTTCTACACAGTTTTTCTGGTATGAAATAATTCTCCATCTTTCCTAACTGTAGACATCATCTGTGACAGTAGAGCACAGGTTCTGTGCATCTTTGATTTACACTGGAAACTTCCTTCAGAACTCATATTCCTCAGTTTTAATGAAAAAAACTCTGAAATGATTAGCTGATATTTCTATGTTTACCTGTTTGACAATGTAATAAAAATGTGGTAATAAGCATATTGGTGGTTTTTAAAAAAAAAAGAGAAGAGAGTAAAAGAGAGAGTAATGGAATGAATCAAAGGAAGTTTTGTCCAAATACCACAGATAACTTTATCACTTTCATCACACTGATAATAATAAAATAAATCAGGAGAACTGGAGAAAATGCATTCCATCACTTGTAAAAAGTAAGCAATAATATGCATGTACTCATATGTGCTTTAGTTTTTACTCACTAAAATCACCTCCCTGCCTGGCATTCCTTGGCACTGCCCTGGGGAATTTACACCTGCTCCTTCTGCCTGAGAAGAAGAGAAAACTCCTTCCACCTCCTGCTGTCTCGTGAGGGACATGAGCCACAGCAAAGTGCCTTGCTGGCAGTGACCTGACAATGCTGGTTGCTGCTGTTGGCTGGAAATTTGGGTGGAAAGCCTGTGGAATTATGTCCAGAAGGACACAGGTGAAGTATGAACTCGAGCATGGCTTATTTTGGGGTTTTTTCGTGGTTACAGTCCTGTAAATTGTGTCAAAGGGGTGGTGTGGGACAGCCTGGCCAGGGATGAGCTCTGCCTGAGCAGGCACAGCCTTAAGCTGGGGTGCAAAACGTGCCCAGCTGCAGGTGGTTCACCCTGCAGTAGCACCTCACTCTTCATCAGCCTCATCCCTGCTCCTCTGCTCCCTCTGGACACACCTGGGAAGGTGAGAGCCTCCAGGGCAGGACACAGGGAACACCCCTGAGGCCAGAGCTGCTCACAGGAGGAGAGAGGTGGGCTCAGCTCTGGAGAGGAAGAGGAATCACGGGAGACAGGAGAGTGCAATGGCCTTTTCCTCTCTGCAGAGCAGGGAAAGCTGCCCCCATCCCTGGGGAACGTGAACCTGGACCCTCTCCCTGGCAGGGAGCAACAAGATGAAAGGGGAAGGGAACAGCAGCTGAAACAACAGGAGCAGTGGGAGCAGGAGAGAGCAGAGGGGAAATGAAAAGAGGAGCAGTGGCTGCTGGAGCAGGCAGAAACAGTCCAGGCTTTATTTCCCCAGCTTGGGACCCGCGTTTTCCTCTCAGCAAAACGGCATTTTTGGGAACAGCCATGAGCAACGCTCTGAGAAGCTGTTCCAGAGTGATGTAGGCCAAGAGCTCCAAGGCTGTGAGGTGCCATCCTGCACACAGCTCCTTCTTGGTCCTGTGCAGCCCCAGGTGTGTCCTCACCACCTCCACTGCCCAGGCAGTCAGGGCACACACGCTGCCTTTGTCCTCTGGGGCTGGGCTTGGGCAGCGTTGTGTGGCTGCAGATCTTGGGGCCCTCTGTGGCCATTTGAAAGCCAAATGTCAGCTTTGCAGCCCCAGGCTGGGTTGAGACAGGTTTGCACTCAAGGAAAGCACTTCTGACAGCTCCCCCTTGAAAATGGTTTGTGTGATTTGCTTTCTTTCGGAAAACTGAAGAGCTGCCTGTGAGTGGCAATCAGACACAAAGCCCAGCACTGCTCCCCTCCTCAGATCATTGTCCCATAATATTCTGAAGGGAAATGACAGGAAACTCCCATGAAACAGTAAATATTAACTGACCTTGTTGGTTTCTTTCTCCATATCTCCGAAATCTTCGTTTCTAGCACAAAATCCTTATTTCTTCTTCTACATGAGATTTTTTTGCTAGAATTATGTCCCCACCTCAAGCAGTGCTGCCAGACCATTCCTTTTACCAGTCCCTTGAATTATGTGATTGCACTGTGCAACATTTCAAAATTCTAGCCCCTTTTTCATGGTCTTTTGAAATTTCTCTGTATTCTTCTATATTTTTCAAATGATACTCCTTTTTTTTCCAACAGAAAGCCTAACCTTATTAAGAATGTTAATCATACAAACAACAAACATCCAAAAAATTGAATGATTGAGATAAAATGGCATCTCCCCAAAAATGCTTTAACTGGAAGCTCAGGTATTTCCCCTGGGATTGGTGGCTCTGAGGTGAGGAAGGTGAGAAGGGAAACATTGTCCTCTCTGTCCTCTCAAGTTGAATACACAGGAATTAGACTATCAGCATTTCACCACATTTAAATTAATTTTATATTCATTTTTCTATGCTCTCAGCCTTTGAATGTCCCATTTTGCATGAGGTTTAGAAACATTTCTTACCATTGCATCACAATCATGTGGACTAAGAATGAGAAATTCATAAACCAGAGGAAAGGAAAAACAAAATGCAAAAAGTGGTGTTGGCACTCCTCTATACCCGCTTGATTTCAGCTTCAGGTCTTTTTTTTCCCCATTTTATGGTTATTTGGGTTTTGGTAGATGTTCTTTTGATGTTTGTGTTTTGTGAACCCCTATAATGGGTTTTTGGGGGTTTTTTGGATTTTTTTTTTTCCACAGTCCTATAAAGATTACAAGGCTCTGAGGTGAGCTCATTTTTCTGAAATCAGCAGTGTCTAAATGTAGCCACTCCTGTGAATAGGGGTGGATTTAAACCCCAGCCTTCAGCCTTTCCTGAAACAGGGCATGGTTTAAGGAAATGCCTTAACTCAGCTGAGCTCACCAGACCACACTGACCTGCACCCCACCAACATCTGTCCCCACACCAATTCTTTGACACCACAAGCCACATGCCTCTCCTCCCCACCTGAATGGGCAGCCAGCAGCGTGAGCAGTGGCCATCAGTGGTGACCAGAGGAGCAGAGTGACCACCCAGCACTGCTTTACCCAAAACCTTGGTTTTACGCTCATTAACCAACAATTTTCTCTTGTTGAGGCTCATCTCCCAGGAGCATCTGTGGCTGCTTTTGCCCCCTCAGTGTTCTGGAACTTCTCTGGATCTGGAACACCTCTGCATTTGAGGCTGTGGGGATAAAGCCCTTGGTCCCATCTGAGTTCCATTAGGTGACCCAGCCAGCACAGACACCAAGAGACCACAGATGCGAGTGTGGCGCTCCTCAAATAATAATTTACAGAAACTTTCATTGGTTCTGCCCCCTTAAGCTGCTGAACTGACTGCTTTCAGTTTCTACTTCAAAGGCAGTTTTTCATTTTAAAGGTTCCTTTCAAAAAACTGGTGGGATTACAACATAAACAAATTGTATGTTAGAAATCCATTTGCAGAGGAAATAATATGCCATAAATCTTGAAAGATTTGATAAGAATCCAAAGCAGTCCCCAGTCTGGTTATAAATTCACCATCTCACAAAGGCAAAATAGCTCATTCCACAGCTTGCTCACAAACTACTCATTCTTGGAAAAATCTAAAGTAATGGCAGCTGGTAAAATAATTAGGATCATACAGATATAATTACACCACGCATCTGCAACTGTTCTACCACCATCAGACTGCATAGCAAAAGTACCCAAAAAACAGCTGGATTAAGTCTGCTCTCAACTCGTTTTTTAGGATGTGAAACTGACAGCAAAATGCCTCCAGCTTGACAAATTTTCCTGGGCATTTGGATGTGGTCACAGAGGTAGCAGGAAGAGCAGGATGTGTTTAATACCTTCAGCCTGGTGGGGAAATTGTTACCCCCTCAACAGCACAAAACAAAGAAAATTACATCTTTTGGTATCTTGCTGTTTCAAAGGAAAAATCCCAATCCACTGTGATTTTTCTCTCTTTTTGAGGGTTGCAGTCATCGTGGTGGGCTCAGGCTGGGGAATGCTCATCGTGTCTGACACGATGTGGGGTTAGAGCAGGAAATTCAGTTTATATAATAATTCTGCCCCAGCTCCTGCATTCATGGCCAGGGAAACTTCGACCACAGTGGCTTCCCAACCACAAAAAAGCTGCCCAGGCACTGGCAGAATCCTTCCTTGAGGGTCTCACACCCAGAAAGGTGGGTAAAAAAAGCACATTAGGAAGCAGCCTACTCAACAAGAGTCCTCAGAGCCACAGCCATGTATCTCATTAACACAATTTTATGTTGCTTACAAGGCTTTCTAATGTTTTCACTCAACAAAGTCTTTCCTCTCTCCTACTCCCTGCTCAAAACACAGGACCCACATCCATTGTGGATTTTTTTAGGTCTTTTTGCACACCACCATGCTTCCCTCAAAATGGCATTTCATGGGATGTGGTCTTTCCTGAGATCATCAGGAGGGAAAGGGACAATTAATCCAGCTTCAAAATACATTGCTTGTTTGGTGATCCAAACATAGGCTCTGGGAAATGCCCAATATATTGTAAAAGTCACAGGCCTAAAATAACCAGCACTGATCAAAACCAAAATATTTTCCATTATTGAAGCCTAGAAACTTTGCAAAACATGCAGAAAGATGCTATTTATGTTATTTTGATGGTGATATCTTGCTTTGAAACAGTAGGGAATGGGGGATTTCTCCTTACTCAATCCATCAAGAAGAGCAGCTGGCTCAGGGACCCACAGACAGCATCAGAAATGTATTTTCAGCCATAGTCACAATATTCCAAGACAGCAAATACCTGAAATTCTGGAAAAAGAAGGTGATAGTATCACATCACTACAAACTCCACAGAATCCAAAATATACCCACAACCCTAAGGTTGGATATTCAACAGCCTAAAGTACTGAAAATGTTTTGTTCAAGACCTCAGTTTTAGCTGAAAAAGAAAAACAAAAGCAAAAAACCTCTGGGGTTTTGCTAAGGGGTTTTTTGCTTACAGCTTCTCTTCTGTTCTTTAGAAAATGCCCCAAAACCTGGGGAAATGCAAAGGGAGACTTCACATGGTCCAGTTTTATACAGGAAGTCTGCACTTTGTGCCTCACAAAGAAAACATTGCATCCATTGCCATTTTATTGACTCACATATGAAAATGCTCAATAATATTTATATTCAAATTATTAGGCTAAAGTGTCAGATTGATGAGATGAAGAGCATTTGCCCCTTCTGTTTCTCTCACTAACAAAACATCTTTTTGCAAGTGGTTGGTGCTTTTTTTTTCCCTTTGCCTCTTTTCCTGAGGAGCTGAGATATTTTCTGCATCACCAAGCTGTCTCTGGCACGAGAATTTCACAGTTACAAGAGGTAACTGGGAGCCTGTGACTCTTCCACATTTGTGCAAAGTGTAATTTGGAGTGCAACAAGAACAAAATTGCATTTTTTCCCCTCACTTCAGTCTCAGCAAACCTCTTTAAGGGAAGTACCAGAAGGCAAACCAACTCTCTGAAGCTACTACTGAGAACATTTTCATAGCTACTACTACAGATATTTTTCTGACCACACTCACCAGGAACATTAACTTTCTAGACATGACCACCATCACCAAAAGAAGGCTCTTTCTCCACATGGTACTAAACATACAGCTTCTCAATTAGAAAATACAGTTTATCACTGCTGGAGACAGGAAACCTCTGAGGAGTGTTTTTGTCAAAGCTTCCCTTGCACAAAAACACACCTGGGAGATTAATAACTCCTCTCTCCTTTTTCCAGTTTCTCTTGTCAAGACTTTTCCCCAAGCAATAAATTAGCTGCTCAGCCTCCTCAATAATCTGTTTCTGTGGTACATAAAATATGATGATAGCCTCTTCTGAACATGAAGTACCTCAGGAACATCAAAAATCATGAAATATAGAAAGCTGTCACACGCTGTAAGAAAGGAATAAGGAAGAGCTACCAGAAAACTCTCTAAATATGTCCTTGGATGAAGTCAATATTCTACAGACAATAACAATTAATTAGATCAATAAATGTTCTTAGACATCCAGGCTGATTAAATGTCATATAATATTATTTCTCATGGAAAAGAGTATTACCTACAGCAGAGGTATTATGAGGACAGCATGGGGGATAGACATGTGCAGCCTGGGATTCAAAGGAGAGTTCTTGTTCTTTTGTGCATGGACCAAAGAACTCGAGGAAGTCTCGGAAATTAAAGACATTGCATTTAGATAAAAATAAGACAATTAAAGGATGAACAAAGCCAAAAAATTGCATTATATGCTCTGGGTACTCTTGTTACAGAAATTAAACTCACTGAATTTAGATAAAATAAGACAATTAGAGGATGAACAAAGCCCAAAAATTGCATTATATGCTCTGGGTACTCTTGCTGCAGCTGGGAGAGCGTGATGCTGCCGAGATCCTGGTGCCAAACCCACCAGATCAAACCCAGCTCCTCTGAATCAGAGCCAGCCCTGACCTGTCTGCCCAGAGAATTTGGGCTTTGGGTTAGAAGGGTCCTGTGCAGGACAGGGGTTGTGACCATGAGCTACAAGCTCAGCTCCACATCTCTGAGCCCGTGACCAGCAGGTTTGGCCACCCTGAGGGCAAGAGGGTGGACACCCCACCACACCCATCCACTCCAGGGCACTGCCACAGCCTGAAGCAAAACTTCTGAGTCCTTTAATCCTCCAAGGCCATGATATCAACAAGAACCTCAAAATTATTAGAAAGCTGTATCCCTCAGAGGCTGGACAGGCACCAACATGTGGTGGCTCGAGGGGACGCCGGGTGTGGGCAGCCCCGTGTCCTCCCCACATGAAATTTTGGCTCTCCAGATGGACAGCAGGGCTGGTCTGGAAGAACTGCTGGTCACAGCCAGCTGGTGTGGTGGCTCAAACACCCCAGCTGTCCATGGAGACAACCCCACAAGGTGCTCTGGAACCTTTCTGTGGAAACCAGGAGGAGTTTGCATCTCTGCCTGGGCACAGCACACGACTGGGACTGGAGCTGTTGATCCTGCAAGCCCTGAGGCTTCTTTTTCAGTATTTCAGTAGTTCTCTGAAATTTCAGTAAATTTCAGATGAGCAGCTGCAATTGTCAGATACTTGTATACCAGAAGAACTTGGGGCAACTATATCCTGGATATAAAATAATACACTGGTTTTGCCTGCTTAGAAAAACTGGGGCTCAATTCACTTTCTTCCTGGTTTCTTCAGTAATATCAACCCTCACAGCTGAAAAAAAATTAATTTTAGGAATTTTTAATGGGTGTTATAAATGACACTTGGAAGGCCTTAAGTCCTGTTTCTTTTGTACCTGGCCATAGAATAATATTCTGAAGGCAAGCTGCCTTGAATTTGCACCACATATTGACCCAAATATCTCATTTCAGACTTAATTTTTGTGCCCCAGACAAGAAAATCCTCCAGTCTGATAAAGACCCAAGCAATACAATTACAGGAGAATTGGACTGAGATTTTTTTAGCCCAAATTTTTGCTCTTCACAGGTTCAGTTTCTGGTCTAAACTACTTACTTAGGCTCAATAGTCAGAAGTTACCAGAGGGAAAGGTGGATAATATATTCCATTTTAAGATACATAGGTTGAAACCTTAAAAGCCTGACATTGTCCAACAACACTAGAGACATCAATAAATTTAGTTTACATCTGACACTTACCTTTGGGACAAACGAAGCTCGTTGAGATCAACACCCCAAAAACCGTCAGAGCACAGCCTTACCTCGCAATCAGACTGTCCTTGCATGAAGAAAAATCACAGGAAAAACAGTTCATCTCCCCTCTGTGCCCATGTGTTTCCCTGCAGGAGCTGGCAGAACAGCCCTTGGATTGTGATCTAATGTGAGACTTGACACAGAAGATTTCTGTCCTGACCAGGGAACACACGCTCGGCACCCACCGTGTGCTGTGCCCACAGTCTGCCCCAAAAGAGGTGCCAGAAGGCAGGAGGCAAGGAAACAATGACAAAGTTATTTCCATGACAGAAATCAGGCACAGCACACGAGAACATAGTCATTGTTTAGATTCTGGCATGTCACAGTGGAGAAATGGTGCTCTCCTGGCAAGGGGAGCCCCGTGTAAGCATGAGGTGCTGGTGGCAGAAAGCAGAAGGATGTTCTGAGAACTTGTGATTTGTACCAGGCCTTCATTCTCTCTTCTTTTGCCTGAAAACACATGTGTTATGTAGATATATCTTATTACGGCCACACATTCAGCCACTGACTGCTGCTTATTTTTACAGCGAGGGAAACATCCGTCCATTTATTAAGGTGAACAGGAATATCTTGTTTTGTTTACAGCCTTAAAGAAAAAAGAAAAAGGGAAAAAAAAAGAGAAAGAGAGCAAAAAAGAAAGAAATACCTTGCCCCCCGCCATCCAAGAAAAGAAAGAAGAATAAATAAATCTCCATATCCACTTTCAGGTTCATGCTGGTCCTGGTACGTAACGAGCTCCTTCTGCAACTGTGAATGCTTTTCATCATCTGCTGTGTTGTGTTTGCGTGTGGCAGTGAGTTCATCTGAGCACTGTGACAAATGCAACAGCCTGAGCTCCCTCCAAAGACAGCTGAAAAACAATCCTGCAGTAACATTGGAGCAAACTTGTTCGTTTGGGTTTGCAATTCAGTGTGGAAGTGAAGGTGGAGTGCAAATGTGGCAAGGGCCATGGTACAGGCTTAGTCTCTTGACAGAAAAATAGGTTTAGTCAATTTCTACGAGTCTTAATTAGAAAGTGGCCCATAGACCCAATGTATTCTGTCCCTCTAATGCAGATATGAGTGAAATATTCATAAGAGCAATTAAATGAAATGAGATAAAGAGTTTTCATATGTGTCTGCTGATCATCTCACATCATGTGCAGTGATCTTGAAGTGTTAAATGAAATTACTTCCATCTATTTGGGCAGAAAGGGGGCTAAAAATTGTTTTTGTCCAGGACTGAATATGACCCAGGCATGGGGAAAGGGTAAAGATGACCAAGAGGAGATAAAGAAGGTGAGGATGAGAAGAAACCTCTGAGCTTTTCAGCACAAAGCACAAAAAAAGAGAAACCTCAGCATGGACAATGGCTGGAGCAGCCAGGACACTCATCAGGGATGGGGCACTCAGCAGCTGTTCTCAATTCTACCAAATTTATAGTCCATGGCTGGTAAATATTTAAGCCATTAAATGTGGGTTTAAATATTTGCCAATATTTAGATGCTGGTTTCCCTATAAGGAAACTTACATGAGTCTCACTTTTCTTCCTGCTTCTCATCCCTCACTGGTGTCCTTAAGCAGGGAAGGGGCATGGAGATTTATTTTGCAGGAAAATACTCTGAAGAGCAAAAGGAGCTTGGAGAGAAAAGTGTTTTCCAGTTCTGGTTCTGTGGAAACAAAATACACAGTTGTTTCATGCCAGGAAATGTTTTTGGTAAACAGAGACAGTTTACAAGATTTCTGATAAGGGCATTTGTATTATGCAAAGTCTCCCAAGTTTTTTCAATGCATGTACCTCATTGTTTTGCTCTAAAAACAAACTTTGTGGAAGGAGAAGGCACCTCACAGTGAACCTCTGCTGCTATTAGATGTATCCACCTGGAGACATCCAAAAATGTACCTCTTTATTTAACACTGGTTACACAGTCCCTAAACATCTTTAGGGTTTTTAGAATTTATAGTGCACTGTCACTATTTATGAGTTCAAATGTCTTCATCCTGGCCATAAAGTATATTAACTCCCCTGCAACTGAACACTCTCTTGACTCAATTCCAAGCCCTTGTTGGGCAGACTCTCTGAAAAAGGAAAAAAAAAAGAAAAGAAAAAAAAGTAAGCAAATCCCAGTTTATCAGTCTGCCATTAAAAAGCCTGACAGAAATCAATAGTCAGCTTTCATGAGAACCTTGGTCTCCATTGGTTGGAGGAGCAGTCTTGGCTCAGTTAACTCTGTTTCATCCCTCCAAGAGCTTAGGGGAGATGAAGGGGATGTGGGTTAGGGCTGCTTAGAGCAGGCTGCCCAGATGGTGCCCTAGACTTGCATTCAGGACTCTGTGCCAGCAGTGTCACCTCTTTAAGACACCTATAGAGACCCGGCACAGCAAAATATTTATCTGTCTTGTTCTTTGCCCTCCCAAACTTTCCTTTTCCTTCCCACTATCCCATGTGGATGTGAAGTGCTGACCTTGGAACAACCCAAAAACAACCTGTGCCTCTCTGCTAGCAGTGTCACCAACACAGAACACAGCTCAGGATGAGAGATTGAAGTGGGAGACCCGAGTGCCTGGGTGCAGAGCTGCTTGATTGACATATGTGGAGCAACAGCAATTATGGTTTGCCCAGTGCTCAGAGGATTTACCCCCCCATGCTGCTGTCCTCTGCATCTCCATGTGTTTGTTTTGCTGACTCTCAGGGACCACGTGCATCTCCAAAACCCTTAACTCACTTCCAAGGGTGATTTTCAAGCCTGCCTCTGGGGATGGCAGGAATCCCATGGTTTTTGGATGAGGTTTGGTCTGTGGAACACTGCAGAGGCGTGTGTGCAGGGTGGCTGCTCCAGCCACAGCCCTTAGAACAACCACAGTAACAAATTAAACATCACCATCACTTGGCTGTCACACATTTGGAACAAATTTAGACTGAATCATGAACCAAGGCAGCCTGAGCTCTGGGCATCCTGAGGGACATCAGCAGCATCACAACTGCACACACAAACTGTTCATTGTAAGAGGTGAAGGAGATGATCCCTGCGTAGCTGATGCCTCACAAAAACCTGAGAGCACTTTCCTGGACCTGCTCATCAGGACTTGGTATCCAAAAATGTGTCCTTAGGCATCGCCCACTTGCTGTGGTAAACAGTTATGAATTGTCAGAGGCAGAGCAGAAGGAGAATTCAGACCAAAATGCTTGGAGCAATCTCTGAAGACATCAGTGTCAGATTCACTGGATGACAGATTTAACCACGGTTTCGTGGGATTTCAGAAAGCCCAGCTCAACACTCTGACGCAGCAAAGGGAGGAAAAGTCCAGCACGCTCTAGCACAGCCCTAGATCTTTGAGACAAGCACAGGCTGTGAACCAAAACCAGCCCTGACAACATTTTTAGTGAGTGCACGAGTATCATATTCAATTTTCACCCACAACATGGGTAATGCCTTCAGCAAATTACACTCTCGTGGTAAAATACTGCTGCCATCTCCCTGTGGCTGCATAGGTGTTGACTTTGGATTCTCCACAGCCTGTTTAATCAAAACAAGCCAACACATTTTGACATGCTGTAAATTCCTTGCTCTCAGGTCTGGAAGCAGATAAGAATGAAAGACCCCAGTGCAGGCCCTGCTGGAAGCTCCTGCCTTGTTGGTCCAGGCCCGAAGGGAAGTAAAACATGTTTGTCACAGCTGCTGGCAATAGGCAGGACCACACCACTGAGGCAGGTTACAGCCCAGCCAGATAATATTCACAAAATGGTTGAGTATTAAGGTTGCAGTCAGTGTTGGAGCAGGTTCTTTCTGAGCCTTGTATGCTGACTCCCAAGCTGAGGCAGGTGGTGCAGTTTACATTTAAAAGGAAGAAAAGTAAACATGTGAGGGCAAATGAGAGGCAGACACACTAAAAGCAACACAATAAAGCCAGGCATAACTATATTTCCTTCTCTGGATAACAATCTCAAACCTTCAGATAGCCCTGGACAAATGGCTGGATTTTCTTACACAGCCTGGAACTAAGTAACAGTTCATCTCTAATTGGGCTTCCAAATTAATTCTTACCAGTGTGGCCAGCATTAGTTGCTGGTGCATCATCAATCATCCCACGTAATAAAAGGGTTATCCATGCATCTTTAAATCACTTGGCACAGTTTAAATCTCCCATCTGCTTTCATTCTTCTGCCCTCTAATAAGTCTCAGTCTCTTGCAGAGATCCAGTAGTAGAAATCAATTGTGTTCCCCTTTCTTTGCCACTATTTAGCCTGGTGGTTGCAGCTGATACTTTCTGCAGCCTCAGGCCTGGAAGCGTGTGGTAGGCTCAATTTTTTTGCTTAACAGTAAATCATTGGCTGTGGAAGCTGTGAGTCATGAAAAATCCCTATTTACTCTTGGGGTGTTTGTACCCTGTGATGATTTGCAACATTTGGTAGCCAAGCACAAGAGATTCAGAAATGTGAGGTCTTTAACTGTTGACAAAAACCAAAATGCTCCAAGATGCTCACTTCTTACTCCTTTGCTTTAAAGAAAATTAGGCACCAACCAATATTCCCAAATGCTTTTTTGCCACCAGAAGACTGTGGTAACGTATCAATATTTTCATAAAGTTTGTTGACAAAGTCTTCTACAAAGTCTGGACTTTAACACAAAGAAAGCTTCTTCAATAGATTATCCCCTAATGTTAGTGTCTTGATGCCCAGTGCTTCCAAAACTAAACAGAGAAACCTTTGTTTAGTCTCAGTGTGAGCAAAAGATTTGTTTTGCAGGGGAAAGGGACAGGTTTTGGTAGTCGTGGTCCCTGATACCCTTCTGTCTCCTTGCACAGAGTAAAAGACATATTTTTTTTATTTCTTTTTACACTGGAAGAGGACAGTGGATTAATAAAGAAAAACTTGCTTCTTTCTTCCCTACTCCCTGAAAATGCTATCAAAACACACCATTGTTAACAATTTATATTGGAGGAATCAGCTGTAATCAACACTGGATTTACTTTGTGTGCAGGATACCTTTGGATACAGGTCACCAGAGAAAGTGTGACATCTCCAGCTCTCCTGAGGCTGGCATAAAACCATAAAATTTAAAGAGAGGTGCCCTTTTCCCACTGCTGGTTTCCTTCTGGTGCCACAGAGAGTACAATGTCTTCAGGCCACAAGTCAGTTCTGCCAAGACAGAAACTTTTGGGAAGGACATAAAATCAGAGCAGCACATCTCCCTTATCCCTGCCCACCACAGTGGGGCTCACTGACCTGGTTGTTCCTTGATGGGAAATTCTGTTCTCCTTAGATGGATATTATACAAATTTAAATAAATTCATCAGCTGCCTGTGGAAACTTGTTGTCCTTCAGTTGCCCATAGGAATACTGAACTGTGAACTCCTACAGGAAAAAAAAAAGAAAGAAATATTAATATTAATTTGCTTTGTCTAAAACTCTGTGTCTGATAACTGATGGGATTACTTTCTTGATCTGGCTGCAAAGAATCTGATTCTGCCACAAGGGAGGGTGTGGGATGGAATGTCCAGGGCCAGAGAAGGAAGAGCAGGAGGACAGGACTGTCACCTCTTGAACCAGAGTGAATTTAGAACCATTCAGGATTCACAACACCACAACTGAAGGAAGCTGCTGTGACTGCAAGAAACTCCCTGAGCATTTCCTCTGTGAGCACTGATACAAACAATTAATTCAGCTTTCTTTTTTCTTTTTTTAGCTCTTATCTTCCCCAAGCACTTCCATTATCCTTTCATCTTCCACTGGCCATCAGACATTGGGGAGATATATGTGTTTATAAAAAGAGGTTATTAATATTTTTGCCTTCAGAAGTTCTTCCTCAGACCTTTCTGTTCCCCTTTCTTTCTTTCTGATGGAGGTTTCCAGTTAACCTCCCTTACTTACAATTCTTTCTGGTTTCCATGTTTGTCTGCTACTTACAGAAATTTTCTTTTTATTCCTGATAGACTCCCTTACCAAACACCCTCATTTATACCATTATTGAATTGTTTTTTTCCTTCCAAAACTCTATTATTTGTTTTAGTTTTAGTGTCATGTTACACTGGGCCACTCTAAAAAATTCCCTGTATCACCTGCAAGTATTTTATATACATTTTCAACCTCTTCTTTTCCTTTTATTCCTCATTTTAATTCAACTTTCTTTCTTTTAGTTAACACTGCTGTGTTCTTCCTTAGGGAAAAAAAACTCAAAAAATCAAAAACAAAATACACAACAAAACACAATAAATTTGGTCTTTTCCAACCTCAGAGATTCTCCCCTGTCTGACTAGTTTGCATTTTGCTTCTTGGTTTTCCCATCATGTTTTGCTCTGACATTTATCATCCTGGGGATTTTTTATCCCTTAATTCAGAATCCATGCATTCAGATTTTCTCTCCATTTAGCACTTTTTGCCAGGACCAAAGCTGAGCCTTACTTATAATCAGATTGCTCAAGGACTCATGAAACAGCTGGAAGAAAATTAAGTATCATGAATAATACAAGAAAGTAATGAATACTTTTAATATCACAAGGGGAGAATAACTTATAAGCATTCAACAGAGTTTGATGGGCCTTTACAGAGAAAAGCTGCTTAGGGAGGAAACTTTCTCTGAAAATTCAAAGCTCTCAGACAATTTGGACACAACCAGTGCCAGCTTTCCTTGTGGACAAAGATTCAGCTTTCCTCCCATCTTTTCTTCCTTTCTCTCTCCTCCCTCATTGTGAGCACCCAATCAGCTCTCTCCTCTTGCCAAACCTGAGGATTTTGGCCTGGGTTTTAAAGGGTTTATGTTACCCTTGAAAGGGGAAAAGGGCTGAGACAGGAGGAGCAGTGTGATGGGAAGGGAAGGATCGATGCAGCTGGTATCCAACCCCTTGTAACCATTGGAATCAGATCTTTTCCACACATCTCCAGCAAGGTCACCTACTGTTCCTCTAAAAGAGAATTCAGAATGGAGTGGCATTTCCTTTGAGGAAGGTGCTCTGTATTCAGAGGTAGCTCATGTCTCATGCGATGCGTGAGCTGCTGTCGTAAAGGACTTCTTTTTTTTTTATTGAACAGTAATGCATTGTAAACTCCAGCATAAAACTCCAGCTGTCCCTTTACACACTTGGCTTTTTGGCAATCATTCAATTTTTTTTTCTTCCCCCCTTGAATAGTCATAATTCATATACAGAGCCAGCCACACACACACACACACACACACACACACACACACACTTTTCTTTTTTTCCACTGGCTTTGTCCTGTTTTTGGCTGCACACTCCTTTGGGTAAAATGGGTGAAGTTGGCTTTATGAGCTGTAAAACGGCAGGATGTAAGGATTCACTTGATTTTGATGTGTTAGTAGTATTTTATGGATAAAGTGTGAAGAAAGCCGTATAATTGGGTTACTGGGCATAGCACATGTGCCTAAAAAGGAGGAAATGGATCCTCAGATCTGGCATTCCTTCATGCAGGGGCTGTGGGGCTGCTGCAGTGCTAGAACCAGTTCAAGTGGTGTGGTAACCTCCAATTAAATGAGCAGTGAGCCCTCTGCCCATTCCCCCCCAAGTATTGATGGCTAATCAGCACCAGCAATAAAAGTGTCCTAAACAATAAATTTAATTGAGTGACCATTTCAGTCAGAGATGGACATTCTGACCCTTTCTGCCAGAGCCACAGGTCTTCAGGCCCCCCACTAACATTGGAGTCAAGACAATTTTGCAGCAGCAAAAGTGGAAGGAAGATCAAACCTGCAACAATGAGACTGAAAAACAGGGCTCTACTTGTACCATCCTCTGGGAAGTCTCAGTTCCTTGTAAAGTATTTTATACTTCTTAGTTTGCCATAGGCAAGGCAGTCAAGACAGACTTTTGGCTGGAGCAGTGCTTGTGTTTGACTTGCAGTCTTCAAATAGGATTTTTTTTTTTGTCCATTAAAATAAAAAAAAATGCATCCAATGAACTGTTATTAAATAAGTGAGCATATATACTCCCCTCCCTCCCAAATAATTCTATTAGAGGCTAAAAACTGGGTAAGTCAGTTAAAATCACATAGCACCTCCCAGAAAAAGCTCTGGTTGTCACAGAGGAGCTAGACAGAGGAAGGTTTTAGACTACTTTATTTCACATTTGTTGTCTTTGTGAAAAGTTACTGCTATGAGTCCTGTTCTGACTTTCAAGATGGAAACTCAAGGGTCTACCTAACACAAGCAAGTTTTACCTGCATTACCCAGGACCACCTCACCTCCAGCTCCTCTGCATGTCCCAGGGATAAGGAGCAGGAGATAAGGGATGAGGGATGAGGAGATAAGGGGTGAGGAGATGAGGGATGAGGAGGAGAGAGGCCAAACCCCACTGCAATCTGCTTGTGCATCATCAACAGCTGGGGGACAACCCAGCACAAGGAGCTCTCCCCCCCTGCTCTCCACTGCTCCCACCTGGGAATGTGGGTGATGCTGACAGTGTGGTCCCTGGGCACTCCAGATCCCAAAAACAGGAGTGCTCATGGCTCCCACATGCTCAGGAGAGGGCATTTTCTCCTTACCTGGCTCTGGGATGGCTGCAAGGAGAGCAGCTGGAGCCCCAGCAGGGGACAGCCACCCTTGCACAGTGCTGCCCCTGAGTCCCACAGCCCTGCCAGGCTGCTTGTCCAATGTGATGGTGCTACCAGGACCCTCCAGGGGGACCACAGAGCTCTGTGTCACCCCCACCCAGAGGTGGTTCAGTCACACCTAGGGAAACCTGGACTAAGTCTTCAAATCAAGCCCAGCTCCAGTTTCCCAGTCCTTTAACAGCTGCTCTCACTTACTCTTACAAGCACAGCATCTCTGCATATAATTTACATTCCTGCAGATGTCCTTCTATTTTTTGGCATCACTGAACTGCTTCCAAATTTCTTTTCTATTTAGTCTAATAGATGTACAACATTATTTAGATTTTCACTCATAAAAGTGACCAAAAGCAGCTGTATCTTCACAAGCTGTTGGATGCAAACCAAAGCTAGAGGTTGCTCTCACATATACTAATGGGAATTAATTTCAGAGCACA
>VZRX01022642.1:0-27406 GCA_013398075.1 Notiomystis cincta
CATGGAGATCTCTCCTGGTTCTGTAGCACTGTTTGCTCAACAGACATTCAGGGGTGAGAAACTCAAAGGTTCCTCATGGGACCATCAGGTCCTTTCACCTTTAGCCTTGTTCAGGCTGTGTTTGCTGGAGCAAGAAGCAATTGTGAGTTGCTGGATTGCTTCCCAGGAATCAGTTGCTGTTTGGTTCTCTCAGAGGAGATGAACTCCCACATCTCAGAAAAATCATCCTGCCTGGCTGGCATCTTTGGCAGTCTCAGCACAAGGGCCAAGGGAAACAAATGGACCAAGTCTAAGAGAAGCTTGCAGTGCTCCCTCTGGAGTTAATCCTTTCAGCCCAAAACTGAGCAGCACTGATGGGGCAGTTTATGGAAACAATCCCTTCTGCTCCTGCTACACAGTTCCATGGGTAAACAAAGGACTTCAGCCCTGGCTTGGTTAACCCTGCACTTTGCCCTCTCCTGCAGGATCTTACAATGAGAATTAAACTGATGCTTGGCAAACACAGAATATGTACCAGGCTTGTGCAGTGCAAGGATGTTCTTTACTTGTTCTGATCCTGTCTCTGCAGGGGTTTTTCTTCTATGCCTTGAATACTCTTTCCAAAATTTTCTTCTTTTTTTTTTTTTTAAGTAGGGGAAGATAATAACTGCTGAAGCTAAAAAATTTGGATTTCAGGCCATTTTGATAGCTTTCTCCACCCCCCTACAGCAGGAAATAATTAATTTTGAGAAAGCTGTAACTCTGTGCAGAGCTGATAAAGGATCAGCATCCATCTGCACAGAGGAGAAGGCTCTGAGGAGGTCCTGGGCTGCTCACTGGCAAGATCTGCCATGGAGTTGCAAAGAAATGCTTTGCAAGAGTAGAGAGGATCTTTAAAGCTGGTCAGACTCCTTGGGAAGGGAAAGCAGAGGGTTTTCTGCTCCTTGGATTCTGTGAGAGCCTCTTTCAAGCTTGAAAGAAGGAGCATAAGATTAAGAGGAGTAATTAAAAAGGATGCCAGAGAGCTGGAGACTGGGGATGTTGTGGGCAGTCAGACTAGCTGTGGGAGAGAGGAGAGGAGTGAGCAGACAGTTGGAACAAGAGCTGTGAAATAAGCTCCAGCTATTTTGAGAAGCGATTATTCAATATTTTAAAAGTAGTTTATTAGAAATTTCCCTGCAAATGCTTTCCAGAAACTGGATCCTCTCTGGGTGTGACTCAGATTCCTCCAGCTCTGGTGTTCATTGACACGAGTATTTTCACTTTAGTTATGATGTGGATGGCTGCTTAACTTTAATAGTTTTGAGGCCCCTCCTGTTTTTGGATGGTTCTTGGCAGGAGAGGGCTGCAGAGACACTTCCAGTGCTTTTCTTTAATCACTGCACTTCATTTGTTCAATCTGATGTGTAGGACAGACTAGAAATTAGTCCAAGGTGGCCCACAGAAGCTTGGCTTTGCAGCTACTGATAATGCAAAAGCCTTCTTCAAGTTGTGGGTGTGAGGGGACCTTCAGGGCATCCCCAGCTCCAAGTCTGTTCCCATCCCTGATCCTTCACTCCTCTGGAAAACCAGAGGCAGAAAGGTGTTTGCACATTTTCATACATTTCAAAGTCTTCATGTCTCCTTATCCCTCCTTCCCACACTCCATCTTTTTCTGTTTCTTTATATTTTTACCACATTTCTTCTACCTTGTCAGCCACCTCCTTCCCACCAGACCATTAAGCAATAACAAGAGAAAACAAAAAAAACCCCTTGCTGTTCCCTTCAAGTGCTTGCCTTGCATTTGCTGCCTATTTATAGCTGATTCATTTAAACCACAGTGGCAGTCAATCAGAAATGTGGTGAATCCTTCTTTCAACAGCATGCCAAGAAAGGATCTTTTTAGTTTGCTTGCTTTTTTATGATTTTTGCTGGAGCCTCTACAGTATGCCTAAATTCCATTGGGATTTATTTATTTTGAATAAATTCTCAAATAGGAGTAGAAGAGTTTTGTTCTTCTTCTAAGAAGTTACAGGAGCATGACCATGGTTTGCAGGGATGTTTGATTTTATTCGAGGGTATTTTAAACCTTTTTTTTCTTCCAGTTGGAATCTTGGAGGATTTTTTTACTTTTTCAGTGTAAGGAATATCTTTGGATAGAGAGGCTGTTAACCTCTGGGTTGGTTTTTTTTTTTCCTTCCAATCTTTTCCCCTTAAATTTCAGGCCAATTCTGCCTCTAATCAGTTTGTGGTACAAACCTTATGGGGTAAAATATTGTAACAAGAAATTATGACTGTGCATGTGGCCTTGCAAAGGATGTGATCTTCAGTCTGTGGTTTCTCCTGTTATGGAGCAGCTTGGTGCCAATCTACTCCAGCCCTTCATGGGCTTTACACTGGGGTTTATATCCCAAAAAGTGCTGTGGGTCAGACACTGGGACACCACAGGTCAGAGGTTGCACGAGGTCCACGTTAATGAACTCAGCCAAACTTCTGCTGGATCTGTGGTGTGGAGCATTGCCAGGGTCCCTGAAGGGTCTGCAGAAGGGCTGGGAGCCACTGTTTTATGCAATACCTGCAAATGGAAGTGCTACACTTGTCCTTCAAGAGGAGGAGCTCTTTGGTTTGGTGAGATCTGTGCTGGGAGAAGATACTCGACAAGTTTCTTTTGATACTGCAAATCATCGTAAGGATGAAGGTTGGTTTTGCTTTCCCAAACAGATTTAGAAAGCAAATACTGTTTGAAACTGGTCTCTGCATTTGCCAGAGCCTCTGCAAGATGGTTTTAGCAGCAGTAGCTGTATTAGTTTTGTGTTCTGGAATCGTGGTGGAGTCCTGGAGGAGTTTAAATAAAGCCTGGACGTGGCACTCAGTGCTGGGGTTTGGTTGATGAGGAGGTGTTGGGTTAGGTCAGAGGTTGGACTGGATGATCTTAGAGGTCCTCTCCAACCCAGTTCATTCTGTGTTTGGGGTTTGCCCCCTTTTTTGTTCTCCCCTTACTTCTCTTTGATGTTATGCCACGATACCCTGGCAGGGCAAGCAGGACGAGGCAGAGTCATCTGGAGGGCTGGCTCAGAAAACAGGTACAAAATTCCAAAAGAAATTCCTGCTTGGCCTCAAACATGAATATACCTTTTGTGTCAGAGTCTCTGCTAAGCTTGCCTTGGTGCAGATGGTCCAGGGAAATGGAGGTCCAGGCTATAGGAGGACAATTATCCAGTTTGTTTTTCCATCTCACTGCCCATGATAGGATTTGATTCTGTGCTCTGGACCCTCCTAGTCAGTTGTGTTTAGAGCAGCCAGCACAGATCAGATGTGCTAAGCACACTGACATTTGGAAATCCCTGTCTGGAAGGGGAATTGAGCAATGAGCTTCTGCTAATTATAATAGCTATGTTTAAAATGGGATGTTTGCTTTATTCAGCAAAATCCAACTATGCACCCAGACTAGAGGCTGGAAATGCTCTGGCAGCAGAGGAGACAGGTCCTCAACACACACATTCCCAGGGAGGAAGCAAGGGCAAGGCAAGCATTGCTTTGTCAGAGCAAACATTGCACAGTCTTGTCCTGGGGGTGGATGTTGTTACCTAGCAACTTCCAAGAGCCTTTGAAATTTGTTGGAGACCCTCTGAGGCTGTGGCACTCTACCCACTGTTCTGCAGGGTGCCAAAACCACACTGGCTGTCATTTCCTAAGCCAAGCTGGATGAACCCCCTCCGTGACCTTTATTTGAGCTGGGACAACCTATCAGAATCAGAACAGAAACCAAATTGGATTCAAGTTAACCCAGAAGGAAGAAAAACAAAGTTTAATTTAGACACAGATCTTCACTTCCCAATGTTTTTTTTCTGCTGGCTCACAACAGTTGCACAAGGAATTGTGTCCAGGGGCCTGAGGGCTCCTGTTAGGAGTGTGTTTGTGGGGATAACAGTGAGATCTCATTAGGGACAGAGCTCACAGCACCACTAAAGACATCTCTTCTGAACTATCACCAACATCACCAGCTGCCAGCAGCCTTGGGCAGCTTAAAGGGAGGCACTGGCCCATCAGGGGTGTGAGGTCAGTGTGAGTTTTTCAGTAGCCTTGTTTTAGCAGTTAAAAGGTTACCAAAATGACTGTGGTAATAGGGGACTTGAATAAGAAAACTGTAGCTGTGCTGCTGATTAACTTCTGATAGTCTTTGTTCCATCCAGCTACAGCTCATCTTTTTGGGCTCTCAGCCATATCCCACATCCTCTTCCTCACTGTTTCACTTGAGGCAGAGGCTTTCCATCCACACTGCTTTTTTCTGAAGTTTTATTCCAATTCTAACTCCATTGTAATGCTTTTTTTAACTGTCCCAAGTACCAGTGTTCCTCTCCAAAGACACTGGCCATCCCCTCCTCTCTTCAGAAGCACTGACACCCTGAGGCTGTGGGCTGTGGAGCCCTCTCCTCTCTTGCAAACAGGAATATTTTCCAGGTATTCAGCTGTCAGCCCAGCAGAAAGAAAATGTTGCTTTATGGTTGGTAGACTGACAATAACTCTTTATCCCTTTAAATTAGAAGTGACACACTCACATAAATCATTATAACAGTGCTGTGTGCACACACAGTGCCTGGGTCCAGAGGAGTTGGGAGATGACAGTGGATTGGGGTGAATACTCTTATTCTTGACTTTGAGGAGTGGGAGATGACAGTGGATTGGGGTGAATACTCTTATTCTTGACTTTGAGGAGTGCAGTGACAGTGAATCACTCCTAGTGATGAGATGCAGCAGTGCTGACTCACTGGGCTGAAATTAGAAGGGCTTTTTTAGGTAGAGATGTAATTCCACCATTTTTTTCTGATGAATGGATAAGAGTGAACATTTTTGATGGCTAATTTACAGATTTCATGAACTTAAATGCTGTTTCTTTCCCTCTAGCTATCAAACCTAGTTGGAGGCAACTGCTGGGGAGATCTTGGACCCAGGGAGGTTGTACTGGCAGAAATGCCCAGGAAGGAGTTGACAGTTTGGTAGATGCTGGCTGGGTTTGCCACCACTTCTGGTTTTTGAGATTTCCTTTTCTGAGTTTAGTGAATACTAATGTTTGCTTTCATCAGGAGAAGGCTTTGGAGCCTGTTGATAACCTAAATGATAAAAAAAAGTAAGTAAATGAGCTGGTCTTAAAAATTTGCCAGAAAATTAAACAAATGCACCAACATTTGCTCTCCCCTCCTTCAAGTAGCTTTGTTATTACATCTAATGGCAAGGGATTCTGTTCCCATTAGCTGCTGTGTCTTCTGTTTGTCTCTAGCCCTGCTGCCCAGTTCCAGGAGGGTGAATGCAACCACTGTGCTCACCAGATCCCAGAATTGCTTACACTGCCTGATTTCAGATCTCCTAAGCAGTGAGGAATTATCAGGTTCCCAGATGTGCTACACCTGTTTCAGGATCAGGTGCTGGTGTCCCTTCATAACACCTTTAGAGATTTGATCACAGCACAGTGAAATTAATTCTCCTTAGTGTCCTCCTTTAGATAATTTGTATTTCTTTACTGATTTGCAGTTTCCCTGTGGAATGGGCTGGTACTCTCCTGATATTTTTGAGCTGCACTAATATATTGATAATCTCTTTTACTCCTGGTCAAGAGATGCACAGCCAACCCTCAATACACAGATTTTGTGCCAGGTTCACTTTCTGCTGTTAAAACTTTTGCTGGGCAGCAGCAAAAGAGAAGGGACTTCCTGCTACATCTTCACACTCAGCTGCTTCTCTGAGGCAGGAATAGTTCTGAGGCCACAAAGAGAATTTTAATGGCAGAGGCTGCTCTGATGGGTGTTCCAGTGACTCCTTTGGAGAGTCCATCAGCATCCCACAGTCACCTGTGTGTGTCCTGGAGATGCTGTGCTGGCTGACTGCATCATGCTGGAAGCAATTGTCTTGGCAGAGTTTCATCAGCCAGGCTGCCCTTTGCTGTTGAGGAAGCAGCTGCAAACTCACATTTTTTGTTTGGCACTGTATTCTCTCCTCAGGGGACTGCAGCACCATTTGATTAGGATGGAAGGAAGGAGACCTATTACAAAAGTAGACTGTTCCCAGCAGAGCTGTGCTAATCTTTTGGTCTCTGTGCTCCTTCTTAGAAAGGCGCTGAATAAAAACATCAAGGGAAAACAGGGAGAGAGAGGAGTCTCTGGGGTGTTGCCCCTCAACCTCCCCTCAACCTCAGCTGCAGCTCAGAGACTAAAACAACAAATGAATGTTCTTGTTTTGAGATGTTTTTGCAAAAATAAGGTGGTTTTGTTACCTGAGCCCACTCTTTTTCTGCCTACCTTCCTGATTTGTAAGTGTTTCAGCCTGGCATGGGGCTGTCCAGTCTCCAGGGACTCATCCTTCCCTGAATACAATGCTCTGCATTTTTCCACCTCCCAGTTTGCTTCCCTTCCTTCCCTGGCAGCACCTGCCTGGGAGATTATGGAATAGATTTAGAGAAGTTCAGGGTCTTTCCCCAAGTTTTACATTTTATTGCAGCTCTGAAGGTCACCTTTGCTTTGAGGATCAGGGAGAAGGGGTTGCTGCCACCTCTGAATGTGCTGGTGCTGGACTTCTGCACTTATTATGGTGCTTAAACCTTTCAGTGCCCATCAGGTGTGGTTTGTGTCAACAGTGGCACCTTGTGCTCAGGGATTATCCTTTTTCAAAGGTTTTGGAAGGGTTTTACAGTGTCAGTACCATCTTTAGGTTAAGGAGAGAGAGAAAAGGAGGAGTTTCAGAGTTTAGTGCTTTGCCCCAGGGTCTCAGCAGTTGTTAGGCAGAGTGGGACCAAAAGCCAGGTTTCTGCTGCAGGAAATTTTAATCTTACTTTGAGCTGGGTCAAGTGGATGCCAGGAGTAAGGATGTGGGCAATTTCTGCTTGGAATCCTGCCTTCTTCATCTCAGTTGTTCCACAGTCACTTTGTTAACACCCTTTTCTCACAATCTAACCAGGGAGAGTTTGGGGTTATTTCATTATAATAAGCTTGCTGTCAAGAATTCCTGACATTACTAAGGGACTGTGTCTCCTAAAGAGAAGGAGAGAGATTGGCTTGTCCTTGAGACTTAAGAGCTAGAGAAAGGTGTTGTTATTATCCCTTTGCCCAGTAAATCTTGATAGAGTGTTGACAGGACCCATATCTTTGCTAGGGAAGGTGTTTTCTCTGCATCTTCAGTAATTATAGCGATGACTTTGGCGATTTCTCAATTTGCAGTTTCATTTTTTTTGTTTAGTGCCCAGGAGCTTTGCTTTATTCCTCCCTGATTTTGGGAACCAGCTGCTTTTTGGCTCTCACTGGGTGGCGGCATTTCCCTGCACAATCCAGTACAAAACTGGTTTTCAGAGAAGGAGCAGCTCTTGGGTTTTTTTGGTGGAAAACACTCTTACTGCTCTGAAGAAAGCAGTGGCCCTCAGTCCCTGGTGTTGTGGTTTGCTGTGATGCCCAGGAGCAGGAGTCCCTGGAGATGTGGGACATCTGGCTCACAGGCATTCTCGTTTCCTGTTTCCTGTCCTTGCTTGGGGTAAAATTAAGGACTAAATTACATGGAAAACTACATAAGCTGTGGCCTGAGACACATGTTTTTCATTGAGCTGCAAGCCTATCTTCATAAATTATGTCAGTAAGTAATGGTCTCTGCTTTGCCTGTTGCAGCTTTTCTGCAAGTCAGGGTTGAGTGTGGTTTCACTGAATTTAAATTTCTGAAACACGTTCCAAAGTTGTTGGGGAATTTTCCTCTTCAGTTTTGCATCAGACTGAGCCCTCTGCCACCTCCAATCCAGCTCCTGTGAGATAATGTGGTGTTCTGGATGCTTTTGAGACAGCACAAGAGTTTATTTGTAGCTGTTCTTTCCCACTTTATAAAGGATGTACGTTTGATTTTATAACCAGGAGAACTTTCTTGAGAACATCAAAAAGGAGCCTGTAAAGCAGCAAGGAAATTATTTAGCAATGGCTGGTACTAAACTGTCTCCCTGATTGTGATCTCAACTGATGCAATTTTGTGAGAGATTGGCAATTTCAAGTCCAAAGCATCAAAATATGTTAAATTAGAAATGACCAGTTAGTTCAGAGTAATTCTGTAGTGCAGGAACAATCCTGCACTGCTGCCCTTGGGCAATAATGGTGAGCAAGGGGCTGAAGGCCACAATTTTTGGCTAGCATTGGATAAATGGATATGTAACTTTAAAGTAAACAGGGAAATGCCTGCATGAACTGTTGAAAGCTGAATCCCATGGGTGAGATTTCAGATTGAGCACTAATGAAAATTTAATTTCAGTTCTCACAGTATTTTAATATGCAGGATCACAATATGCAAATAAAGTGGAGTCTGACTGCAAGTGGCTGATGAGTTACTTCTGCTCAGTCTCTGCCACCCCCAGAAGTAATCTGTCTGTGGCTTTTGTGAAATCAAAGTTTTCCTTCTGTTTACCCCACAAGCCAGAGCCTCATTCCTTGCTAGAGAGGTAATTAGTGACTCCAAAGTTCTCTTCAAATTGTTCTCATCCTATTCCTGTGTTGCTCCATGTAACTCATCAGCGTGGTGCTTATGTTTCTACCTTGGATTGAATTCTAATTGTTGCAGTCAGTGCTTTCCTTATCAGAGCTGTCCTGGGAGTGCTGCCATGTTTTCAAGTTTCCTCCTGTATTTCAGCTGCAGCTTCAGTGCACTTCATTTGCCTCGTGTCCCCTGAATCTGATAGAAAAAAGGTGAATTTATGCCTATTTTTTTAATGTTTTCCTCCTTCTTCCCCACCCTCTAGCACCAGATAAGATGTGCTGGTTTGGACCCTGTCAAAAATGACAAAGCCAATTAGAAGAAAATAAATTCAAGGGTTTTATTAACATAAAAACCCCTTACTAATTAACAATCCAGCACCCAAAGCTGGGATGTGCTGGGCTGCAAAGCAAAGGAAACCTTGCCAAGTGCTCAGCCCCAAAAGGGCAGGGCCAGAGCCCCCCAGGAGGGGGGGTTCCATTTTTATCCCCAGGGTTGGGTCCCTCCCTCTCTGTTCTCTCCCCCTCTGAGCGCTGCTGCTCGGCTCCTTTGGATCCAAGGGTCAGGGACTGGGAGCTTTAGGCCAAGGAGGGGAAACATTTTATCCCCTGGTGCTAATTTGGGGTCTCAGTGTTCCCTCCCATCTCCTTCAGACTCATCTTTGCTTTTAACAATAAATATATAAAATACATAGAGCCCAACAGCAACCTGTCCCAAGAGAATCCCAGAACATTTTCCCAACTCCCAATACCACAACTGCCCCCACCACAATCGTTCATCTCCCACTTTAACAAGGCCACAAACACTTAACTTTATTAACTAATTAATCATTTCCTTAACCTCCATAACTAATTAAAGCCCACAACAATTTAATTAGCATATTAACATATTAAACAACCCATCCCTTAATCAGTAAACGAAAGCCAACTTAATTCTGTTTATGACAGACCCCGTGGAGGTCACATCACACTTGAGCCACACACTGAGGCCATCCAGCTTGAGCCAAGAGGCTTCATCTTCTGTCTTCTCTTGTGAGTGATCAGGGAAATCAATAACTGTGAAATTACCCAGGGGATGGGGGGCAGCCAGCACAAGGAAACTGAAGTGATTTGGCTTGTTAGAACACACAAGATTCCCTCTTTGTGTGATCGGCAGCCGATAGATCCTTGTAAATTTAAATTGTGTGTTAACTTTCTCAAAGGGGAGAAGCAAGAATTTATCTTAGAAGTTAATTAATTTGAAATAGCTATTAATTAACATTATACCTAAATTTGCCAATTATCACACTTGACTTGGATTTGCATACAACTGTTGCATATAAAATACTTCTAAGGGTATCTTGGGCTTCAGTGAGCTGTAAAAATGCCATTTTTTGCAGCTGTGTTCCTGCTCTGCCAGGCAAAACATCTTCCTCCTCCCCTTCCCTGCTGAGGTGCTGCCCTTCCAACAAGTGGCCTTCCTTCTGGGGGCTCTCACTTGGGATTTCTGGCTGTGAAAGCACAACCCAGAATAGGCAGCTGTGTATGTTCCCAGGTATTTCACCCTGATGAGAAAGAATAAAAATTGCTCTTTCTAATTTGAGGCAGTGAACGTGCTGCTCGTTTCTCTCCCTTGTAGAGTTGTATTAACGTGACTCTTACAATAATCACGTTTTTTGATGAAAGCATAAGACTAAAATGATGTTCCCAAATGAAGGTTGTTTTGATTTATTCCCTGTATGCAGCACACCTAATTTTGCTTCCTGAACTCTTTGAAGTAAGCTTTTATTTCATGGTGCTGGCTGTTTTCACTGCTGTGCTGTACCTGTGAGCTGTTTAATGTGCCACGTGGAGGAGTAAATTAATGCAGGTCCACAAAGGGAGCGCTTCGATTTGCTAATTGCTTGTGGAGCACAGGCTATTGTTGTGTAGAGAAAAGACTGTTCATTAGAGGTTGAGCAGTTAATTTTTCCCTGCAAATGGGGCTCCCATTTGAGCTGGTTGCCCATCGTTCAGGGCACTCAGCTCAGTGCCAGCCCCCGAGGGGAGTGGGGGCTCTGGATGAGCCGGTTCAACAGTGGCATTGTCACCCCCAGACTGCTCCAGTTTCATTCACTAAACCCTCCCTGACCAGCTCCTCCAGCGCTGACAGCGAGGGCTGACTTTTGGAAGGTACAGAAGACAAATTATTGATGCAGGGAAGCGAGTTAAACAATTCAGAAGTGTCTCCTTGGAGCTGAATTGGTTCCTCTCCTTGGAAACCGTTCCTGCTCCTCTTTCAGCCCAAGCTGCAGGTTCCCAGTGAGGCTGGAGCAGCACAGGTTCTTCCCTTCCTGCCACTCTCTTCTGAGGATGACAATCCACTGACAGTAGATTAGACTGTGTTGTCATGTAAGATGAGTATTTTGAATTGACAAACTCTTTTTATGAAAGCTTAAAGTAATTGACTGAGTACTTGAGAGGATTTTTTTCCCCTGCTTTGCTACTTTATTTTCCTTTACCTGGTTGTGCTGCCTTCAGTGGGTGAATTGCCCTGTATTTGTATATCTGATTCATAAGATCTGTTTGCATATCAGGTTTCTCAAGGCTTGAGCTCAGTGATCTGTGGGAATTGAACACGTGTCTTAAGTAAAGAGAATTTCCTTGGAGCTTTAAGTTGAATTTTCAGGCTATGCATAAAATTCAGCACAGCAGTGCATCCTACTGAGAAATTCCTGAGGTACCAAGGTGGATGTGATCAACTGAAAAGCCCCTAACCCAGGGCTGAGCTGCACAGAGGATTATGGAATGGTCTGGGTTGGGAAGGACCTTAAAAATCATCTTTAAGTGTGCAGGGACACCTTCTTAGAAGAGGTTGTTTAGAGATCCACCCAACCTGGCCTTGGACACTTCCAGGGATCCAGGGGCAGCCACAGCTTCTCTGGGCACCCTGTGCCAGGGCCCCACCACCCTCACAGGGAAGTTTGTTTTCCTCAGTCTAATCTAAACCTACTCTTCTCCTGCTTGAAGCCCTTTCCCCTTGTCCTGTCACTCCTTACATGGCTTTTCCCAGAGCAGAGCTCTGAGATGGGACTGGCAAACTGCTCCAGGGTGTGCTGGACCCCCAGTGCCTTCCCACTGCTCCAGGTCCATCCCTCCTGTTGTTATTATCTGAATGTGGCTCCAGCCAGGAACCCAGCAGTTCATTCCTGAGAAGATACATCCCTAAAAACAACACAAACCCAGTTTTTTCAGGTCTTTTCTGACAAATGGGGGCAGGGGCTGAGCAGGCTGCCAGGCTCCAGTTCAGCTCCTTCCTTCCGTGGCTCTGGGGGCTGCCAGGTCCTCCCCAGCACTCTGATTAAGTGAGATGGAGGGACAAGTTCAGAGCCTAATTTCTCCTTTGTAATTAAAAATGTGTGCATCTGTCATACTGCTGGTGATTAGTTTGTGTTTTCTTGTGGCCTAGAAGGAATATGGCAGTGAATCACTTCACAAGCAGCTGTCCTCTAACAGCTGAGGGAGGTTCAATATTTGATTTAAGCTAATAAAAAGTCTGGGAGAGGGCTGATGTTTACAAACTGGACGTGATAAAGCATCCAGATCAGCTCTATCCCAGCCTGGCAAGTGCTGAAAATTTGGGTTTTGTCTTGTGCTTCCCCACCTGAGCAGGGAGTGGGAGGGTCCCCACTCCAGACTGAGAGTGCATCCAGCAGCATCAGTGAGCTGGGACAGCCTCCCTGTTTGCAGCTTTGTCATTGTAGCAGCTCTCAGTGCATTAAATATGTCCCTCTTGCTCTTCTGTGAGAGCTGTAGTCAAACCATATGTTTAAAAATCTTTTAATCTTCATAAATCATTTCTTCCAGCAGTCTAGTAAGTTTAGTAGCTGCTCTCTGAATTCCCTCTAGTTACTGACTCTTTTCCTTTCAGATGAAATAAATGCAATGAAGAAAACCTACTTTGTGATTTAGTTCTTATCTGATTGCTTCTCCAAATCATATTGATCTGCTGTTGTTATGCTGCTGGCTTGGACTTGCTGTCCAGGTTTCTCTCTGTGTCTCTGCTGGCATAGCACCTTGAAATGGTTCTTTTCCCCAAGCTATATCTAAGATAAATTATGGCATATTTCCTGCTTGTATTTTCAATTTTTCCCATCCCTTTGTATTATTTCTCTCTTGCCTTAAAGGTTTTTCCAGCCTTTTCCTGAAGTAAAATGTGTTGGAATCTTTGCTGTCCTTCTCTTCTGACTTTTATTGGAGGTATTATACTTTAAAATGCCCTTATACCCATCTAGTTAAACAGGCTCCTAGGGTACTTGGTGTTATAAATATAAATATTTACACTGTGAGAGTGACCAAAGCTTGGCAGTGTGGTGGGTTGATCCATGCTGGGTGCCAGGTGCTCACCAAAACCACAGGGGATTGAGCCTTGAGGGGATTCACACTCTTCCAGTGTGGGTTACTCTGTGATTCTGTAGGAGTCTGTGTGAGCAGCAGGCTGAACAGAGACTCGACCCTCAAATTCAGGATTGGTAGCTCCTGTAAGAAAATACATGACTTTTAATTAATTCTTATAGCTGGTTTAGAACAGGCTAGCAGTTCCCATTTATAGGTCATCTTCATACAGAGAGGGCTGATAAATACACAGAGCAGTTGGGGGAGTTCATAATCAAAATTTTTCTGTTAGTCTTGGGGTGTTTTGCAAAGTTTCTGCCAGCACCTCTCCTAAATACCCTCTCTGAGGCCACGTTTTCTAATTCTTCCCCAAACAGCCTCTGCCTCCAGCCTGCTGCTGTCATTGCTCCTGCTGCAGTGGCAGAGGGAAAGTCTTTCCCAGGTGTCTGCAAATCCATGGTTCCCTGGTGTTTCCCCATCAAACTTGGTGATCATTTCATTTCTCCTTTCCACTTGCTTGTCCAGGCACTCCAGTTTGGGTTGGGGCTGGAATCTCCTGCAGTGTTTAATGAGTGAGTTTCATTCTCCTGTGCCAGGTCCCAGGCTTGTATTAAAACCCTTTTCATCTTATTTCAGTGTCTCTTCCTTAAATGATGTCACATCATCCCAGGCCCTGCACAGCAAGAAGCTGAAACTTTTTTCAGATTCCACTGAGCTCTGGGGCCACGGAAATTCTGAGCTCTTTGGTTGTTTGTTTGCAAAATGGAACTTCTGCTGTGCTGAACACTTAGACTGTATTTTTTTGTTTGTTTGCTTGCATTTCAGTGCAGTTTGCCTCCAAAGCTGAATGTTTTGCTTTTCATTGTAATAAACTGCTTGCTGTTTGTCTCTGGTTTGGCTGTGGCACTCAAAAGACCCATTTCATATGTGGTGAGAAGTTAAGGAGCTCTGGAGGGTTTTAATGAATATTTGCTTGAAATTACACAAATCAGTTTGTAGGAAAGTTGTTTTTATTTCTTTTATTTGTTTACGTTGTTTAAATTATCTTATCTGTCATCAGTGACTATTTTTTGGGCTTTTTGCTAAGGAGAGAAAGGCTGATTGCAGCCTAGCAGAGTGTTAGAAAATCAAAGATGTGGGAAGTAATAGCACTCATGTATTATGTGTGCCTTCTCTTAACCATCTCCTAAATACCCATTTTGTTTAAAATCCTTTTTCATAACCAAAACTCTGTGAAACATCCTTTTCTGAGTCAAGTTCCTGTTTCCCTCCAGATTATGCCAGGAGAACAGAAGGTATTTCTACTCTGGTTTGAGATTCTTTACATTTCAAATTTCCCTTTAAAAAAATAAAAATGCTGCACTGAGATCTTTTCTCACAGAATTTCAGGAGGTTTATGGTTACAGAGCAGATTTTCTTGGTGCTTTACCACAGCATTTTGGGGGGCTTCCAAACCCAACCTTGGACTCCAGAACTTCAACAGAACATTTCTATGAAGTTAATTTGAGGCTCACACTCCTGGCAGGAGCTGTGGAGATAAAACCTCCTCCTCTTCCAAGTTAAGCTTGGCAAACCTGGGTGGGTTTCAGACCCCTCTTTCTGCAGCTCCCAGAGCAGTGGAGGGGGAGGCACAGCTCTGTCTGGACCATGGGATTGGAATTTGGGCTGGCTCATTCTCTGCAATAAACCTGGGTCTTCTTGTGTTTGTAGACTTCAGGCTCCTTGGGACAGGAGTGTCCCATGGAATTGGGATGCTGACTGCACAGGACAAGAGCAGACACTTAAAATTCCTTCTCAATGCCGTGAAAATCATGGTGCCCTTGGTGGTTTTTTTGGGGTGGGTCAGGGAGAGGGATGAGAATCTTTCTGAACTTCCAAAATTACATCCTAGACTTAATTTCCTTTTTTTTTTCCCCCTGTGTCTTGAAGGCTCAGCTGTCTCAGGTTCTGGAAGAAGTGGGAAACCACAAGCAAAGAGCAGAGATGGTAAGTGTTCAATTTCTATTTTTTTTTTTTTCTCTAGTTGTTTTACAGAGCAGTGATAGGCAAAGTTCAGGTCATTTAAACAGTGGATCAGTTACAAATATTCAGAAATGAACAACAAATAAACATTGTAAAAGTTTTGTGTTGCTTCTGCCAGTTTTGGCACTCCCTGTCTCCAGACTCACCTGGAAAAAGTGTTGGATGAGATCCAGTGGTCTGCACTCCTTTTTTTTTGGCAATTCCTTTTTTCCTTAGCAGTTCTAGATCAGAAGCAAGCATTTAATTTCATACTGAATTAACTCCTTTCTTTGGAGGCCTTTGATTCAGTCTCAAGTGTTCAAAGGACAGGCAGATGAGATACAAGGGAATTACCACAAACTATTTTTTTATAATGTCTGTTAATTTTCTGCTGGGTTCATCTATTTTATTGACACTTCCCTCAAGGACCAAAAATAATAAAGGACACAAAACCAGGTAGCAGGGAGGTTTATGTGCAATTTCATGACTTGAATATGATTCTTTATACTCAGGAATAAATGAAGTGTCAGTGTTAAGCCATTTTGTGAACTGATGTTTTTGCTAATGGATGAACTGTGTGGATTCCTGCAACTTTTTCAAGTCACAAGGAAAACCTGAGCAGTATCCAAGATGCAGAGCCTCATTCTATAGATGGGATTAATTTTATTACTGATATAAAACCAGGCCTGCATCACTGGCTAGTAAGTAGGTGCTAAACAGACATCTGTTCTAAAATCCAAATCATAAACTGCAGTGCCAACATGGGTCTTTTCAGACTTGTGTGAACTCTGGGAGGGCACTGAAGGGCAGGATGAGGTGCCCCTGCTGTGCTGTTAATGGGTTGCCATAAGTCTGTTAGGATCTTTTTTTTTAATTTGTGCCTCTTGCTGTTTCAACATCAAATTTTCCATTGTGAGAGCATTAATTGATTCCAGTTCTGGGGTGGTCTCATGTTGTGGGCAAACATTTTTGTGTGCCCAGCTGCTTTCTGTGGTGACACAGGCCCCAACTGATATTTCCAAAGAAAACTGAGTTAATCCTATTTACCATCTGATCTCATTAAGTGTTGCCTTGTAACAGTTTCAAATTCTATACAATCAATTTTGCATTGTGCTCCTTGGATGTATCAGAGGAACAACTTGCTGTTATATTTTTAATGTTTTGATGTTCTGGTGGTTTTTTTAAACATTTCAAAGTTTTTCTTTTGGGCTCATTAAGCCTGGATTTTGAGTTGTTTGCCTTCAAAAAATTGTTGTATTAAGTGGGCTAGCACAGGGCTGGAGAAATTGGAATTTGCAGTGTTAAAGCATTAATTGGTGCTGTGCATCATCAATCAGCAGAGGATAAAGCAGCAGTCAGTGTTCAATGCCTATTCCCAAGGGTTTCTCAGTGGAAAACTGCTGGTCTTGTGATCTTCCAGTAACTCTTAGATCAACCTCCCATGAACAGGCTGCTTTCTGTGGTGCTTCAGACCATGCACTGCAGATTGTGAGGTGTGGGCTTTATTCAGCAGCTTGAATTTATTCAGTAAATACAGGAAAGTTTATTCATACAGAGGAAAAGAGATTTTTTTTGGCCTTCTTTTCCCCTTTTGAGGGAAAACACAGCATAGCTCCTTCTTTTCACTGGTGGTGGATGGTTCTTCTGCATCCCCAGTCAAAACCTCACTGGTAGGGAAAGTTGTTTTCACTTTGTCACCACCAGCACTGTAGCAGACACAGAGCTCTGTCTGTCCCCTTTGGATGGGGCTGTTCCATCCTGTGGATGTGCCACTAATCCCTCTCTCCTCTCTGCCATCCAACAAAATGATCTTTATGTGGGTTTTTTTTCCCTCCTCTCCAGATCAGTGTCTCACCTGCATGGCCTCATTTTCAGCCCCCTTTAAATCTGACACTTCAGCAAAATTATTTGCCTGGTTTGGGTTCCTGGCCTCTCTCCTTCCTTTTCATCCCTGTCACCTGTGAGCCTCCAGTCTGAGTTTGGTGTTGAGCTGGCGGTGCTGAAGGGCTCGTCCTGCCCTGGCTGCTGACAGATGTGGGTATTGCTTCTCATCAGCTCTTCTGCAGGCAGGCCTGTGGCTCCAGGTGAAATGGAGCAAACACCTGCCAGGTGCTCCAGTGCAGTCTGGCAGCCCCTGGGACAGACCTCAGTGCAGGTGACACCTCTGCTGCCACTCCCAAGAGCTCTGATGGCTCTGCCACCCTCCCTGGGGCACTGGAAATGAAGAGCTGGGCTCTGGGGCCAGGGAGGTGGCTGGTGGCACCTCCCTGAGGAGTCCCATGGGCTTCCTTCTCTCAGCAGGGAGCATCTCTGGTGCCCTGGTTGGTAAATGATTCCTTTTTTCCATAGCAATATTTAAAAGTACAATACTTGTGGGATGAGTCTGATGGGATTGTGGCCTCAATCCAGCAGTGTCTGCACACTCAGGGCCCTCTCCTCCAAGGACAAGCTCAGGGAACTGTGTCCCCAGGGCAGGAGAAGGGTGGGTTTGTGACAGAAACACAGTGCCAAGCCAGAGCACCAGGTCCTGCCAGAGGAAAATGGGATGCCAGTGGAATGGACTGGCTGTTCCAAGTGCTCCAGTGCAAGATTTCACTGCTTGTCAACTAAAAGTGAGTGTGCTACTGGAGGAACAAAAAAAAAAAAAAAAGTTAAAGAAATTTAAATGTCTTCAGTTAATTGCAGTTGACAAGACAAAGGCAGTTTGACTTTCCAGTATTAATTAGCAACCCCATACTAATTAGCTTGTATAAGCACAATTCATGCCTCTTTCCCTAAATGCAATTAATATTGCAACTGAAGACATCTCTGGGCTGTGCCTCTGTATCATTAACATACTTTGCCCTAATTAGACACGGCCAGTAGTGGCTGGAGAAATGAGTTTGTGATTACAACCATAAAAAACCCTCTAATATTTTATATCCTTCAGGGAACTTGAACCTAGAATTTATTTTTTGATTTAAGAAAAATTACCCTTATCATTGTGCTGTGTAATTAACAATGAAACTTTGATTTTCTTCTCCCTCTAACCCTTCAACCCTTCACTTATTTATTTTTCTTTATTCACAGTTTAAGCATGTTCCTATGTAAGGGAACAGTGCCTGCACATAAAAGACACATAAGAGTCACCACTCTTGATAGGGCTCAGGTCACTGAGCTGCTCCCCAGATCCATGGGGTTTTTCTGTCTTTTATTTGCTGAATGTTTCCATTTTTTTTGTATGAATGTGTGCTTTTCTGACAATTTGATCAGCACTGGAAGTTTTTTTTATTGAGGCTGGTGCTACAGTGCCTTTATTTCCAGGATGTGCCAGGAGGTTGCTCAGAGTTCACACAGCTCCCTAATCTGTCGTCCCAGGATCTTATTTCTCATGGTATGTTGGTTTAGTGCTCTACTGGCCTAAAGCTGAGAGAGAGCTTCACTCACACCAAAATATTATTTGTGGAAAATGCCTTCTTGTTTGTTATATTATTTTCCTTTCCCTCCCTGAGGGAGGGAAACAGAAGACGTGTTCGTTTTTGTAATTTTCGTTTGCCTTTTTCATATCCCTTTATAGACACGAGGAGATTGTTTGGCTCAAGTTTGCCATCCAAGCAACAGCTCTGATCTCTGATCTTACACTTTCTTCCAGTCTGGTTCTGTAGCAGGGGGCATTCATGTCAAGATTTTTTGTTCTCCATCATTAATCCCTGAGGGAAGTCAGCTTGGTATTAAAAAAGCATCACCTGTATTTTCATTACCCTGAGGTGCTCTGGGTATCTTTTGGCTTTCATCTTCAAAAGACAGCTTGGCCCATGTGGGCTCTGAAATCTATAGACTGCTCTTTGGAACAAATTAAATTTCACCCTCCAGCAGATTAAAAAGGATGGATGTAAGAATCAGAAGAATTGCTTAGCAGGGTGGGAGGTAGAGAAGGTCTGAAGTCCAAGAATGCAGCTGTCACCAAATGAATGGCATAAATTGAGTGTCCTTACAGGGGGAATAAAGACACCTTAAAATTAATATAATGAATGCCCCTTGCCTTGAAGAAAAGTGTTGGTTAACCCTTTGCAGAGAACAGGAGACCTTTATTGAAGAGCAGGAGGTCAGCAGTAGTTAAAGAACCAATCATGTGTTCAGTCTGATGAAATCATAATGTTTAGGATTAACTTAAATGTCAGTGGCTGCCTACACTGATGGTTATCAGGAGTAGAAATGGAGACAGAAAGGAGAGGACATGAAGGAAATAAACTCAGAGAATTCTGAGCTTGAGGTAGTTGGGAACTGGCTGTTAACTGGAAGGCAACATGGAAAAGCTATTACCTATATTCTTAATTTACAGGTAACACCAATGATAGTAGAAAAAGAAATGAACTTTAGTATAGAAAGATCTGCTCTGGATTACTGGCCAATAGAGCTCATTTAATTCTTGTTTAAGAGTTACTGAACATAAAGCAAGAAATATAACAGAACAAGAACAAAAGTGGTGTTCATTAGTGGAAATTTAAATTCTCTGTATTATCTGTAATAGGAAGGCAATTAAATGTGGGATTAGAGGACTGAACCACAGCAGTTAAAAATAAAAATGAGGCTTTGCTGGAACATCTGTAGAACCAACAGGTAGGGAGGGGCAGGAGACAACTGACTGGTGCAGGAAGTCTCCATCTATCAAAAACATATTACATAATTTCTGAATTGATTTAGCAGGTGACAGCAAATCTCTTTCCCATGTGACAGATTTTATCCTAACACCTTATGTGAGGCCAGCAAAGCCAAGACAGATGAGCAGTGTTGGCACTCAGCTGAGCAGCACAGGGAATAGCTCTAGTAAGGCAATCTTAGAGAAATATCCACTCCTCAAATCAGATTGAAAAGCACGAGCCTGGTTATAAAGAGACAGCAGAAGATGCTAATCCAGAATGGAATGATATAGTAACAGAAGAGTGGAAGAGGACTTTTAGATCATAAAGTCCAGTCCTTCAGTAACTGAGGCAAATGCAGCATATATCTCAGTTCATAAATTTATCAGACTTGTCTAGAAACTGCTTTGGTTGTTTGTACCATTAGTGTCATGGAAAGACTGCTCTGATAGCTGAAATCTTCCCAGTTCCAACTGAAAATATATGTGCAGTTAATATCCATTTTTTTCTTGTGCTAATATTCTCCTTAAACTACAGTGACTGTTCTTCCTCCCTCATATTTATGCTGTGACATATTTATAGAGAACAATTGTTCTCTCCCAGCCTTTCATTTGTCTAGGTTAAACAAATCAAGCTCTTGCAGCCTTCTCTTAAAACAGGCTCTTCAGTTTCCTCATGAATCTTGCAGCTTTCTTTAAATCTCTTCCCTTTTCTGTCTCTCCTTTGAAGATGAGTAATCAGAGTGGTCACATCATTCCAGGTGATGTTCCAGCAGTGCTTTTGCAGAAGTTTCTTCCACAGGATCATGGGGTACAGGCAGGAACCTCTTCCAGTTCTGTGGTGGAAGAGCTGAGCTGTATCCAGGACATCACCCCTGCCCAGAGCCACGTGGAGCTGATGTTCATCCTGGGATCAGTTCCTCTGCCCCCTCTCTCCTCCTCTCCAGTTTCTGGCTGAGGAAGGCTCAGTTTGTAGGAGGGGGTTCCAGCTGTTTTGGGACTTGCACTATGACATTTCAGTTCTGTGCTGTTCCTTCAATTTTCACGTTGCTTCCTCTTCCTGATCAGTTTATGCTCCTCTGTGATAAAGCCTCTGTGCTATCAGTAATTGTGTTTGTGCATTTATATTTTTAGACCCAAGGTCTTCATTGGATTTTGTTTGTTTTGAATGTGTCTGAGACATCTTTTTCTCTATCAGGTAGTTTTAGTTTTCCTTCAGCAGAGCCATTTGTTGCTTGTTTACTTCACAGTGTTTATAGAATTTTTCACTTCATCGTGCGATCCTGTAATTTCTGATTTATGAGTTGTTAGACGAGGGGGATGATCATACAGGAGTCATTGATACCCTGTTTTAAATCTTCCCCCTGTTTTAACTGTGGAGCTTTGGCTCTGAAGGTGGAGTGAAGCCTGGAATAGAGGGATGGGAGTGCACTCCTCCTTTCCCTCTCCCTGGCAGAGAGCTCTCAGTGCCTGTTGTAAACAACTACATTAAAACTGGTCCCAGCTGTTCCCACGGGGCAGGGATATGGTGAGCTCTGAGGTACACAGACAAGGTTATTTTTTATTCCCTCTCTTAGCCTAGGGAATGATGAACAGCCTCAGTTGGACTGTTGCACCTGCTGCTTGTTCCTGCTTGGAAAATTCATGTTCAACACCCAAAACCGTGGGAAGCATCCATTGCACGTGGGCAAAGCAGGGAGTGTGGGGGAAGCCTGGGGATCCTGGTGGCTCAGTGCTGACAAAAACTGCCTGTGGGCTGGAGGGGTGGCCAGCACATTGCACCTCTGCAGGTTACTGTCTCAATGCTGTTCTAATTCAGTGAGAAGGAGAGGCTTAGTGAGTCAATTCTCATGGTTTATCTCTGTTTTAAAAATCTAGCCAGGCACATGGGATCAAGTAGCACATTCCCTTCAAATTAAAAAGAAATAAACGGCCTGTTTAAAAGTCCCATTACAGAAATGAACCTGCAGTTGGCTCCATTAACGTGGAAGGTTTATGGGACACAGCAGCACCGCTGGGTTTCAGCAGCACTGTTTTCATTTGTTCTTCCAAGGTGATAAGAGCTGACATGGGGTTAGGACTGTCAGGAGGAAGAAATGTGGCTGCCTGAAGTGGAGGGATGCCTTCCTGCTGCTCCTCCCTTTGGGGCAGGTGCTGCCAGACTGGGGGGAAATGGTCTGACCCAGACCTGAAGAGAATTCCAGCTCTGATGGGATTCAGCCCTAATTCCCAGCCTATCATTTGGGGTGGCCTCCACCCCTAAAACCTGAGCTGTACTGGCAGGCATGATTATAACAGGGACAAGGCCTGGGGAGGGAGAAGGGGAGAGGCTTTTTCTCTTTGGTTTTTAAGTAGATGAGAAAAGTGAGTAGTTTTCCTGTTTAGAAGGTGCTGCAGCTGGAGTTCCTTGTCAGTGTCAGTGTTGTCACCAAGATCTGAGTTACACTGAGTTACTTGGTTAAATGAGGAGAGGATAGGGATATTATCAGAGGCTTTATTACAGTAGGCACAGCCTGGAGAACACAAAAGGCTTATTTAACAGACATGCAAGAATTGTGCTTTTCCAGGCTTTATTCACCTCTACAGAGCCTGTGAGAAGTTTATGGGCTACCTCAGCCTCACTTGGTTCAATTTAGCTGAACTAAAATTTCCTGGAGAGTGCAGGAGCTCTGCATTATGTTCAGCACTTTGAGAAAACCAGGTGAGAGGTCCAGGATACCTCTAGGATTCTGTCCTTTCTGCTCCTTTATTCTGCCTTCCTAAAAGACAGCTTGGAGAAGCTGTAGAAGGAACATGAAGTTCCAGTGCAGGTCCAGGGAGGGAAAGGAAGATTTGGGGCTGTTGAGCAGTCATGTTGGGATGGGATAAAGCAACTTCTTTGTGACAGGGATGGAGAACAGTTTCCTCCTGCTTTCACAGTTCTGGGAAGCTGTGCCTGCATCAGAAGAGGACATCCTGAGAGATCTGATGCAAGAAATACCATTCTGTAAGCACAGCTTGTCCTGAAGCTGTGCAGGGGGATGTGAAGCTCTCTAGCTATGGGATCTGGGGGGGCATGGAGGCATGTTCAGAGGATGTGCCTGCAGATCAAAGGTTGCTGGATACTTCTCTTTCTTGCCTGGGGCTGGCTTTGTGTATACAAAAAGGGAGATAAAGGCTTAAAAAAAAAGTTGAAGTTTCAAGACTTAGTCCTTACACTGACAGCCTAATCAGCTCACTTACATCATTTGTTTTCAGTCTTTTTGTGTCTCAGTGTCCTTAGAAGAGCTTGTTCCCAGTGTTTCTGGCCTTTGGCTGATGGATGCTGGGGGTAGGTAGTAGCTGTGGCAGGCTGGGGTCTGTCAGGGCAGCAGAGTCCTGCAGCAGAGGCTGTAAAACCCAATTTATCCACAGAGACAAGGAGATCATAAAGCAGAATTTTTCCTCTGACCTCTTGGTAAATAATGAATGGCAGAGCCCTGCCTCTTTGGAATCGCTTAATTGAGGCTGACAACTCTTTGTTGTATTACAGGATCTGGCTTGTCAGGAGAATTTTAACTTATTTATGAATATTTCATTAACCTCTAAAGACTGGCTGTATAAAATGGAGCTCCTGCCAGGCCCTGTCCTGTTGATGCTGTGTTTGGTGCTAATGTCATCGCTGCACAGCCAGTACACCTCTCCTCTGAGCTGGACCTCAGAGTTTATTGTTGATGGCAGCAAGAACATGTTCACCAAAGGTTAAAATGCCAGGTTTGTGCTTTGGCACCAGAGTTGAACATATGGTATTTGAGAGGGAATTGCTGTTTGCCTTTCTCTCTGTGACTGCTGCTGGCAACTGAGGGCCCTGCAGGCATCATCCTGAGAGGCTGAAATGGGCAGAGCAGTCTTGGCAGGGCCCTGTGACCTTTGGGTTTTGGCACCAGGAGAGACATTTCTCACTTTTGATACATTAAAAGCCCACTGCTTTTTGTCACAGGCTAATCTCAGGATGGGTCACGTAGCCAGAAAATATCCAACCAGCTCTGCTTAACCTGTTCTTTGGGCAGGGTTTGGGGAACAAGGCTCCTTCAGGGCTCTGCCACTTCCTTGAAAGCAGCTGGGAGGCCCTGTCAGGAGAGCTGCTGCTTTCCCATAGCTGGATCCCTTGCCCCAAACTCACATTTCAAACTCTGGGAGTTCAGAGAGCAGCTTTAGCAGGCAGCTCTGCTGGCCCCTGCCGAGATGGGCTGGTGCTCCCAGCTGTAGAGAGCTGCAAAATTGGGCTGGAGCTGCAGCAGGAGCTGTTCCTAAAAGCACAGGCTGTGTGTTGTTCCATGTGAGCAGAGAAAGAAGATTAAGTTCAAGCACTCAGTGAAGGCTCCTTTGCTCTCTTTATGGTATTAAGCAGGATTGATTCCACTGTATTTATGTTGGAAAACAAAGGAACAAAAATGGATGTTGGATTCCTCTTTCCCCTTTGATCTTCCTAGGTGCTCGGTAACTGCATAGATTCTTCTCTGCCTGTTTATTATGTGATGATTTTTCAACGAGAACACTGATGGGGGGAGTGAGAGGTGGGATTACAAGCTGCTGTTTGATGAGAGTTGTTGACTGAATGCTCCGGAAACTCCTCGAGGCTATATTTTCAGGAAACAAACTGTATTCAAACTCCGTACGGAGGAGGTATGACATCTTTGCAGATTTATTTCTTGCTTTGCCTGTAAATTACAGCTGCTAGAAGGCTTGATTCTAGCAAAAAAAAAAAAAAAGCCTATTCCTGCATGAAAGAAGTGATGTGTGTGATGCCCTTCTCCAGAGTAGACAACTCCATTGTGCCAGCACTGTGGCTACACCGGGCAGGGATGTGGCACATTCAGCCTGGCACCTTGACAGGTTCCCTAAACAGGCTCTTATTCTGTGTTTTGTTGTTCTAACCAGGAGTAATGGGTAGGAGGTGTCAGCCAGTTAAGGCTAATTACTCCAGAGCTGCCTTCTCTCGGTGGACACCAGCTGTTTTGTTCTCCCTGGCTGGGAGGAGCTTTCGGTAGTAATTAAAGGAAACAGTCATCTACACGCTGGTGGAAAGTGGTGGAGCGAGGCTGATAACAGCAGAGAGCTCTGAGCTGAATGAACATGGAAATTAGGTGATCCTTCTTCAGAATGAGCTGTTAGAGCAAAGAGAGGGGTTTGGACGTGAAGCTGTCAAGGTGTTTTGCTGTCAAGCAGTGGCAGTGAGGTCTCAGCAGTGCCTGGGAGCGTGGGCAGGACAGGCTGAGAGGAAGAGATTCCTTGTCTGCTCCTTTCTTGGAGTGAGTGTTGAAATGTGTAATTATACTTGAATAAACTCGTGGATTTAAATTAACATCTTTAGTTCCCTTGCTCAGTACAAGATGTTTGCTCTTCTTCCCCGTGAACTTTCCAGGTTTGTTAATTTCGAGCTCTGAGCCGGCTTCCATCCATCTGAAATGTCTGGTAGTGCTTATTTCCAAACTCACATCCTGCACCCATCATAAATAAAGCCCCAGGGAAGGTGGGGGAGTGGGGAGGGTCAGCATCTGGTGGTGCTGGGTCGTGAGAAGACACTTGAGAGGGACAGGAGGCCGAGTCTTGGAGCAGAGGTTTGCTGTGGATGTCTGGGGAAGAGCTCGTTGGATGGGCTGTGCAGGAGGAGGCTTTGGGGGCGTGATGGGGATTCCTTCTTGACATGTTTGCAGCTGGCCAGGCAGCTCAGGCTGTTTTGGGACCCCTGTGGCACTGGCTTTGTTTGGCAGAACAAACTGTTCCCTGCCATGACCTGTGCTGCAGTGATTCCTTATGGAAACCAGAGGGTTTCCACAATCCTGCCTTAAACAGGGTGTCTGTGCATTTGTCCCCTTGCTCCTTTGCAGCAGGGCTGGGTTTGGCTCACCAAGCCTGTCTGGAGTTTCTCCAGGTTGTGCTGGTGCTGCCCAGGGTGGAGGGGAGGTGTTGGAGGGAAAGCTTTGGGCTGCCTGCAGATTGGGAATCGGAGGGGAGAGAGGTGAAAGCTCGTTAAGGCTCCCTTGGGGTAGATGAATTAGTTAATGACTATGCTGTGCTTTGAAAATGCAAATGCTGTGTCAGAGCTAAGTCTGATTATAATAATCAATCTTCCTTTGGAGAGGGTGCTGGATATGAGGGAGGGGGAGAGTGATGAGACTGGGGCTGAATTTTTAAATCCCAGCTCTGCATTTCTCTGCTGTCATTAAGGAACCCTGACATCACCTGAGAGAGGTCAACAGAGCTGGGGAAGGGGCAAAAGGTGGGGTTTGGGTGGAGTCTTTGTAATTTTGTCCCTTATGATTGTCCTGCCTGGGAAAGGGAGAGGTTGTCTCTGCTCCTGTGTGTGAGCCACCCCTGCTAATGGGAAAGATAGAAACTGCCTCATAAGCAGGGTCCTCCAGGGATGGGGGAGAGGGGAGGGTGGCTGCTGCAGACGTCCAGCCCTGACAGCTCCTTCTCCCTTGGCTCTCCACTCGTTTGTAGCAAGCGTTCCTAGTAATTACACCTCTTAATTTAGGAGAGCGAGTGGGAGAAAGGAATATAAATTTGTGTATTAACTTTAGAGATTGGAAATAGGGCAAGCGAACCTTCTCTCTGGGAGATTATATTTGGAAATGAAATAGAATGACATTTGGTATAAACTTGAAAAATTGCTCTCTTTTTACTGCAACAGGAGGAGAAAAGCCACAAGCCAGACTGTATTGGAGAGAAGCAGAAGTCAGCATATGTCCATTTCCCAGTGTGTGTGTACCTACAATAATATATATGCATGAGTACGTTTTTAGGAAAGTGTTTGCTGAGAGGTTGCTCCCAGCCTTGACTTCTCAGTGATAAAAGCACAGCAAGTTTGTTACAGATGGTGAAACCCCTAGAGACTGGTGACTCTGATCCAGCCAGCCTTCATCTTCCAAAAGAAAAAAAAAAACCAAACATATTTTTTGCTTCAGCCATGTGGGAGATAGGTAGTTCCAAACCAATTTTTGTTGAATATCTGATTTTCTTTTGCTTTACTGCTTTTGTTTCACAATGGCATTGAGGATTAATTTTCCCAAGAAAATGTACCAACTAATCCTGGGCTGCTTAGCCTGTTTCTAAATGGCAAGCAATATTTTGTTTTGCAAGTACTGTCCTACTTTTTGAAGAAGAGTAAAGTTCACTAGGAAATCTGGTGAGGCTTAGTTCTCCCTCTGTGTGCTTCTCTGCAGATGTTTTGGGGGAACAGCCCTTCAGAATGCCAGTGGGATGGGCATATGGAGGAGGTGGTGCTGCTCTTGCTGAGCAGAATGATCTCTGAAGTGCTCAGCGTGGTGCATTTCTGCTCTGTGGTATTGCTGGACACCCAAATTAAACTCACTGCTTTAGTTTATGAGCTTGTAGACAACACCAAGCTCGCTGTGCTGCCTGGTGGGAAGAGAGGCAGAGAAGCTCCTTAGTCTCTGCTGCATCCCATGGAGAGAGGCACAAATGGCATCAGTGTCGTGGCCAGGTTTGCCTGTTTTCAGACCTCAGTGGTGGGTCATACTCGGGGTCCCATTTCTCAGTTCTTGTCTATTTTAGTGCACACTCTTCCTTTCCAAGTCTGCTTGTGTTCATACACTTGAAATATTTATGTACTGAAATAGCACCTGGGATTGTGTTGAGACTTGTAGTCAAACAGAGCCTCTCAATTCACCTTTCCATGCCAGCTCTGTGCAATTCAGTTCCCATTTATTGCTGCCGTTCAAAATCAGCTCTTTTGCTGAGGAAGGCCTTTCAAAGGATGTTGCATCAGCCCATTGTTAAATAAACCTTTAGACATTTATAATGGATTCAGCATTTCCTGCTTTTTACAGTTCCAAAAATGCTGAATGACGTGCAGACACACTTCATCAGGATAAGATTGCTGTATCAGCCCCTCACTAAAATGCACTCATTATTCAAATAATAACTGTGTGTCTCCAGCATGTGTTCTGTGAAATGTGTGTACATGATGTGGGCGAGTAAACCAGCCCCCCCCCCCTTTTTT
>VZRX01022642.1:27420-41278 GCA_013398075.1 Notiomystis cincta
TTTTCAACATCCAAATCCTACTTTAGCAGTGAGTTGAAATACTTAAGATTTTGAGTTCTTCATTACCCAGAATGAAGCACCTGAACAGAAATCTGGTCATTGTTTTGGGCAGTGCATCAACATTTTCAGAAGTCTGTAAATGTGGTTTTCAAGGCTGACTGATGTGACCTGTGATGAGCCTCACTCTGAAGGTGGAGTGTGGACAGCAGTGCTCAGTGGGATGCTCTGGAAAGGCTTTTCTCCATCAGTGCTGAAACCTGCTGCAGTTGAGTGTGAGGAACAGCAGGTCCATGGCATTGCAGAGGTTCAGGGTACTTGGAGGGGTCAAACATGGGTCAGAAATGACAAATGCCAGAAATACATCAATAAAATGAACTCTAAAGTAAAGTTTCTTCTGGCTGTCAGGAGATGAATTTATTTTGTTTCTCCTATCATCTCATATGTCTTTAAATAATTGCTATGGAAGAGAGAACCAGTGAGGAACATATTTCTTACCCTGCTGTGGGTGTTTGCTATGTCATTAACACTTGGAGGAGAACCACCTTCTTGGAATCTTGTCCAGGCAGGTTTAAAAGTAAGGCTGAAAGAAGAAGGATATTTCAAATAATTAAATACTAGATGAAAATCCATCCATGTTCTTCCTTCCTCTCTTTCTCCTTTGGTAAATAATGATGGCAGTACTTTTGGAAAAATTATTTGCATTTCATCTTTTTGGGGCACTTGCATATTTTTGAGAATGGACATTCTAAAATTAGTCTATACCCTGTGTGTGTCCTGATGACTTTTTATTGAGAGTAATAAAGCTGTGCTGGAATTCATGCTTAAGAATTGAAAGAGATAAAAAAAATTCAGGATAAATGGGATCACTTTAGGTTGAGAACAAGAGGCCCCAGTATATTTTGAGAAGAGAACAACATATCCTCAAAATATTAAGTACCTGTTCATGTGTTTTATTCATTCATGGGCTCTGATCTTACTCATTATTCTGCCTTATCATAAAAACCTAAGATAACTTAAAAAACTATTAAAATAAAGGCTTGGTTTCTTTTCAAGTTGCTGATGTGTTCTGTACAGTGGGACTGTCACTGGGTGATATAATCCCTGAAGCTGCTGCAGATGTTGTAGGTCCTTAGGTCCCTCTTGTGCAGCTTTCAGGACAAGAGATGCAGAGCTGCATTTCACAGCAATGCTCCCTGTCTGCTCTCAATGCCAAATAAAACATCAAGGCTGACCTGGATCGTTTGGTGTGGAATGGGGAATACAGCAGTGAGCTGTAATTTGAGCAGCCCTTTTCCCCTCTCTGCTTGGTAATGACTTCTACTAGTTTAATGTATTCAAAGCAATACAAGTTTAACTCAGCCAGTCACATAAAATTATTGATAAAGATTGGAAGAGTTTAGCCAGGAATAGTGGGTTGGTTCAAAAAAGCATAAAGTGCCTGCTGAAAGTGGCATCTGGTGAACAAGAGAGACCAGGAGTGGAAATTAATTTAGGAAAAGGGATGTGATGGGAATTAGGCAGAGAAAGCAGCAGGAGAGGTTTGGCTCTTCCTCTCCTTACCCCTTCTTGAGGCTGTTCTTTGGCACAGGTACTGAGAGGATGAGTGGATGGGAAGGGACAAGCTGCCCCTGTGGTGAATTACTGCATGCTCATCACCCATTCACAGAGCTATCCTGAGACTGGGTCAAAGGGAAACCTCCTCACTTCCTAGGCTTTATCAACAGATTCCTTACTTTTAGTTGTTTTCTTTATTCTTGTTCTGTGTCTTGGCTTGCCCTGTGTTGCTTTCAGAAAAGCACAATTGGGTCCCAACAGTAAGCCACTCCATCTCATCTCAACTCACTATTTCTGTCCTGGAAAAGACATTAATAACAAAATAATAAATAGCATTTTTAATATCTTAATATTTTAATATATTCTGTGAGATAGGCAGTAAAGGAGTTTTCTTAACAAGCTTGAACAAGGTTGAAACCTGGAAACAACACATTTTGAGTGAAGTATTTAACACCTTAACTGTTTTACTTTCTTATTTCATCAACAATTAGTGAACTCTGAATGGCAATCATTTCTTGTGGCACAAAGTTGTGTCTTGTCCTGAACTTGAAACTCTCCATTAGTTTTAGTCCTAGTTCTGGGAAGCAGATTCGTGTCAGCATCTCACTGCTCGAGCCAGTTTCATCTGCAGTGATATCGCTGTGTCCTCCTCTCCCTTCCCACCTCAGGCACATCAGATTTTCAGTCCAGGGAGTCTTGGTGCTTGCAAACTGAGAGGACATAAAAAATGAGATGAAATGCCCTTACAGCCCANATTCTGTGAGATAGGCAGTAAAGGAGTTTTCTTAACAAGCTTGAACAAGGTTGAAACCTGGAAACAACACATTTTGAGTGAAGTATTTAACACCTTAACTGTTTTACTTTCTTATTTCATCAACAATTAGTGAACTCTGAATGGCAATCATTTCTTGTGGCACAAAGTTGTGTCTTGTCCTGAACTTGAAACTCTCCATTAGTTTTAGTCCTAGTTCTGGGAAGCAGATTCGTGTCAGCATCTCACTGCTCGAGCCAGTTTCATCTGCAGTGATATCGCTGTGTCCTCCTCTCCCTTCCCACCTCAGGCACATCAGATTTTCAGTCCAGGGAGTCTTGGTGCTTGCAAACTGAGAGGACATAAAAAATGAGATGAAATGCCCTTACAGCCCATGTGCCCTTCCCTCCTCATTCTCCTTCAACAGCTTATTCTTAGAAACCCAGCAGAATCCCATCCTGCTGCTGTGAGTGTACCTGGCACTCATTTGTGCCACTGTGAATCAAGTGAGGTGCTCCTCACAAGCTCCCACAGGCTCGTGTGCATTCACTCTCCCACCTCTTTTCCTGTTTTTCTGTTTTTTTCCCCTCTCTGTGCAGCCATCACAACAGACCCCAGATCACAACCCAGACTCCTCACCCATCTCTGCCCCCCTTGTCCCCTGAGAAGGTGCTTGATCTGCTCATGTGGACCTGAGGCTGAGCCCTCTCAGCCAGTGATAAATAACTCACCAGCCCTTCCATCTTCAATTGCTGCCCTCACTCATCCCAGAAAGCATCCCCAAACTCCTCACAGCAAACACATCCAGGCTTCAGCAGACACGGGAAACAGGAGGCATAATGAGTGTTTTCCTGCTAGAAGTAGGTTGGAATTGAAGCCTACTCCTCATCCCAGTACCTTTTATTCACATTCCTGGAATTATCTGGTGTGCTTGCTTTATCCCCAGCCATCTGTGATGGGCTGAGCTGGGAGAGATAAGCTCAGTAATCAGAAAATTGAGGGAAGCATTTCTGGCTGTGATAATCTTATCAGGCAGCTAATATGCATTAACATTTGTACAGCCTGATGATGCAGGTGGGCCTTTGCTTATTTTTTATTCCTGGATGGGTTTTTTTTGACAGGCAGGGGGAGAATGCAACGCTTTTTGGGGTGCCAGGGGGAATTAGGTTGAAACATCTTTTTGATGCTCTCTTTCTTCTGCTCTGTTCCTTTGGTGTCAGAAAGGGGTGGGAGAATAATCCAACTCTCCATTTTCCCCTGTTTCCTGCCAACAGCACTGCCATGCTCTGCCTGTCTTTCCTGGTAAGCACAGAAGGGTGAAGAGGCAGCAAGTCAGAACTTCAATTCTGTCTGAGCAACATCACTGTCCGTGACAAGATGCTCCTTTTTCTTGTAAAATTGGAGAGTTTCTGCAAAAAGCTTGCAGAAGTTTGCCATTGCAATGTGATTTTGCTCTACAAGTCTAATCTATGCTGTTGCAGGGAATGGTGTATTAATGGATTATTTCCCTGATGCTGAGCGCTGAACTCTCAGTGGTCATAAGTTTTGCATCTATAATTAAGGCTGGATTGCTTATTATTTTCCTCCTGGGTGAAAAAAATGTGGTTTCTGTCAATAGATTTATTAGGGGATTTAGTTGACAGGTGGTAAAAAGACAGATAACAAAAGGAAATCCAGAATCTCAAGGATGAGTGTGTGGAGAAGGTCTAAACTGGGACAAGGTGTTGGAACAGAAGTTTGAGCATCCTCTAGGTAGTTTGTCTCTGCTTACACTTCATAATAAATCATTTTCTGAGGGGTTTAGAAACATGTAACATATGGAGTTTATCAATCTGTGCATTGTCTTGATCTCTGAATTAGGGATCTGGACTGCTACAAGTCAGGGAGCTTGGGAATTGTAGAGTCTGGGTAAGAAGTTCTCATGTCTGTAGAGTTTTGAAATACTTTCCTGTGAGTTCCTTCCCAAACAAAGCCAGAAGCAGAAAATATTCTTAATTGTTTGTCTGTTCAGCCAGAGCTACCTGAGCAGCTAGAGCTAGAAGTGTATATTGGAAAGTGCTGGAAATATTCCCCAGTCCTGTGGATTCCATGTGTGTCTCAGGGCTGTTGTGGGCAAGGCAGTGTAATCCTGTGGTTCATTTCTTCTGGGGGGGGAATTGAGTGAGGTTGAACTGTCAATACTAAATCTCAGGTCTCAGAGAGCTCCTAATGCCACACAGAGTCTTCTGCATCCCATTATCCTTGGGGGAACTTAGGGGAAATAACTGAAAGAGATTTGAAAGAAGCTTTGCTAGAAACATTCAACTTTGTGAGCCTCTGAGGAGAAAATATTGGGGCAGGCAAAAGGAATTGCAAAGGAAAGCAGGGTAAAGTGAGGCTTTGACATTCAACACCAGAGGAACTGTGCCTCACCTCTGTATCATGAGAAGTCTGGCCTGTGCAGAACCTCCTGATTTCCTCCTCCCTTTGCTGCTCGTGTGTGCCCTTGGCAGTGCTGGAGGAACTAACACCTCTTCTCTCCTGCAGCTGGAGGTGGAGATGAAGGTCCTGAAGTCTCAGCAGTGCACGGCTGAGCAGAGCACGGTCATCACCAAGGAGGAGGTGGACACACTCAGGTAGGCAAAGCAAGGGGAAGGCTGAGCAGATCCACTCTTTTTTTTGGTGGAACTGAGAAGGGAGGTGCCCAGGGTTGTTTCACTGCCTGCTGTGGTTATTGTCCTCTCCTGGTGGAGCAGCAGGCACAGGAGCTCCCTGTGCTCCAGGGCATGAAGAGATCTGTGTGCAGACTGCCTGTGTCCATGGGCTGCCTGCTATGCAGGCAATGGGGTGATGAGCAGAATTTATTTCCCTTGTGTTCCTGAATAGGAAGCTCTTTCCCTGAGCATGTTGCACTTTCTCACCAGCTTTTACAGATGTGAGAACCCCATGAAGCAGTAGCAGAAACACTCAGCCCATAATCTGTCCTACATTTAGGTACTTTATAAGCTTTGCTGTCTTTTGGGAGGCTTCAGGCTCTTTTCTTTTAACATTTGGGGTGTTTTGCTGTTGGTTAGTTCATAAGACTGGCTCGTGCATCACTATTCCCCCTGCTGAGTGTCTTCCCTGTGGAAACAGCATTGCTGTTTATTTCTTATTTTGACCAAATCTCGCCTGTAAATACAGGATCTGTTGGCATGTGTGTGTGAAGAGGTTTAGAATCCAGCTTTTGTGCTGCTGATGCATGTGTAGCACTGGAGATAAAAGAGGGATGTTTCCCCTTGTGCATTGCTGGAGATGGCAGAGGGGTACCTGTTGTGATTCAGTGAAAGAGAAGTTACAAAACAGCATTTCAGCAGAGGATACATGAGCATTTACAAAAGCTACAGTGAAGCCAAACAACCTTTCCATGTATTTATTAAAGAATTTATAGCTTCCACTGCAAAGCAGGTGACACAATAAATACCGAGCACAGAAAAGTTCATCTGTTTCTGGATGTTTAATAAAGTTCCTTTCATTTAAGTCAGGCAAATCAGGTCCTCACAGGCTGAGTGTTTTATTCTCAGCTGATGTAAGATCTCAGCTGGAGTTTTACTTCTTAATTCTTTTATATTTTCAGCTCCATCACAATAAAGTGTGACTGCCTCATAGGACTGAAGGCAAGGTTTTGCAGCAAGCAGAATCCTGCAGAAAGCAGAAATTACTGGCCTGTGTGTTATGGCTTTGCTCTTGTGCTTTGCCTCTGGAGCTTGTTTTACAGCTTTGAAAGCCCAGTTCCATAGCAGGAGGGAGGTGTTTGAAAATAACACATGTTCAGCTAAGCCATTCCAATACATTTTAGGGCTGTACACCTCGTCTTGGGGACTTGTTCCTACAGTTCCCTCTAGGTGCTGTAATAGTTCTGGAGGCCCAGGGCATCTCCTTTTTTTATTCTATCATATGTTTGTGTTCTGCTAAAGGATAGAACACTATGACTTCTCTTTTTCAGGGAGATAAACCTGTCTCCATCAACTTTTGCCTTTTGTGTTTTGTTGGGTTTTTATTAGCTCATTCAAGCTTTTCCTTTGCTAAGGCACACTGGACCCTCTGAAACCTGAGGTTTTCACTGCTGCAGGAGTATTCAGCACCTCCTTGGCAACATTAAATCTGTCACTCCTGATTAATAATGTGCCTGTGTATCAGTAAAGCCAGCAGCCTGTTTGTTGTCTTCTGGGACCTGCAGGTTTGCAGAGTTTTTCTACAGTGCTTCCCCAGCCTCTCCCTCCCTGGTTGGTGTTGCTGCAGCACCCTTTCATCTGGGAGACATTCAGGCTCTTTATTTTCCCCTCCAAGACTCAATATTTGGTGTTCAGCTCCCCTGAACAGCATTTGCCCTCTATTACCTGGGCAGCTCCAGGGGCAAACAGCTGGGCTGCCACAGTCCAGAACACTCCACACTGTGACTCTTGGCAGTGGGGATGGGGATGTCTGGCTCTGCCCCCAGTGAAAATCTATTTCCTGGGCAGGGATGAGTGGGGCTCACAAATATCTCCTCGTTATGGGGTCGTGGTGTTTGATTCAGCTCAACAGGAGCACTAAAGCTCCTGGATAATGCTTTTTCCCTCTTTGTTTTTAAAGGATTTCTTTGATTACTAATCTCATCTCCCTCCTCCTTCCATGAAATGGTGTCAAACCTTTCAGACAAAGTATGTCCAAACCCCAGGCCAATTCCCAGTGCAGTTGTTGATGGTGCAGAGCTGTTTTCCAGGAATGGGCAGTATACTCTGAGGGCTGTTTCAGCAGAGGCCAAGCTTCTGCAATTGTTTCATGCTGATATTTTGGTTTTTCTTCTCTCTCTTGCTCCTGAAGCTGTGAGTGCATAGCAGCTGCAGTCCTACCTTCTAATTCCAGACTGGTTTTTTCTGTCATTTTTTTACTTAACCACTTTCTGTTGTCATGACTGATTTAAATACTTGTCCCAGGCCCTGATGCTGGTTATTTAGCTACAGAGCTGTTCCACAGGGCATGGATTTACTTGATTTTGATCACCCTTTTCACTGCTCAGCTCTAGCAGTAAATGACTCGGTGCAAGGCATTCTCCTTCTGCTGGAGCACTGTAAGCCAGTCCCTGCTCCTTTTTTCCTGACTGTTGTCTTCTATTACTGCTTCAGACATCTCCTTGCACTCTCAAGCACTCCACAACATTGCAGAATTGACTCAATAAAGATTTTTTCTTACGTTTCTAGACTTAGGCAGTCAATGGATATGGTTGGACTTTATTCTGCATTTTCTGTGCATTGTTCAAGAAACTGGGCCAAGTTCTCTCTTCATAGAAGAGGAACACAAAGGAACACACAATAAATCACTGTATTCTCCCAGTCCTTTGGGAATAACATGCTGTGATCCACATCAGAGCACTCCCTGTGGCTCAGCTGGAAGTGTCCTCTCCATCCAGCAGCAATGAACAGGGTGGCTGTGATTAAGGAACAGGAGTTTGGAGGAGAACAGGGACCAGAATGGGAAGGGCTGGGGTCTGCTGTGCTCATCCTCCTCCTGTGGGCCTCAACAGCACCAGTTTACTAAGTTTTGTGTAGCTGTTAAGAGAACAACACAAACTCCACTGTCACTCCTTCCTTCAACAGACCACTGCCAGAAACTAATTCTGGGGGGAAACAGGGGGAAGAACACAAACTTCCAAACTGGGAAGTGGGGAAAGAAATGCCACAGCTCATGAGGGAGTTATTTCCATTTCTGTAGTTTATTGCAGTCTTTGAGATCCCATAACCTCCTGGATGATGTGTCTGCTCCTCTGGGCTCAGCCCAGCCTCTCCTGTTAGCCCAGCAAGGGCAGAGTGCAGAACAGGAATGGGCTGTTGGACCCCCAGGCATTTCCGTATGGACCCTGTGGTTAGGAGCTCACTTCTGAAAACAAAAGCAGGGAGACATAAAGGAGAAAAAAAAAAATCCATATTAATCCTTTGAATCCGTATTCTCCTCCTGTGAGTGAACGAGAGCTTTTAAAAATATATCTTTTGTCTCATTTTTCTTTAGTATGGAAAGTAAATTTTCAGCCAGAAACTTGAAAGACTTTATCAGTTTTTCCTCCTTCTCCTGAGAACAAAGTGCTATTTCGTCAGACCTTTTATAACTTTAAATGTGAAACTCTCTCCCAGCATCATCGTTTCTGGAGAGACAATAAAAGCAGTGCTAATGCTGTCATTTCTCACACTTTTTGCTGCTCCCTCTGAAATAATATTTGTTTATATTCTGCAGATCCTATGGAAAGAAACAGTGGTCAACCCATTGAGTTCCTGCACTGTAGGGTACAGGATTTGGGCATTAGCACCTTTTAGAGGGAAGGTGATAAATGTGCAGAGGCTGTTTCAGAATGTTTCAGAACCTATAAATAAAAGGAATATATCTAAAGAGAACTTCACTAAAGACTTAAGTGGCAACAGCTGAAGGACCTTTTCAGCTGGAACAAATCTGAACTTTTTCTTTCTTCTGTCAAACTGCAAGCCCAGTAAATCCTAAATGTTTTCTGTGGATTTAGTGACTGAGTAGAGTTACAGTAATTCAAAAGAAATTCGTGTCCTTGCCAATGCCCATTAGTCACACTTGCTGGAATTCTGTCTGCTTTGCTCCTAACACCATCTCAATGCCATCTGGATCCCTTAATAGCATCTTCCCAACACATCCATTTTCTGCTCCATTCAGTAGTTTCCTGTTCAGCAGTAGCTTTTCCACATGGCCATGTCCCCTTTGCAGATGGGGCCTCTGTGAGATGTCCTCATTGGTGATATCCACAGGCAACCACACAACACAGCTGAGAGCATTAAAAACCAATCAAACAAAGATAAAAGGGTGATGGTGGGGGGAGTTTTCACTGGTTAATTCCACTGAAAAGCTCTGGATTGAGAGAGACTTTTGGAGTGGATGCTGTTGAAAATCCAACAGTTTGCTCCCTTTTTTCCTTCTGAAGTAGGAGCAGCCTTGTCTCACGACCTGAGGGTTTTAGACAGACTGAACACACATGGTGGGATGTCTCCTGATTCTCACAAGTGTCATTTCAGGAGGCCTGAGGCTGTAGGTGGGATTTTTTTTCCCTCATTCCCTCTTCTGATTTGAGATATTGCCTCCACTGCATGTTTCATTAAGAAGCTCAGTTTTTAAAGGTGGGAAAATCCACGAGGCCAAGCAAATGCCAGTGAATCTCTGTTCTTGCACTCAGTTTGATCTTCTGGAAGGTTGTGGAGGTGGCATCAATTTACCTTATGCCTGTGGAGCCTTCAGCTCTGGGTTGAGCTGTCTGATACAGGAAAATCTTCCAGACATGTGAAGAGATCTTTCCTAGAGATTAAATATTTTCATGCTTACAAACCCCTGTATGGAGAAGTTCATGAATTCTCCAGAAATTAATTAAAATGTTTTTTTCCTGTATCACAAAACTTGACAATGCTGTTGATATTTCAGAAAGTAACTGATGTTTCTTCCTTCCTTGTGGCACGAGGATGTTTTTAGAGTAGACATCAGCTTTTAAGGCCAGGCTGGATGGGACTTGGAGGAACCTGGTTAAGTGGAAGGTCCCTGCCCATGGTAGGGGGGGCTGGAACTGGATGATCTTTAAGGTCCCTTTTAACCCCATTCTGGCCAAAAATTGAGCTGGTAGATGATTATGCTGTAGCCAGATGTTTCTGTACCCTGCTTTTTGTGGTCCTCACACAAATTTGTCTCGGGCTGTTCTCCCTACCTGAAGGTAACTCCAATATGTAACAAGCTGGGGATTGGAAATTGGTGATAAAACAGCATCAGCTCTCTTGTGCAGGTGTTTCTGGAGAGAAAAGGCACAAGGTGTGAGCACCAAGGCTGCCCTTGGGGATGCTGGTGCATCCCAAAGCAGTACACAATCATCCCTGTATGTGAACTTACATAAATGAAAAAAACCCAAGTGCCAAGCCAGTAAATATTTTTCAATATTTGACTTCCATATTTTAACCACCAGCTGCAAATGCTTTGCTGTGTTTATATATAGATAGGATTTCCCTTGCCTCTCTCTCTCTCTCTTTGCCATTGGGAAACATTCCCCAGGGGGCTGGGAAGCAAAGCTGGAATAGCACAAACTGTTTGCTAATGGTTCTGAACGCTTTCCCACTGGAGATCCAGGACATTTAGCAGTGTTAAAAATAAGTTAGGAGGGGGATAAATGGTGAAAGCACTAGTCAGTCCCCAAATCCTCCCAGCACACAGAGTTTTACAGCAATGTTCTCGTTCCTCAGAGCAGGGGAAGCAGCAGGTTTGTCTCTGAAGGAGAGCCAGGGAGCTCCCCGTGCCTCAGTGGGCTGACCTTGCCCAGAGCACGGCAGGAAAGCCCACCTTGTGTCAGGAAAGGACCCAGCTCCCATAGCTGGGACACTGGGAAGAAGCAGCCACTGGAGGGGGGCCCCAGGGGGGAGAGGCTGTGACCCTGAGCTCCTGTGCCTGTTGCTGGTCACAGAGGAGGTGGTTCTGGAGGAGGGAAGGCACAGTAAGAGTGACCTTTTTGTGGCCCCTCAGTACCTAAAGGTGCTACAAGAGAGTTGGAGAGGGGCTTTTGACCATGGCATGCAGTGGTAGCACCAGGGGCTATGGCTCCAAGCTGGCACGAGGCAGGGTCAGATATTGGGATATTGGGAAGGAATCGTTCCCTGTGAGGGTGGTGAGATCCTGGCACAGGGTGCCCAGAGGAGCTGTGGCTGCCCCTGGATCCCTGGAAGTGTCCAAGGCCAGGTTGGACAGGGCTTGGAGCAATCTGGGGTAGGGGAAGGTGTCCCTGCCGTGGCAGAGTGGGGAACTAAATGGTTTTACAGTCCCTTCAATTCCAAAGCATTTCAGCATTCCATGATATCTGCTGCCTGACTGGGAGTGCCCTGGGCTTTAAATCACCACTCGCTCAGCAGTGAGGCACAAAGGGCACAAACAGATTATTGAATCCTAAAATTGCCAGTGAAATAGCACCAAAATGTAATGGCTCGAATCTCCCCTCATTACAGCTGTGTCTCAGGTCTTTGGGAAGTGTTTTCTGGCCACTAGGAATGATTTTCAAAGGGCAACTGAGAGGCCTGATCTTAAACCTCCCCACAGAGAGAAGTTCTGCAGGCAGATCACAGCAGTGTCAGATTATTTGTGAGGCTGGATGGGGAGAAATTTGTTCCCAATTAAAATTCAGCATGTCAAGGATGGAGAAAGTGCTGATGAGAGTTCTGTGTCTGGCTCTGACCTTTCAGGAGCTGTTGTGCTGTTGTTCCTCAGAGCAGAGTGTTGCTCTTGTTCTGCAATCCATTTAGAAATGCACCGTTAAAAGCATTAATTCCACTTTGAATTTCCATTTTTCCTGACCTTTTCAGTCTCCTGCTTCAGCATCCCCCATCCCCACTAGCTTTGTGTCTCTTCTGAAAGTTAATGATGCTATTTTTTAATGGCCTGGACAGTGCTAAAACTGTTCCTCAGCATTTTAGGAGCTCCTAAGAGCAGAAAAAGATGATACTTTATAATATTTGAAAATTGCCAGCAGGGGTCAGGCTTACAAATAATTTAAGCAATCCAAGCTGCATATTTATAAAGGAGACATTTCTGTGCAGAACAGGATGTAGATCAACCTGCTTCTATGGAAAAGTTTGGAGCTGTTGCCAAACAAATAGGAGAGATGACTTCTTCCTTGTACCTGAAATTGCTGTTGCATAATTTTGAGATATTGACAGATGGGTGCATTCTTTATTGTGATGGTACAAGGATTTTCAGCTTAATTTAGATCATCTGAAAGTATTATTAAGCAAGGTAATTAATTTTTTAAGAATATTCTGAGGAAAGGATCCTGAAAAAATTGAATCCAAAGATCGGTGTTATTCTGTATTAGTTGTACAATTAATCCCAGGAAGTTTGATATGTGGGAGGGTCTTGAAGGAGCATCAGGGTTTTGTACTCTGCACTTAAATGCAAGCAAAAATATTGTATCCAATCTTTTAGTCATATATCTCCTGCCTAGCAAGTTTGATAGAGTTCTCTGAAGGACTCACCAGTCATTTGTCCAAGGCTGGTATGGTTGATCTAATGGATTTGACCTTTCAAAGAGCTGTGGGCCAAAGGTCACAAAGAAACTTTGATGGAGTGAGACAAGGAGGTTCTTTGCTGGATTGATGTATAAACCCCAGAGGTCTGGCTCTGGGGTGGCCAGAGGTGGTGCCCATGTGAACAGGACAGAGCATCTGGGTACCTTGCCAGGAGGCTCTGCTGGCTCCTCTGTGTCTTGTCTCCAGGATTTCCTCAGCCAGAGATAATACAATATATTTTGATTTTGTAAAACTTCAGGCATTTTTCTTCCATTAATTCACTTATGTAATACAAAGCTAAAATATGGAATATCAAAGAATAAATGTTTTCACAATGCCAAGGGTTTTTCCACTTGGTCCTAGAATGGTTTTGATTGGGAATTGGGAACTTGTCCAACAAAAAAGGGGTTTGTAAGTAGTGGGGTGGCAGAGTTTGAGATAATATGAAATGCTTATCAGAGCATTCAGAATTTCAGAAGAAATCTTATGATGCTGCTGGAGATGGGAGATGAAGTTGCATGTCAATAATTGCCAAACCCATGCACATAAGAAAAAAACACCCTTACTTTTCCTCCCACAACAGAGAGCTCTAAATGAGCTGTTGTCACTCAGGAAAGAGATGTTACATTATTGAGAGCAGCTTTCTAAAAAGATCAGGTAGGTGCTGCATAGTTAAAAATACAAATAGAATACTAGAAGTTACTGGAAAGGAAATTGAGAATAAAGCAGAAATCCTCCTTGTACGACTGAATGTATCTGAGTGCTGTTTGTGCAGCTTATTTCATAGCAAAAAGTCTACATAAAACTTGAACAAGAAAGAACAATAAAAACATGGAAAATCCTTGATGTGAAGGAAGACTAAACTGAGATTCTTCAGGAAATAATAGAGGAGGCCTCTATGTGGTGTGGCGAGGGAAGTGTGATACAATTTTTCACAACTTTTCATAGCAGAACTAAGGGGCACTCAGTGAAATAATCACATGTGAAGTATAAAACAAACTGAACTAATTTTTCATACAGCACATAATTGAATTGTGGAACTTACTGCCAAGGAGTGTTGTGAAGGCCAAAAGTATAAATCAGATCAAAAAGAGATTTGATGCCTCATGGAGGTTTTAGCTGTTGGTGGTTATTAAACATGATGGTCTGGGCTCAGTCTGGTTCAGAAGGTATCCAGGCTGAACTTGCTTTATATTCAAGTTGTATATTTTTAATATACTTAAAAAAATTATATTCTCATCATACAAACATGTCACTTTTAACCATATGTTTTAGGTACCTCAGCAGTGCAGTTTTGTGGTACTGAACGCAGGAATAATCTGATTCTGTTTCTGGTTTCATGCTTTACTTGATTATTTGTGGTGGGACTGTGCAGGGACACACAAAGTCTATTAATTTTCCCGTCTTCTCCAGGTTGAAAGTTGAGGAGCTGGAAGCTGAACGCAGCAAGCTGGCAGAGGAGAACCGATCCCTGGAAATGAAGCTGGAGAAGCTCACTCTGCAGGTGGGAATG
>VZRX01022643.1:0-63678 GCA_013398075.1 Notiomystis cincta
AAGGGACCCATCATGATCACTGAATCCAATTCCTGGGCCTGCATTTTTCAGATGCTTCTTGAACTCTGTCAGGCTTTGCTGTGACCACTCCCCTGGGGAGCCTGTTCCAGTGCCCAACCACTCTGTGGGTGAAGAACCCTTTTATTAATATCTAACCTAAACCTCCCCTGACTGAGCTTCATGTCTTCTTTATGTCTTCCTGAAGTCTTGTCCCTCATCAAGAAAAAGATCAGATCAGTGCCTGCCTCTCTACTTCCCCTTGTAATGATGCTGAAGACCACAGTGAGGTTTCCCCCTCAGTCTCTTCTCCAAGCTGAACAGAACAAGTGACCTCAGCCACTCCTCATATGGCTTTCTCTCCAGACCGTTCACCATCCTTGTAGCCCTCCTTTGGATGAGCTCTAACAGCTTGGTATCTTTTTATATATTGTGGCACCCAAAGCTGCCACAGGGTACCCAGGGCTCGAGATGAGGCCCCCCAGTGCAGAGCAGAGCAGGACAATCCTCTCCCTTGCCCAGCTGGTGATGCTGTGCCTGATGCCCCCCAGGACAGGGTTGGCCCTCCTGGCTGCCAGGGCACTGCTGGCTCAGATCCAGCTTCCCATCAACCAGGACCCCCATGTGCCTTTCCTGTGGCACTGCTCTCCAGTCTTTCATTTCCCAGTCTGTCCATATATCCAGGGTTGTCCCATCCCAGGTGCAGAATCTGGCACTTTCCCTTGTTAAACTGAATATGGTTGGTGAATAACCAGACCTCTGATCTGTTGGGGTCTATCTGCAGGGCCTCCCTGTCCTTGAGAAAGTCAACAGCTCCTCCCAGTTAAGTGGCACTGACAAACTTACGTGGTATTCCTTCGAGTCCCAGGTCATTTATGAAGATGTTGAAGGGAACTGAGCCTAAAATGAAGCCCTGCAGAACCCCACTGGTGCGAGATCACCAGTCTGTTACCCCATTCACTGTAACCCTTTGTGCCCTCCTTTTAACTTGTACCAATGATAGGCAACACTCACAGAGGTGGTTAGAGGACAGCTAGTGTTTGTTGAAGCATAATGATCAGTTAGCAACAGATTTCTCCCAGAGGAAGGCAGAATGGCCAGAAGTCTTGTTTTCCCTCTGCTTGTGCTTAAATTGACCTCTTGGAATCTATCTGACCTGTTCTTTTGAATTGTCTGTTCTTCAGGACTCTTTAATTAAAACTGTGCTTTCTCAGTTTAAACGGCCCCTGCAGAGTTCTGCTGTGAAGCCTCATAAGGTCAACATATGCCTCTCCCAGCCCCCATGGCTTTCATGTCTTGTTGGTTCTCTGTTTTTAATTAAAAAGATTTTTCCTTAAATGCTTTCCAGCCAATTAGAGAAATTTTGCACTGAGAAACTTGTTCCAGGCCTGATGTATTGAGAAGTGAACAGAAAGCTCAGTCAGAATCATTGGCACTTCTTTTCTAGAGCTCCAGCTTTCTTTGGTGCTTTTCAACAGCTTTTTTCTTTTTTCTTTCTTTGCACCTCCCCCCCCTCCCAATTTAGAACTGCTTCCAGCAAAAATAGCTGTTGTTTGATACCTTAGATATAGCACTGAAATGTAGAACTGCTGCAGAGAGTATGTTAGACTACATTGCTTGAGAATCCTTTTTGCAGACACTTGCCTTCCCTTCAGACTAAATGTACTGTTACTGTTCATATTGAAATAAAATCTTATAAAATGACCATGTTTCTTTCACATTCAGTACATGGTGTGATGGTTACCTCTTTGCTTCTGCACACTTGAATTAGGAAATTGGAAGCCTAGCTGTCTTTGGAGCTTGTGGAAAGGGAGGTTTACCACAAGCAAGCACACAAGCTATGTCATGAAATGAGAAGAGTGGTAAGCTTCTATGACTAGCTCTATTTGAGTTTGCCAGGAAAGCTAGATTCATTACAAAAATTAAAGAAACATCTTATCTATATAATTCATGTAACTTGGAGATTGAGAAGAGCTAATGGACCACTCTTCTCCCAGCTTATTTTTGAAAGATGCTATTTAATGCATTTTTGCTGACAAGATTACTTTCCTGAGGTTACAAAATCCCTTCCTTTGCTAGTGTAATTTTAATGCTTCCACATGTTATTCTTTATATTAAATTACTCTGCCTTTTTTTACTCCCTCCCTTGTAAGCTGTTGCACTGTCCCCATTTTTAGCTTAGCCAATCTCTGCTAAGTGATATGCTTAGAACAATACGGTGATGATCACATCAGAATCTTTTTTCCTTTTCTTCTTGTTATTAAAACCAAGCCAAATTTTTATACCATGTTATTGTAGAAAATCTTCTGTGAATCAGTGAGGTCTCATAGTATGTCCTAAGGATAAGGAAGCAATGAATTTTAATGCAGTGTTTTCTGGAAACTCATTCTGCAGTGAAATAGCCTTGGCTGAAATGATTGATCTCCAACCTTACTCACGTCATAGTTCCTTTGCCCTACAGTTACAGCTGTTGCTATTTATGATTTATCAGTGTAGCTCTGCCTGGAAGCACAGATGACTCTGGACTATCAGGACAAAGGATTTCTGAAGCTAAGGAGAAATAAGTGGAGGATTACATTTTAGAGATGGTGAGATATATCTACAAGCATTGTAAGTTAAAACATCTGCATTACATAGATCTAAAATGCATAGCAGTAATCATTTGTAGAAGTGGGTCAGTGATGGAGTCTTCAGCTAGTCTTTCCCTGGATTCAGTTCATGCCATTCTGTTAAGGTAGTTTGTGAAAATCCTCTTGTCTAATCTGGTTTGGGGTTTATTTTTTGCCCCAGTATTGTATTTGCTTTTCAACTGTCTCTGAGCATACACCAGCCCTTTTTAATATTCAAATTTTTTTTTTCAGTTTTCTATTCCAGATGTATATCTCTCTAGATTTTTTTTTTTTTGAAAACCAATAAACTTTTCTGTTTGTTTTCTAATGTTTTCTGGCTATTTTGTGTCTTTTGACACTTCTTCACTGGTTGTGTCATTGGCAAATTAAATTAATGTGTTCTTTACTTTTTGTCCCAGTTGAGAGAAACATTTAAATACACAATGATCATTCTTGCATTCTGCTAAGCAATTATCCAAAATTCAACTGGTAATTATTATTACTATTTGCTTTGCTGTCTTCTGGCAAGTTTCCCATCCCTATGACAGCATTCTTATTCAAACCAACTGAAATGGATTTTTTTAATTAAGACTTTTTTAGGTTCCAATATAGTCTTGAAGAGTTAGTATTCCAACTTGTGGGGAAGTTCCCTGGAACAAAACTAGTTCAAGATTGTTTGACCTGGCCTGGGATTCTGAATGCTACATGTTTCTTTTATTAAATAAACTTAGTCTATCTCTTCTCTCACTTGTGACATGTCTTGAAAGATGATCTGCACACTTCATATGTATAGGCAATCATTCAGTAGAATGTCTATGAATCCTTAGTTTCATTAACTAGTATGTTTTATGATATTGCTGATCTATTCTTCAGCAGCAGAGATGCTGAAAGGGAGAGAGAGGTAGAGAAAATAGATGGTAATCTTGTTTTATCTCAGTTCCTTGTACTGTGACTTTCTGCAAAGAGGTTTTAAAAGAAGAGTCTCTGTGAAGCCCACATCTGCTTTCAGCCCAATTTTGGCTCTTAGTCGTCCCTGAGAGGTGAAAGTGCCTAAACTGAGGAAAGCATTATCTTCCTCCCTTCTCAGTGAATCCTGCTCCTGGCTTCAAGTGTATGTCTATGCTGTGTAATGCAATGTTTGTATAGACAACCTAAGCTTGGGGTTTGTATTTCCATATGGTACAATTCAGCAGTGTCACAAGATACGAGCTTGGGACCTGGAAGTTGCAGAGCTGTATTGCTCTGACAGCAGCCTGAGCCTAGTTGATCTGTCTCAGCAGATCAGCTGACATATGGAGAGTGTTGTTATGGTGTGTCTGTGCTCAATTCTGTGGAATAAACTCTGACATCTCTCCGTTGAGCTGCACTGTAGATGCAATCTGAGGGAGAAGACTGTGAAGGAGGAATGTATGTCCAGCATGAATGGAAGAGTAAGGTCTATAATTAAGTCTTTGATGTAGCCTTGGTACTAGGAGTTAGCATTTTAAGTGAAGAGATAACTACCTTTTTGTCCAGCTGCACAGAAAATCTCTGAACAAATAATGTTTGTGTCTTTATCATCTCAGGTTCTTCAGCTTTTCTCTCTGATGTTCTCGTTTTTTATAGTTTCTATCACTACACATTCACTTTCTACCTTTCCTAAATTAACCCAATTGATTTATTTAGTATGTTCCTGACACTACAATATGTTTCTCTTACTGGATTGAGCAGACCTGACCTATATCTAGAAGGTTTTTTTCTGTTTGTTCATTGGGAATTTGCACAACTACAATTTTTAGCCCCCTGTTCTTCCACTTCATCTATTAGTTATACTTACAAAAGCTTTACATTCAGTTATTTTGATAAAATAAGCTTGGGGGTGCCATTTATTTGTTTTGAGGAATTGATTTTTCCCTGTGATGTTAAAAGCACTGACTGAATTTCTGTTTCTGTAACTATATTACTGAACTCTTCCATTAAGACTTTTCTTGTTAGGCAAGATAATTGGATCATAGAAACTTAAAACCTTTCAGGAGGTCCTTACTTTGCACTTTGTTTCGAGGCCTTGGTTCCATTCAGTATGTCCATGTTTGACTAAAAGTGTGATGTTAAATTAGTTTAGCTAAACAATACAGCCATGCTTAGGTACAGAAATTCTTGCATCCTTTTCAAGTTGCCTTGCCTCAGTAAACATCTGTAAGTCTGGTTTAAATCCATATGATCATGTATAAAGTTGTTGTGTATGATGAAAAGGATTCTTGGCTTATACTTTGTTATGCCTCTTTCAAGGATCCTAGATGAGTATCAGTAGAAGTGATCTGCATGCATGATTAGTGCTTTGATATGCTACTACTACTCTGTGAAATGGGGATAAGGTAATACTATGGAAAACCTGTAATCTGTAAATGAGTTATGAAATGTAGTCAGTAATATTTATAAGTTAAGCTTGATCCATTTTGAATTTGTCATAGGACATGATTGTGGTAATGTACAGTCTGTGATACCTTCCTTCACAAGCTGATCTGAGAATGATTTGCATTCTGTGCTCCTACTAAGCATGAATCTCATAACTTCTGTTGCAAAAATGGACCTTTCTTTATCTTGGATGAAGAGATACTTAAATATCCATCTCTTCTTGAGCCCTTTTTCTCTTTAGAGCATATCCCATAGGATTCTTCCAAGGAGATCTCTGAAGTCATTAATGTTTGCTCTCCTGAAAATCCAGGGCTGTGGTCATTCTAATTGCCAGGTAGATACATTTCTGGAACTTTTATAAAATGATTTTTCAGATATAAAGAAAAACGACCTTGGAAATGCTTCAGGCACAGGAAAAGCTTCCACAGAAGTTCACACTTTCCTAGACTGCAATGTCAGTTAGCCAAAACCCAAAAATCCATAGGATAAAAGCTTTGCCAATTCTAGTGCTCACAGAGATACTTGTCAAATCTTGTCTTCTGTGAGGTTTTCCTGCATTAAGGTTCAGAAACAGTCAAAGTTTATACCAGCTAATTTAATGAATTTGTGGATTCTCCAGTAGAACTTGGGTAATTCTTGTAATGAAGTAACCTGGTGTTTCTCAACAGAAGAAGCCATAGCATCAAGGGGGGCTGGCAGTACATGGAGTACACAATAAACCTAAAGGAAACTGAACATTTGAAAAGAATTTTTTTTTCTGTTTGGAAATGCTAGTATGTGAGGTTCCAAAATGTTACTAATGTTCATTTTCATAGAGGGAGGAGAGAGGTCAGGGAAAGGCAATATTGTCCTGAACAGAATTTCAACTCTTCCCATTTAGTTGCTTTATATTGTAGGACAAACTCATTGTGAACTATATTCATCCCCTTCTCTAGTCAGCTCTTTACCTGCCCATTTTTTATTATTTATCTCTGTTTTGATCATCTGTTTGTCAAATATTTGTTTCCTTCCAGCTATGGTATCTGCTTGTCTGTTACTACTTTTCTCCCTACTCTTTCTGCTGGAGTTAAGGTATTGCATATTCAAAGTGCTCCTCTACTCTTCAGTCAAATTTCCCTTATATAATTCCCAGAATAACTTACATATTATCTGGAAAGAAGTCAAGCTGTCAGTGCTTTTGGCATGAAGCTGTCTCTGCATCACTATCTGATGTCAGAAACAAAGCTTTTTCTTTATTTCCTCTTTCTCATCCCCATTCCCCATGCTGCTATTAGGTATTTCTTCATTCTGCTGGCAGAGGCAGAGGGATAGCTGTGCTGTGAAAAGTTACAATGCAAAGCAAATGCTAGTTAACATGATTAGGGTACTGAGCAGTTAATATGGCAGCTTATTCCTTAAAGAATTTAAATTTTTCTGTCTACTTTGATTGGCAACTTCTCTTATGAAACCCTTGAAATGACTGAGTAAGTATAATTGTTCTTAAGGTGCTGAGAAGCGTTTTGTGGCTTTCTTCTGTGATGGACAGGACCTCAAATGTGATGTCTTAATTTCAGAGTTATGATATTGATAACACTTTTCTGTACCTGCTCTCTAAGCATCTCCAGGTATTTTACAGACATTAAGGAATGAAGCTTCCCAAAATTCTTGACAATACTGTTTTCATTTCACAGTTCCAGAAAGTGAGACAGAGAAATGAAGTAATTAGCTGAAGTTCGCATAGTCAGAGTTCAAGATGTTTGGCCTTTTGATATATTCCTTCTATTTTATATACTAAAGTTGTATTTTTTTACAGATACAGGATTGTTATACTGTGAAACAAGTAGAAAAACACACATATGTTAGTAAAAAGCAATATTGTCCAGATAAATTCTTTGTAATAATCTGTCATATTTTTTTCTTTTATAGAAGTTTTGAGAGTACTCATTGTCTTACTCAGAATAGTAGATCACTCTGCATGAGCTGTATGGGATGATGCAGGATGTATTTGTAGTTATTTTCAAGTTTGATGTTACAGCCCCCTTTGCTACATACTTTTCTCAACAAAGTCTTTAGAGCATGATAAGAATCAGTTTAGTTAACATATGTCTTCAAATTCATCATCTCTGTAGTAGAACTTCATGGTCAGTATTATTTTCCTGACAATTCTTCACTCTTCAGGAGGGGAAGGTTATTTCATGTGTGTGCAGTACCTATGTGCACCCTGTCTGAAAGTGCCTTGGCTCATAGGCAGTCTGGTGCTTAGTTGGTAACTGTACTGCTTAGAAAGCCAATCTTGGTGTACAGAAGGTGCTGGCTTCTAAAGTAGAATTGGCAAGAGGTTTTCCCTTTTGAAGCAGCTCAAAATAGAAACTACTTTATATGCTGAAGTATATTCTTTATTCATCTTCCCTCATTGTAAATTCAGACTATTTCCCTTTTATACAGAGGTTGCAGTCTTTTGTTGTTTTTGCTTAGCTTCAAAGTACAACTAGTAGAGTCTTGTTCAAGCATGTTGTTCTACAAGGGACCACCTTATAAAATAGCACACTATTCTTTCCCCTGAGGTCCAAGCTGCTAGGCAAGTTGCACACAATATCTAGTGAAAGATTTCTTAAACATTTCTGTTCTGTGAAGGGCCATCTTCTGAGTTCTTTCATTTAAAGAGTAAAATGATGAAGCTTAGAACCTGATCTGGCTATGTCATGCCTTGCTGTTTATCTGGAAAAACAGGTTTAAAAGCTGAACTCCGGGTCTCAAACCCAGCAGAGTGGGATTTTGGCATTTGCTCTGAAGAGGCTGCTCCATGGGAAAGTTGAGTATGTGCATGGTTGTAGCTAAAGCCAAAACTAAAGAATACCTGCTGGAGCTTGTCCTTGTTGCAGGTTGTGTCCATCATGCCTTGTCCTGCAAGTATACAAGTTTGATGCCCAAACTTGAAATCTAATGCACTTTGGTAATCAGTAGACAGTGACTGATCCATAGGGTAGTTTGGAATAGTTCAGATGGGCTTCTGGTCACTGTCTTTCTCCTGTTGTTTACACTGGGAGTTTAGGTAGAGCAGCCTTTTCATTGAGGCTCTAAGTTCAGTGCTTGAAGAGAGGCAACATAAAAATTACATTTCACTCTGCATTTCAAACATTTTCTGTTTTCCAGATTAGTACATTAAACCCTTAACAAGCTGTGTCTTTCTAATAATGCTGTGTTAAATTACTCTGGCACTCACTATTCTGTAAAGTTCATGAATACATTTTAGGAAAGTTTTTTATTCCATGATGCTTTTCTTCCCTTATAAATCTTTCCCAATTTCTGTATCTAAAGTATCCCTAAGCAAAGCAAAGGGAAGTGAATACTCTGTTAAATCTTAGTAGATTAGAGGAGTTAAGAAACAAAACAATGGTCACTGAAATCAAATTTGTGATCTCTTGAAGTATTTCCTTTGAACCCCAGCTAAGATATCTTGCAGAACTAATATTAAAGAAAAAAAGTCTAGTAAAATGATCTTTATCTGTTTCTTGGTAGGTAAACACTGCTAGCTTTAGCAGATTGTGGTGGGTTGACCTTGACTGGCTGCCAGGTACCCACCAAGGCTGCTTTCTCACTTCCCCTCCTCAGCTGGAGAATCAAGAGGAAAATATAACTAAAGGCTTGCAGGTCAAGATGAGGATGGGAGAGATCACTCACCAGTTACTGTCATGAGCAAAACTGACATGACTTGTGGAAATTGATTGAATTTATTACCAATGAAATCAAGAGTAGGATAAAGAGAAAACCAGATCTTAAAATCACCTTCCAGCCAGCCCTCCCTTCTTCCTAGGCTCCAGCTCACTCTGGATTTCTGTACCTCCTTGCCCCACCAGAGCTATAGAGGTTCTTCTGCTCTGGTGTCTGGAGCACCTCCTGCCCCTCCTTGTGCACTGACCTTTGTGTCTGCAGAGCTGTTTCTCTCACATAGTCTCACTTCTCTCTCCAGCTGCAGCTCTGCAGTTTGGGGTTTGGGTTTTTTTACCCCTTCTTAAATGTATTATCCCAGAGACACTACCAAGGTCACTGATGGGCTCAGCCTTGGCCAGTGGTGGGTTGATCTTGATTCCAGCTGGGATTGGCTCTCTCAGACCTGAGGGTGAAGCTTAAAACTTCTCACGCAAACCATCCCTGCAGCTTTGCCACTACCAAAACCTTGCCACACAAATTCAATACACAGATGCAGCAAATAAACAGGGTTACTAAGGGAAGCAGTTTTTAAAGTAATACAGCTACTGAAAACTTGTTTGCTATTTCTTTTGTCTTTCTCTGTTAGAAGAATGTATCTGCAACATCCCTATACACACACAGAGCCTGGAGCTTTGTTTTACAAGGTCTTATGCTGATTTAAAATAAATTAGATTAGTTCTTGTGTACTCAATATTGTTTCTGATAATAGGCATGCTACTCAAAATATTGTTTCTGATAATAGGCATGCTTTGGGTGTATGTAAAGGTAATTTCTCATCAGACAGCTGATACTGAATAGGGGTTTGATTTTTTTTTTTCTTGATGCCAAGTGGAAGATGTCAACATTTTCCTCTGTTCTCTGCTGTCCTTGTTATACTTAGTTTGCTGGAGCAAATATGGGATAAGCAAAGGAATTCAAACTGGCAGTTCCTGAATCCAAATCCTGTTAATCCGTATCTTTGGCAAATCCCTTAATCTCACTGGACCTTCATTTTTCTATTTATAACCTGGAGTTACACCTGTTGGATTGAATTAAGTAATCTTTGGACATCCAAAGTTGGCTGGATAGGTAAAACTTACAGTATTTAGCTATCTGTATAGATCAAATTTAATGGAATCAAGGCCTTAATGAACTCTCTTTTTTTGTTAGTGATAAACAGTTAATTTTAGACAGATGCATGTAAACTTGCAGCTTTTTTTCCATTAAAATGATTTAATTCCTTTTTGAATACAGAAAAAAGAGTGAGTAAATCATTATAAGCATTTGAAATTTAAAAACTTTAACATAAAAAGGCCTTTAATATCAGTCTTTCTTCTCTTCTTTCCTTCCCCTTCCCCCAGTTCAGACTCAAACTTTTTTCCTATGAGAACTTTCCTGCCTTTTAGCAGTTCTTTGGATGATATTAAAATCAGTTCTGGAGGAAGGGAGGAAAGGCTTTATGATAGATAGAACTGGATTTCAGGAGTTATATCTATTCATGTAAAAACTAACCAAACCTGCAGAGAGTAAATATGAAAGTGGCAGCTCTGTTTGTTGTGGTTTGGTTGCATAGGATTGTCACACATGATGTACAGAATCATCTCAAAATATTTCAGACCTGCAACAGTTTCAGAAGAGTGCAAGGTGTACCATTCATCTTAGCCCTACTGTTAACATTTGCTCCTTTGCCTTTTCTTACTCTCTTGGTATTTGAGCATTTGCTAAGTGTGTAATAAAAAAAATAGGTGTTGGTCAAATACATCCCATACTTAATTTGTGGGTATTTTTATGATTCTAATTGGTACAAACTGAACATATAAAAAATGTAAAAATTCAGATTAGGAAAGTGTCATCATACAAGCAAATCTGTCTTAATTACCTTCTATTTTTGTGAGTATTTTTTATGTAATGGAGATACAGGTAGAGAAGAATTTTACTTTTTACTCGCTTATGACTACTCTGCAGGGCAGAGACCTCACTGTTATGTTAGTTCTAAACAATGGCTCTAAGGTATTTTTAGAAGAAGCTTAACTAAGTGTTAAGTTAATCTAATATTTTAAGTAGCCTCAAAACAATGGATACTTGCTTACTACTAAGTTAACTCTCCTTAGAAAATTATTTTTTTGTCTTGTAAGATCTTTTACAAGCACCACAGCAAAAGGAATTTTCCTAGCTCCTAAAGTTATCCACTAGTGTTTGTTTTGAACCTGGAGCATGGTAGTAACTGCCTGTAGAGGAGCCTGAATCCTTGAGGAGTTAACTGTGTCATCAAACATATTCCTTACAACCTAGGAACACGATCGTTCAAGTTGTAGCCAGAAGTTACTCTAAAATCTTGTTTTCACACTATAGTAGCTTTTTGAGGAACTACAAGTAAAAATAAATAAAAAATACAGAAAAAATTAATAAAGAATTAAATAGATTGTTCCTCTGCAGAAGAGATTATTTAAAGAAAACATCAGGAGAGTTTTCTTCCAAATCCTGCAGTTTTCAGTTATTGAGGTACCCAGAAGTGACGTTTTCTGCCCTTCAGGAATCTTGTTCAGATCACTTTGAACTTAAAATGGTTTCAAGGTAAATGCAGATTTGACAGGTATTAATATCCTTGAGCCTTAAAGAAAAAAAATAGCATTTTGTCTTCTTTGATGATTTTGAGGAGAAACAAAACCAAATAAGCAAAAGTGACCACACTGAGAAAGAATTGTTAGTGAAAACATCTCACAGAACATACCTTCAATTAAGCCTCTCAGACTGACTCCCATCTGCTGTAACTGGAAGTGCAGTGCAGAACTTCTTGGGACTTCAATGCCATCAGAGCAGCATGTAGGCTGCTGATTTTTCTGCACAAGAATTTATTTTCCCTTTGCCAACTGGGAAGTTCTCCAGATATACTCAGTACAGTGTTCTTCTATCACTTCACTACTGTACTTTTTTAAAGCTTATTTTTATCTCAGATCACTTTCATAATTAGATTTCTCTGAAATCTTGACATTAGATTAGTCTCAGTGGGATGAACTGGGAATCAAGTGAGTGACTTTTCACAGAATTCAGTTTCAGCTTTAAGTGAACTGCTTCAAATTCTACTAGAGATAATATCTTTGAAAGTTTTTGCAGAATTTGTTCTCCCATTTCTCCATGTGTAACTATATAATTTTTTCCAGCTATGTTAAGGTCCAGGTGAGAACCTGAAGGGATACTGTGTTCTGCAGTTTTAGCCCGGTTTGGATGGTACCTCTACAAAATATCCTTTGGTCATCTTCTACAGTTTTAGCAGGTGACTTCCACGCCTGAGAGCCAGAAGACATCTAGGGATCACTAAAACACCGTGACAGTTCAATTGCTTTGGGCATACACATTGTTGCAGGCTTTAGAGTCTCTGAATAGATATATTCTGATAAAAATACTGCATGCAGTCCCTTTGCTTCCAGTAGCATCAAGTGATTTGGAGAGGGCCAAAAGTACCATGACAGGAGCTTGCAAGACGACAAAAGAAAGGCAAATTAGTTCACTGGTTTTGAAGGAGTTTCAAAGTTCTAAAGTATTTTAAAGTTTTGCTGGTTTGAAAGTCCCAATTTCACAATGTTTTACCTGAGTCAGAGGTGTGTTTGAAGAAGCTGCCCAGTAACTACATTGTCTGTGTAGGCTTTGTCTAACATGGCGGTGAAGGTGTTGTAGCCGAGATGTTTTTAGGTAGAGGGACAAGGCATGATGTATTGCATCATGTTATTTGTTAATGCAGCCATTTTTGATTAAAAGTGCATAAGCAGGTTAGGGCACAGAGGAGCACCTGCTCCCTGGCTTTCTCTGGCCATTGAGTTTCAAAGTGTGTGCTGTTTGGTGATGAAACAGCATAGTATGTGTGTGAGTTCAAACGTCTGAGTAACTGGCAGCTGGGGGTTTTCCACGTAAAATTGCAAGCATTCTTCTCATATCATACTATCCTCCTGTGCATTCCCTCTCGTTGGCTTCAGTCCCTCTCTGAAATCTTCTATTTTGAGGGCAGAGTCTGCCAAAGATGCAGAGAAAAGATTGGCAAGAAAAGCAAATGCTCCTTCTGAAGAGCTGGTGTCACTCATTAGCATGTGAGAAGGGTGATTGTAAATAAACAACAAATTATTTTAAGTTCTGTGTAATGTTAATTCTTGTAATGTATACAAGGACATGTAGCTGACTGGTTAAGGTAGAGACACTATTATTGTTTAGAAAGAACTGATCCCTACACCCAGTTAAATGCTTGGCACTTTATCCCAGAAGCCTTATTGTAATGAGAAGAACTGAGAAGAACTTAGCATTACCTTTGGTGTACTTGGTTTTTTTCAGTTGATCTTACCAGGTGAAAGAGAACCAAGAAAGCACACATGTGTGTCCTGTAGAGTTGTCCAATATTCAGTTAAGTGCTGGTGCCAGTAATGCATATTTTGATCCCACACTGTATCTTTAATATAAATAAAGGAAATACACAGGACTGTATGTTCCACCCTACTGTGCAAATGGGTTGCCCTGGAAAACTGCAAGTTGAAACCTGTTCCTTTAGAAATTGTGCTTTCATTACCTCGGAAGCAATATAATTTTTCTTTCTTCACAATCATTTTTTTAATGGCTTTAAAACCAAACCACCATGCTTCACGTGGCTATGAAACATTTATAGTTGGTTTATTCTACTTTGCACTGGAAAAGGCTCAGCATTTAAGATATCCTAGTGATTCAGTTCCTTGTGGTAAGAGCTAGACAGGAAAAAGAGACCTATTCTGGTCATATGCCCAAGATAAATTGGAAACTGAAGGTGTTGTCTTCTCAGAATTGAATGCATCTGAGACTTTACTAATGCCTTAATTAAATCTGCAGTACCATGTCAGCATAACCTGATCTAATTGCTGGCTAGTGAGGTACTGCCTTCTTGCATCCTTATGGCAGCTCCAGCACTTGTTCCATCTTGTGCTGATCTGTCTCAGCATGCTAAACTGGCAGCAAACTGTTCAGTACTTCTGCTGCCTGAGTTAGTTTTCTCCCAGCACAGCACATTGAAATGTGCCAGTGCAAGGTCACGGAGAGGTGGAATGCGGAGTGTGGTACTCTGCAACCATGGCTGAACTCAAACTGCCAACAGTTCCTAAGTGCAAAAATCCCAGCATTGACAAAGCTGGCCTTAAAACACAGGTCACATTGCTTTGTATTGATATTTAGTCTAGTCTAATTAGGTAATATACTGAATATATTAATATTTCGCTTTAAAACCTTCTTTAGAGCGTAATACGCTTGTTGCATTTCTAGCCAGAAAGTACCATTAGGCCATGAAGTTTGACCTGTATAGCACATCATTAAACTTCACTTAGTTACACCAGTATTGAGCCAAAACACTTTTGTCTGACTGAAAAATAATTTGCATATCTTCCAGAAGGGCATTCAGGTTTGATTAAGTCATGTGAGCCTGAAGGGGCCGAAGGGCCCCTGGGAAAAATAGCAGGAGGAAGCAGTCAGTGGCCGGTGCTGCCAGAGCAATTAGGCTGGCCTGCAGCCCGGTGCCCATGAAGTAGCGAGTTTCATGGCAGGGAGGGCTTCTGCAACTCGCCTGCTCGCAGACACCTTCCTCAGCCAGGCTGCTCTATGTGTAGCTGCCCTGCACCATCACTAGGGCGGCCCTTGTGCACACCCGGCACTGCTGCTGCTGAGAGGACACTTGCTTGTGAAGATAGGAGGGCTAGGTGAGAAAGAAATTGTCCTGACAGGGGAGCAAGATTGGTTGTTGATAACTTGTGTGTTTTGTTGGAGGTCACAATTTACTAAGATTTACTTAATTTTGAACTGAAACATGTCTTTGGGGGCCTGTAAAATCAGATTCCTGAACACACTACGACAGTCTCACTTGTGGCAGTCTTAACAGTGTGATTATCTTCACCTTAGTTTTTTTTCTTTAACTTTATGAAAATTATGGGGGTTTAAGTGTTTCAATCATATGTTGAAGTCAATTCCTTATTCTTTTTGATAAGCTAAGTAAATTATCACCTTGAGCCTCTCTCTGTGAGGCATGTTTTATAAGCACATGATCATTCCTGCAGCACTTCTGACTCCTTTTCAATTCAACCATCATTCCAAAGTTGTGGGTGTTTCAGATTGGTCAAGTGCTGGTAACTGAGCCTCTCTACTTGACATTGCTGTGTTTACTCACTCGGGACCATATTATTCTCCTAATTAAATGTTTCTGAGCATCTCTTGTGACCACTTCTTCACCTGTCTTTGTAGAAAGTATTTACCTGGGTGGAGCCTTCTGCATTCTTGCTTCTGGATACAGTGTTTCACATATGAGGCTCTAAGCTACATGTGAACCACTAAGCAAGCCCAAGTTTTTCCATGTTACTACTCATTCCTTTTAAATTTTTCATTTCCTCCATTTGTATATGGCTCACAAATATTATACTTAATTCTTTTTTCTCTTCTAGGCCATTAATTGAAAAATTGCTTTAAAATGAACTGTGGAGGTATTCTTGGGAATCCCAAGAAAAGTACATCTCCTAAGTAGTGATTCCTCATCCTTATTTTGAGATGTAACAGTTAACGTAGTTAGTTGTTGTTTTGAGTAATTCAAAATTTTTAATCACAGCATTGTTTATATGAAGTGTAATATCTTGGAAAATCTAACTGGTTTTTGATGCTTTTTTATACCTAGGCTTGTGTTCCCCTTTGAAAAGATTGCTTAATTCACCAAGAAACTTTTCTTCATGTTTCATAGCTATTATTTATTAACTGATAAAATGCAATATTTCCTGTTTGAATATTTTATTTGAGTGTGCTATCAAAGTGGCCATGGTACAGATGCCCAGGTTATCTCAACTGGTGGCAGCACTTTAAGTGTTATTTTGCCTCCACCCTTGCTCTCATCAATACACTGTGTGCTCTTGTTGGGTAGGCACTTCACTCAGAGTAAGCCCATCTTAGAATTTTTAAGTGCTGAAGTGACTTCAGCTTTTTTCTAGTCCTAGTAAAATTTCCCAGGTGTTTCAGTCTTTGAAAATCACTTCTCAGTAGTGCTGAGAGCTTGTCAGCCAACCCTCTTCAAAATTCTCACAGAAATTATGAACATCTGCTTTTAATTTTTTAATATGTTAAGTACCACTCCACTACTGACATCCTTGCAAATTATCATTGAAATTGAAAGTGTTTTGGATTCTGCAGAAAAAAGATGATATGTAGCAGATTAAATACAGCACATGCTTTTTCTGAACACTACCTTATTTCTCCCCTCATGTAGCAAAATGTCAAGAGGACTATCATTACTACAGTTTTCTCCTGATATGCATATCATTATCTTTTTCTTTTTGTCCCCTGATTTTTTTTTACCACCTTCATTTTGTTTCTCTTCCCAGTTTTCTGCAAATTCCTGGCTTCTCAGTATTATTCACTGCTGTCAGTTGCTCTTTTTTTTTTACATTGTATTATTTATTTTTATACTGCTTGGGAATCTAGGAAAGATATTTATGCTAATATTAGATGAATTTTACTTGAATCTTCCACTTGAAATATATCAGAAAGTTAAAATATTGTCAATGATTGATGAGAACTTAATCTCTCCCACTATCTGAATTTCATCCTGGGCAGGCTGTGCACCTTTTGGAAAGGAATATATCACAGAATATGCTGAGTTGGAAGGGACCCATAAGGATTGTTGAGTCCAAATCCTGGCCCTGCACAGGATCAGCCCCAAGAGTCACACCATGTGTCCAAATAGCTCTAGAACTCTGTCAGGCTGTGCTGTGACCTCTTCCATGGGAACCTGTTCCAGTGTCCAGCCACCCTCTGGGTGAAGAACCTTTTCCTAATATCCAACCTAAACCTCCCCTGACAAAACTTTAGGCCATTCTAACAGATCCTGTCTCTGGTCAGCAGAGAGGAGAGCAGTGCCTGCCCCTCCTCTTCTCCTCACAAGGAAATGTGTGACATTTCATCAAATAAAGTATAATACAAACATGTGTCAGTAAAGATATTTGGCAGCCCTGTGACAATGAAAATTGTATGAACTATGCAAGAATGATAAATATTATGAAGAAACTAAGAGAAAATCTGTGATAGCATAATACTTCAAAGTAGTGTTTGCATAATGGAGGAAGTGTTGATATCATTTATACGGACTTGAGGTAGTTTTCTGCACATTCCTGATTTTAGCATTTTTGGACATTTACAATGTTGTATTACTGTCATGTTTTTAAATGGCTTTTCATTGAGTTTTTTTGAGATAAACAAGATTTTACATTACTGAAAGAATTGATTTATACTAACAGCCTTCTTACTCCATGTACTGAACAATTCCATAGCAGGTGGTTCTTCTTTGTTCATTTTATAACTTGTGCATAAAATTAGCCAGCAGCTTGGACAAAGCCTTGTTCTGTTCTTTGTATGACTTCCAAAACATCTGAAGGAGTAAACAGGGGAAAATTTCAGATTCAGATACAGGAATTTGTAACAGGATGGAAAATTCAGTGCTTAGGCAATGCCATAAAGTTTCTAAAAGGGTTATTTTCTATAAATGCATTTATTTCTGCTCATCCTTATTTTATTCTATTGAGTGGAAAAATAGATTTTTAAATTATGAAGATCCAAGAGCAGGTTTTTCAGTTTACTCAAGTTAGAGGGGTTTGCTGTAATGATGTTTGCCATTTATAAAGCTGAATAATAAGTCTTCTAAATGATAGAAGCTGACAGCAAAGGCAAAATAAGCCTTAGGTTGGCATGTCAGTTCAACTGTGGGTGGATTTTCAGAATTTTGAACTCTTTAGCTATTAATAACCCACTCTCTGCAGAGAAATCTAATCTGGTAATTTCAAAATTAATTATCACACTTTCAACCACCTGATAGGCATGAGTAACTCTTGAAAAGAAAAACCACCCAAACCAACAAACTCCAAACTTCAAAAGGGTATGTACTCCCATTAGTAGGAAAGAAAATTGACTTGTCTGGAATACCTTAAGGCAAACATGGCACTTTTGAAGAAGATGCACCTTTCCAAGTCAAATACAAACGCAAAGAGGGGGTGGAACTAGCTGCTCTAATGACTTCTTTGCCCAGAGCAAGGGATGTTCCAGTGTTGTTTAATAAAATGCAGTCTCTGATGCTACGAAATAGAGGCTCATACACCTCTGCTGAGTGCTAAAGTGACTGGCTAAAGATTCATTTGTCCTTAAGTAAGATGACCTTAAATTTCTTCGCATGGTGGCTACTGGGGGATATAATTGGAAGCACCTGACTCTTATTCACTAACTTTAGTTCAAGATTTTACTCTTGTAAGAGATTCTTCAGTAGATAAATTCAGAATGATTTATCTCTTTAATGCTCTAGCTTTAATAACCATAAGCTATTTCCTTAATGATTTAGAATTGTGTGATGCAGGAGATAGTTAGGCTTACTCTCCAGGAGATTAATTTCCTGCTTTTACACTGGCATTGACTTATTTTTTTTTTAACAGGAATATTATGGATTTCAGGCACATTTTCTAATTGTAGGTACTATCATTTATAAAGCATTGTCTGTCATTCTCTCCTGTGTGCTGTGGAGGTAGGACATTTTGTGGATTGCATTCTGAGGAAGGTGAGGCATTGCTTTCAGACACTGGAGAAAAGAGGTTGCCTGGAAGTCCTGTGGCCAGCTGTTCGACAAGGTTGCTTGCAAGGAAACTGCTTCTTTCCAAAGAAGACAACTGAGCCTCTGGCTAGATAAGGACTTTTAGGTTGGCACTGGTGAGAGAAGGAGTAGTCCTTGCCTTCCTTTCTACTCCTGATTTTCTTCCATTTCTTTGTGGGGGTGCTGTTGGTTATGTAGTGAAGACAGCACAGAGCTGATCCAAACAAAAAATAACATGTAAAAAAGAAATTTCTTTTCAGTTTCATTAGTTTCTTGTCCTGTTCGTAATGGGGCTGTACAGGCAGCTGTGTTGGAATAATGGAGAGAATGGGAATGAAATGTAAGGGAGAATAAGATTTCCCTTTGCAGTAGAAGACCCTGTATAAAATCTATGTTTGTATTACAGCTTTGTCTGATGGTGTTATAAAGGGCCTGGCAGCCAGACCTGCTCCTAACACCATCAAACTTCTCGTTCCTCAGAAAACAATTTTTATATAACTTCAGATCTCTTGTTTACAATTGCAGCATAAGCTGTCAACAGCTTGTTGAATTGGACTTGTCTGGCTTTAACTGCATGTGGAAGAGTGGGAGCCAAAGCAGAAAGATTACTAGTTTATTGGCTCACATAATATTTTACTGAAACATCATGGTTGCAGGTATTTCTAGTGTTTTCCTGGACTTTCCTTATAAAAAGTATTATGGATGCTTAATTGACAGATATTAAATTCTCTTTGGTAAAGGTCCTAGCATTTTTTCAGTTTATTGTTCTTCTGTTCATCCCAAAATTGTCAGAATATTCTTTCTATTTTTTCCAAAAGCCTGCTGGTGCTACAGCCAATGAAGTAGCTTTATTCTTTCTCCTAACTTTCTGATGTACATTATAATTTGCTATACGTACAGAAAAGAGTGAACAAAACTATGTATGTTTTACTCAGACCATAGATGTAATGAAGTTGCTTTGACAAGCAACTTTAATATATCTCTGCCTTTCTCAAACTGCGAAAAAGGCTCTAGGGGAACCAAGAATGTTTGCCAAAAGTGCTTAGCCAAATGCCTAAACATATCCTCCAACCACACTCACAGTGCTTGAGCACAGCAGATTCGAACTGAGTCAGACTGACAGTGTTTCTAGAATAATTCTATTTCAGATGTTAAAATTAGCAGATGGATAATGAAGGCACCTCTGCTGACTGCAAGTACATTAGAATAACAGAGCAAACCAGACCACTGCAGACAGTCAGGAGACTAACATTAATCATGGGGTTCACATGTATTTTGTATTGTGAAGCTTCCCAAAACAAACAAAACCACTGAAAACATTATTCAGGGTATTACCAATGGTTCCTTAGTCTTGACAGTACCAGCTCAATTCAGAGCTGGTTAGCCTGAGGATTCTTTCTCTTTACTAAGTAGTGCTATCTCTAGCACTCATCTTCTGAGCATATCCAGTTGTATTAAAGTACCTTAGTGTGGCAATACTTGAAAGCCTCCTTCAGAATTTGTTGTGCCCTGTGTTTTAACTGAGCAGTTTATATTAAAACCATTTCTGCTTCCCTTGCCTATTCTCTTCTTCCCCTCTTCTCTACCCTTCTTTTTCCTGAGTAAGTGTAGGGTGAGAAAAGAAGCAGTTTTGCATTTCAGTACACTTAGTGTAGCCAAGAGGTTTGTTCATTGCTGCTTTGTACTTTCAGGCAAACGAGAAAATTTAGATTAATAGGTTGTTTATTCTTTTGCGTGTTCCTCAAATCAAAGGCACTGGATTGCATTATTAAAGCAGTTTTGTGTGGCAGGCTTGGAACTGTCCTCACTGAGCTGTACATGAAGAAAAACGATTGCTTTTCATCCCCCACTCATTATGCAGATTGGCACAGGAACACTGTTAAATGTGGTATCATGTACTATCACTTAAAGACCTTCCTTCTGTGCAGCTAATGTTGGGCTCCAATTTCACAGGTTGATCTGTCTTGGAACAGACAAGGAAAACCCTAGAAATAGAAGCACATATGTCCTTAAATTTTAAAAATTTAAATACTCACCAGTTTAATAACCGGAGGTTTTGTTCAGAGCACTAGTGACTGTCTGCTTTGCTGTGCTCTCAGATCTCTTCATTGAGGATTCTGTTCATTTGTTTCTCATCCATTCAGTTGGCAACAATGCTTAATTTAGGCTTTCAGCAATAATCTACCCAGCCAAATCAATGAAGAAAATTTTCAGCATTTTGAGACCAGACCCATAAAGGAAAGATCTAGCTAGTCTTGGGTAGCTGACTTAAATGTATGACTCTGTCCTGTGGATGTTCTATACTGAAGAGGCAGCAGTGGATCTCTGGGTCTCTGAATACATTAGGTACTCTAATTCCTTTTTCATTCTGTGACGGCAGAGTCTCTCCTGACCCAAGGCCAAAGTGAAAAGTCTGAGGGACATAATTTAAGAGTACAGGAGGCAGTTGTGCCTGTCTTAGGTAAATAGGAGGAAACAAGTTTCTTTGCCTTATTGTTCTACTTCAGCTCTAGCTAATGTTCAGACTGAGAAAGCTCTACATTCATCATCTTATGAAATGGCAAGAGTTCTACTGTGTGAAACACACCAGCATGGCCCGGTGCAGAGTGGGAAATAAGCAGTGTCACAGGTACCAGACTGGCTGAACCTCTGAACTTTCCTTGTGTAGTATCAGGTATTCTTCTTCAGTGTCAGACCTGATGCAGGATGAAGTCATGATTTTTCTCATTGTATGCTGTGTTCCTGATTGTGCAGTCCCTTTTCCTAAATTAGAATCCTCCAGTTGGTGTGACTGAAATGTACATCCTCTCTGAGATACCAGTGCTAGGTTCTCCAAGTCTCCCTAGAGAAAAGTGTTGAAAGCAAACATTATGTAGGCTTGTTTATAAGATACACTGTCATCTTCCACCTGAGGATCATGTAGAATTCCTCCAGCCACTTTCTTATTTCACTTCTCTATGTTAGCCTGTATTTGTATCACAGATCACTGGATTTTCCCTGTCAGTAACCATTTTCTTTCTCCAAGAGATCTTTACCTTTTTGGGGAATTGAGAGTGCCAGTACTTTGTTTTTTAGGGGTTGGTTGGTTTGTTTTCAGTCTCTGCATATAAAAGTGATGTGGCTTTTCTACCTGAAACATGCAAACGTATTAGTGTCTTGTAACTGCTATACCAGATTTCTGGGGACAGTATCAATTTTGGTCTTTTTATAACTTTTCAATTCTCTCATTGATTGCTCATTCATGCCATGTTTTCTATTCCCATTAATGCTTGTAGGCCATGATAGCCAACTTCATAAAAGAATTACAGATGTCTGTTTATAATGTTACATATCAACTTTTAACCTATTATAAAATGCCTCAAACATGAATAGAAGAACTATGTTCTTCTCCTGTGTTCCTAGGCAGGGGAGAAAACGTGACTGGATCCCAGACATCCTGTGTGCATCCATGTGTTTCATCTGTGACAAATATGACAATCACTTAGCTGAACACTATCACTTTTTTGAGAAAATCATAAATATTTTTTATCTTTCTGCTTAAACATTCTAGATACTATTCTGCCTGCTTAAATTTACTCCTTATTTAAATTTTTTTTTTCTTATGGCTTTTGGACATTTTTGAGTCAGATATGGCTGTTGGTGATATATCATTATCATTAATCTAGTGTTAGTGACCAGTAGCACACTTAGAAATACTAAAATACTGAAAAGAAGAATAATATGTTATATTATCTAGTTAAAACTCTTCTGTCCCTATTCCTATTTTGCACCTGGAGGCACATTACTGCAGCAACAAACTCCACTCCTGCATCTCCATGTATTCCTGCTATACAAAACACTTCTAGTGGTATGGGTTTTTTTCATTTCCTAAGAGGTGTAATAGAAAGTATTTTCAATGCTTCCTTTTAACATTTAGAATAGTCAAAATTTTTACTCAGAAATTGAAATTAGAATCTAATCTGTCTAGCACTGAAAGCTTTCAAATCTAGACTGTATTCTTGGAAAGACTTTAGAGTGATACAGACAGCAGTTCAAAAAGACAGAGAAATCAGAAGAAAAGCTAATTAAATTTCCAAATAATTCACTGATTTGTTATTTCAAACCTTAACTGCAAAGCAAGTAATGATCATCTTCCTTTTGCTGTGGCAGTGGCTGCAGAACTGTGTGTCCCTCATTCAGCAAAAAGTCTGTTCTGGTCACAGCTGTGTATACAAAGCTGCAAGTGAAAATGAGATATACACATAAAGGCTCTCAGTCTATTTCCCTTTGTAGCACTCATCTGTTTGTTCTTTACCAAATCCCAGAAAACATCCTCCTAAAAGGAAAGCACAAAAGTAAATAGTGAGAAGATTTGTTTTTTCCCTTGATAAACATGTCATGCAAAGTGACTTTCCAAACATATCCCATTTAGTGGAGATAATTTAGAAACCTTGAACTTCATCATTATTTCTTGCCCACAAGCATGAATCTTAAAGGCCTCTATTCTTCCTGTTTCCAATTCCAGGATCTGTTAAGTCTTGTTTTGGCACATGGACCCATGTTCTCCAGTCCAAAGAGTCACTTTCTGTATTTTTCTAATAACTGAGAAACTGTCTCTTGCATTTGTCTGCTGAACATCTCTAAGGATTCTTGAAGATGGGATATTTTTTGCTTTCCTTTTGATTCCCTATGTGTTAATAATTTCATTTAATCTTGAATCTCTTAAGAGCTAGCACTACTAGTTTTGGAGCCCTTAGTACTGCATGTAGGCGGGGACTTGGCACAGCAAAGCCTGAAACAGATCCAGACAGCAGATAACTCATGTGAAAGACAACTGAAAGGATGGATGCTACCTTGAAACATGGCATGCAAGTGAGAGGAGTATGAATTAATACATGCATATAGCATCCCCTTTTTTACCATCCACTTCACATAAAGTACTACTAAAATACAGCTACATCTGATGCAGTGAATTGAGATAGAGTTCTTTTGCCAGAAACACCAGGAAGCAATTTTTTTCCCATCAGGGCAGTATTAAGAAATATTTCTAATTGCAGGGAGCAAATAGGACCTCAGCTTTCAAGCTTTGCTTTGAAAGATGCAGCACATTTCCTTTGAGTCAAGAACACATGCTGAAATACATTACATTTAAATACCACTTACAGCTATGTTGCTGTACGATTTGCACCATCTGATTTTCAGACTTGCTCCATAAGTCAACATCGAATGGGAAAAAAAGGGCAAATGTTGCAGGAAATAAAAGGAACATGTGTGTTCTAAGTCTTCAATGGCTGGAGATGCTTAAAGAGCAGCTTTCATCTTACTCCTCCTCTGAGGGTTTACCATACTTGCATTTCCATGATGGTTTTTTTGCTGAACAGTCAGGATATTGTTGCATGGGAGATGAAAAAATGTAAGTGAAACCACAAAGAGTACAGTTGTGTTAGGGCAATGTCACTGAGGCCCCAGCTGCTAGTAGAGATTAATACAGTGTTACTCACTGTGGATGGCCCATCTTACTGACTGTTGCTATTAAATGGGTTAATCAGCAGTAACTGGGGGGGTTTAGGACTCCTGCTATCTTCTCTTCCAACTAAGGACAGTCCTACGTCTTTTAGAGGTGGTGTTTGTTTCTCTTTGTTTGCATTGTCCTCTCAGTAAGTAGCCTGCATCATAGCAGCAATCCATCCAGGATTCTACAGAAAACTGATCATGCTTCCTCTAGGAGAAATCACTTGCGTATCATATCTAGTAAAAATCATTTGCTCACTATGCTAAGTTATCATCCCACAACTAATCAGTTAAGTGATATTCCTTTTTATTGCTCCTGCCATAAAGATCCTTACAAAGATCTTGAAGAGCCTGACCTCATGATGAGGCTGGAAAAGATTACACAACTGAATTCTGTTTTCAGTTTCAACAAGCCAGAATTACGGTATGGATTCCTATCTACGTTTGTTTTCCAGTAGATGGCCCTTTATTCCTCTCTAGAAAGCATTGTGCAACAACAAGAAAGTGTCCTTTTCTCTTTCTGCAACAACTTCCTCTTTTGTCTAGTTTCTTACACTTCCCTGATTACCATAATATATGCATAGCATCAGTATTAGGGCATAATGCTTGAATATTTAGGACATTTGCCTGAACGTTCTTCCAGCAAAATATTCTTAACTTGTGGTTCATGGTAGATGGTCCATGGAAGTTTATTTAGCTGGAAAATAGGTGGCATTTAAGTTAAACTTTGACAAAGATGCATGATGTCCATGAAAAACTTTCAGGATTGATGGAGAAGTTTAGAACTTTCTTAAAGAAACGTTAAAAAAAAAAAGACTGTGTTTCATTTTTTTAGAAATTAGTATCTATGTTAAATTCTTATTTAATCTATATTTCTCCATGTGAAATACAGAGAAATCAAACATTTTTTGTCTCTCTTTTCAGTCTTAAAAAAAAAAAAATTGGACACCTAGCTCACTAGAGTATTGTAAGAGTTAAAATCAAGGGACATTACAGAACCTTAGCCAAAAGCATACCCTTAAAAGGGGCAGTTGGATGCCTTGTTGTTTCAGGTTTCTCTTAGTGCATTCATTCTGTTCTGCATTCAGACCAGTTCTGTAGTGGTGGTCATTTACAATCATTAATCTAGCTCATTGATATTGTAATGGGCCCCAAGCATTCTCTGTGAAGCTTACATGCTCCACTGCATTTCCTTCTAAATAACTAATGATGACTTCTTCAGTCTTGTCATTAACCAGATTACCTTTCTCCTGCCAGTTGTCTTATGGATTTACTTTGTTTGAGGTTCATTTTCTTTTTAAGTTTTCACACTCATAAAAGAGACTCAATATTGGTGTGCTTAAGAGTGTTTTACATGAGTGAACAACACTGCCCAAGCATAGGTCCAGATTCCATACTTATTTTTACGAATAGAGACTTTAACTGTTGACTCAGAGGCTCCTAAAAACAATGCCCTTTCCTTTCAGACTGTTTTTCTAGGCATTATAATTTGTGAAAGAAAATTGGAGAAAGCTAGCCCACAGTCTGAGTACTTGGGATTATACTGCATAGCCTGTGTGTAAACCTCTGGTAAATATACTGTGCAGTAAAGTCAAAGAATGGCCAGGACTGCTGGTGGCTTGCATTCCTTGGAAGATGATTATGTCAGGTAGCCAAATTGTTCCAGGTGAACACAAGTACACAAAGAAAGATGTGCTTCCCTTCAGTGCTTTGTGGATCACAACCAGCTTCTTGAGTTTCAACCACAGTGAGTTGACTGCTTTGTGTAATTGCATACTGGTGTCACTCTTGGTGGCATGTGGAGTTCTCCATTCTTCACGTGCCTGAACGTGTCTCCTTCGCGGCGGGGCTCATGATGGATGTGTTTCAGAGAAGCAGTATCAGAGTGCCTGCTGTGAGGACAGCTGTTGGTGAAGGTGCAGTTAACTGTTCAAAACTTTGCAGTGGATTAGTTAAGAGCTGATGTGGAGCAGGGGCAGGAAGAGACACACAAGGCTATCCTAGTCATGATATATATTATGCTGAAATGATTTGTCTCTCTTCCATTGTGTGCTTGTAGCAGCTGCACTGTTCTTCGAATGCTTCTTCCAAAGCAGTCACTAAAAGAGGAAAGTCCAAAACATTCCTGTTTTATTCATTGTTCTGAGAAAATTGTTGACTGTTGCACCTCATGCTTTTACATGTCACCTTGTGCTATATGAACACATGTGAGATTCAAGGTATTTGAAAATACCTGATTCTACCAGAACGGGTTCACTGGAACCTTTCACTGATCTTTCCTGGAAAAGTTGTCTAGAAAGAAACAGGAAATCAAGGAACTCTTTGATCTTACATTGCTACAGCAATCTGCAGCATTTCCACAGCTCATTGTGTGTCCTTATCCTTTACCTCCTTTTTGTTTTAGGTCAATGTCACAGCTTTCTTCTGCTCCCTGACCCTGTGTGCATGACACAGATGAGCTGTCTGCCAGCTAACTGTATTTCTTGAGGCTCCCAAAGCAGAAAGGAAATACCAAACACTAATGGAAGACTGGCCATATTGTCACTAGTCCTAGTACATATCCGAGGGAGGAGGGGTTGTATGTAAGGTCCTGCATTGAATGAGATACAGCTGCATGCCACCTGCCCATTTACTCTGCCCATCTCGTGATGTGTAGCCATGAATTCTTCAGTTGTTTTGAAGATCTTAAGCTTAATGACAACTTGTTTTCTTGAGTAGAGACTGATCCACATCTTGTCTAAAGATTACTGCTGCTGTTTGAGAGCTTGGGGAAATGTTGATGGTACCCTTCAGTGAAGTGTTGCCGGCATTCCTGTACTTCACTATTAAGAGTGCTGTGGGTCCTGTTTCAAGTGGTTGAGCAGTCTGCCCCCCAGATGGCCAAACTTCAACAGGAATGTTTTCTCCTTATTGTTTACAAGACCAATTAGCTCTGGCATTGGATTGATTATTTTCTACACGAGTCACTGAAAACTTCTCAAAATGAGGAAAGTCAATGGTTGAACAAGATAAAAGCAGCCTAAATCACCTATAGCTGGGGAGATCTGCTAGTTATGTCTTTAGTAACATTATAGTGAAAGGAAAAAATAATTTCATAGTGGACACATACAAAAAATGTCAAATGTTATGGCATTTCAGTTATAAATTACTTTCACTCTGAAATGGTGCTTTATTTCTAGTTTTCTAGTTTATCTGTCTTAAAAGCCGTTTATCTGTCTTGGGTTGTTTTGGTCTGGGTTTGCTACGTGTCTGAAACATGATGGGTACTCATACATTCTCATAGTGTAGTCCACAAAACTAGGCCTGTGTCCTTTAAAGAAAACTAAATGTCCTTAGATATCATAGTCAATGAGCTAAGTATATCTTTAGGATTATATGTGCTTTGGAATATGCATGGATTTATCTTTGTAAATGTTAAAGAAAGTTGCATGGAGAAAATTGGGTGTCCATTTAAGCCACCATCTGGTTCCTGTAGTCAGCTATGTACTGGAAAATTTAAACCAGACTCTTTTGTTTGTCATCTTCTATCTTCTTTTTCTGCTCCTGAAAATACTGCCAGAAGTTGTGGCTGCTTCTCCTTTCTTACTGTTTGCTGCACTTTAGGAACTCTGAATTCTTTAAGCCGAAACTGCATTCAAAGTCCCATTCTAGACTTAAAACAAGAAATTAGAGAGGTAACATTGTCTTTAGTGTTGCTTTAGGTATAGTGTTTAGGTTCCTAAAATGAAAGGATCAAACTTCAGTCATGTTTCAGATTTTCTGTGGATTAAGGAATATCACACTGCATCAGTTAAACTCTTCCCATATTGGAATTTTTCTTTACAGCCATGAGAGCTGAAAACTTTCTCTATGTTTCTAATGAAAGTTTGAACTTTTCAGTTTGTGGATGTGCCATGTTAGCCACATAAGCACACCAAATGATAGCCTTGGACTGTACAGCTCATGGTGCCCTGAGTAACATTCACTCAAAGCTGAAGTAATGCTGCCACATGAAACACTTTATACTAAAGGGTAATTATGGGGCATTTGAAAGAGACTAGAGGATGATTAACATTTGTATAAACAGAAAGAATCTGGATTCTGGGGATAGAATTGGAGCAGTTCTGTATAAATTCGTTTTCTGTTTTTGTTAATCTGGCGAGTGATTTATTGATAAAAGGGCTCAAGATCAAAGTGCAGGAAAACAATCACACCATCCAGATTTAACTCTTTTAAAAACCTTTAGCTTGCTCAAAGTAGCATGCTACAAGCTTTGCCCATAATGGACCCACTTCTCAGTTCATATGAACTGTCCAGGCTACCTCCAGAACAAATGACTTCATATCAGCTGCAGCTGAATCTTTGCCTTCTTACCTGAGTACTTCAAAACTAGCTTTCTGCTCCATCACAATGCTAATCCTCTCTCCTTTTCTCTCTTGCAGCACTCCCCCAGCAAATCTTTTTAGGTCAGTCTGCTTAACTCTCCACTGTATTCGTCCTGAGTCTGACATAGGTTGTTCCAGGCAAATCTCACTAAATCTCTTTCACTCTGTTTTTTCACATCATAAACTGTCTCTTTTTTCCTATTGTCAGCAGGAGTCACCTAAGTCTGCTGTTTGCAGCCATGTTCCTTTTGTAGAGTGCAAAACATCTTGTTTGTGAAGACTGCTCACCTGCAGCAGCACCCTTCCCTTATGTCTGGATTTTGCTCATGTTCTCACAGGTTAGGAGAGGCAATCCAGGGTGCAGCCAGTTGCTGAAGGTACCTTTCTAACTGAGCCAAACTGTAGTGATTCTGTGCATTCTTCAGTTACCCTGTCTGCTTTTGCATGTCATGTCATGTCAGACACAACAGCTTCTGGAGTCCTTTCCTGAGGATGTCCTGGGATCCCATCTGGGAGGACCTAAACAGTATAAATGGAAAGAATAGGTTTGTGAGTAGCATGAATTCATCTGCCTGCTTGGATAGTAAGAATGCCAAAAGTTGTGTCTTAAATGTGTCTAATGTCAGAGTGTTCACAAACCATCACAGCAGGCAGGGTGCAAGTACAGCAGGTAAAGCTGAACCTGCTTTTGATTAGGAGGATCACTAATCCTGTGACATTGCCTTGCTTACATCCTGGACTTTAAGGATTAAAACATCTTAAGCAGGGAACTACTTAAGCCTATCTAACAGTTTTTCTCTGCTGAGGAGGGGAGAATCTGCTGTCCTTACACACCTCCTTCCCTCTTCCCTGCACCTGGCTGTGCTCTTCCACAGCTTACTTTGCATGAGCTTTTATCACATATTTTGGAGAGCCAGTGCAATTCACTAGCCCAGGGAAAAAGTTGAATTTTCTCAGCAAGAGGCCTGCTGAGTGCCAGAGCTGGTGTAAGGGGTGGTTCAGAATCATGTGGCCACCAGCAAGTGATGGGAAAGGAGAAAGAGGAGTGAGCCTGTCCCTTTCAGCTGGAGTAAAATTTTAGGTTGGCTTAGGTGCATGTTGAACTTCATCATCAGTAAGACAGAGTTAATGCATCAAGTTGTTAATATAAGAAATACATGTTAGTAATTTATAAAACGTGTAAAATACAGAAATAATATATGCTAGTATATAATGAGATTGAGCCAGACCTTGGTAGGAAGCCATAGTATTTAAAGCTACTTATGTCCAAGACTCCATGTAAAGAACAAGTTCTTATGTTGATCCATGATACAGATTTTACTTTTATCCTCTTTTAACTATTCACTAGAAAATCTTCCTTTAAAAAATTAAGTTGTTTTTTATCTAACCTGGCATCAATCTTTGGCTTTTGGAGTATTTTCCTGTTGCTTAGAAGTAACAAATGGGTCTCCCTCAATTTTCTTCTGATTTTCCTATGCTCTTTAGACTATGATTTAATGATTGTGGAAGCTGTCTATACAGTTCAAGAGCAGAATGAATCCTGCTGTACATGTCTTACATGAACATGCTTAGTCTTCTGCATGGATTAATTTTCCTCGAATTCTTGGCTTTCTGGTTACTATTAGCATTAGATATATGGAGGAATTAGGCCATAGGTATCCTGTGAACATGGCATGTGCAGGGCTTAGCCTACTAGCCAGATGATAGTTGGGAAGTTGCAGTATTATCAATACTCATGTTAATGTTCATTTTTTGTAAAATTGTAGTTCCTGTAGACAGCATGGGAACACATAGACTCTATTTTGGGGGCCTTTGGGTTTTTTTGTTGTTTTCTAAAAGCTTGCAATCCTGCATGGGTATAGAGAGAATCCTAAATATGTGGTACTTACACTAGAAACACTAAAAAACTAAAGGCCAGCAAAGACTCTTCCAACACTTAAAGAAAAAAATTAGGCTGTTCCCTGTTATATTTGCAGGATACTGATTTACAGCTCTGTGCCTTTATGACTCTTGAATGACTTCATGACCGTGATAGAAAAGCTACCTGTGGAAATTGTGTGTCCTACCATAATTCAAAGGGGGCAGCTGCATTGCTCAGGGCTCCAGTCTGCTTGGATACTGGTTGTACATAAAAAATTACGGGAATAGGGAACTTTAATGCATATTCATCAAGGCAATGCTTGTGTTTCTGGGAAGCTACTAATGTGACTTTTTGGGGCAAATTTCATACACCAGCTGCAGTAAATATTCTCCTACTGCTTTGGGCATTTTTATAGCTGTCACAATGTTGTGACAGTGTTGTAGATAGCTACTTCTTGTGCTGAAAGCAGCCTAGATACAGCAGCAATGACTGCAATTCAGGCTAAGTCCTAAATATTTATTGGCTTCCTGGGTAGATTTTACAGCCTTTGCTGAGCTCTAGGCTTCTATGTCTAGGCTGCTGTCACTATGAAAGATAACTAGCTTTAAGATAATTCAGGTGTGTCTACACTTCACACACAACACTGACAGCAGCATTAACCCATCATTTAGTATTCCTGGAGTTTGTATCACTCCAGGTTGTGTGCCATCTGTTAACCACATACAAACCAGGAACAGCTTTAATAAGTGCTTTAAAAGCCAGGGAAGTACAAAGCAGCTGTCTCCATGTTTATCAAGGTTGGCCATTTTTATCCAGAAAATGATACCGTCTAAGACTGTGCCACATGGACAAAATTCTTTCTCCACTATACCTCTGAAACATGAGAAACAGTCTGCCTCAGGCATTAAAAGACAATAAACTACTCACAGGACAATCCAATCTGTAGGAAAGGGTTAGGATTTTGCTAGTGGCATGGTCTCAGCAGCAGTACAAGCTAGGCAAGAATTTGAAGTCCAGTACAGCAAAAATTATTCTGAATGGTCAAAGTACTTCCTGTTAAGCTCCTTCTTCGTGAGCTGTTGTTTTAAAATTACTTTGGAATTTGTTATTAGTTCTTTTTTACTAGAAGAGAGAAGTGTTAGTTCAGCTGTAAATGAACATGATTAACATGAAGACTGCAATCTCCATCTATAAGCATATGGTATGAGTAAGTTTGTTCCACTGCAAGGGCATGGGTAGAGTGTGTATATCTCACTGCCCTGTGCTGTGGGGTCACATTTAAACACTCCATGATTTGCTTCATTTGTTACTGGAACTTGAGATGCAGTAATTTGTGGTAGCAACCAAAGTAGCAGTTGTGGATTCCAGTTTTCACTCATTCTGACTGGTACCTTCCTTCTTTTCTTTCTTTCTTCATCATGCAACATTCAACTCTTATTTACTCAGCTGTGGCCTGGAGACAGGAAGGAGCAACGTGGTCATGCACCAAAAGTGCCCTTGTTTATTCCAAGCAGCTCTTGGCAGACAGTGTGGTGCATGGGCAAATGTAATTTTCTGCCTGGTCTTCACTGACCTTGCTGTAGGGGATAGGAAAACAGTGATCACAGCAAACTGAAGACACCTCCTAAGGTCTGCGGTGATCCCGCTTCCTGTGTGAAAGGTACCCAACTATAGTCTGAAAAACTGGTAGATTTGTTGGTCAGGCGCCTGGGGTGGCTACAGGCTGACTTGTGTTACAGCCTAAAAAAGTCAGTGAATAATTTGGTGCCATTTCCCCAGGCGCAGGAAACAAAACGTTTCTTTAGAGCAGGAACTTCTCTGAACCACTTCAGCTTTATGGGCAGTTTCTGTCTAAATGGACCATTTGCCCAAAGACTAAAACTGTAGTTAATTCCACTTTTATTGACAACAAACTTAATTCTCTAATGTCCTGGTTGGAGAGGATCTCTGCCACCCTTTCCCAAATTCTTTCTAAGCAGACTTCTGCTTTTATTCTATATTGTTTTGTTGTTTTATGGTAGAGGAGTAAAGATGATGCTATGATTTGGTATGAAGAGAGAGAAGAAAAAGCATAAATTATTTTATGTTTTTAAAGTATGGTTTTTCTGCCAAGTGAGAGATCTTTATTTATGCCTCAAAACTAATGCTCTCTTAGGGCCGAGTTACCTTCTCAAGCTGCTTTTGTCTATCAATCAGACAGGGACTGAGAAAAAAATGCAACTTTCTCTGGAAACCTCATCCTTTGAGAAAAACCAGCCTCAAACTCCTTCACCTTCAGGGAGAAAAGAGGAGACAAAAACCAAAATTAATGAAAAGGGCCTTAGCTGATTAAAGTAGGCAGATTATCCTCTTAGAGCCTGTCTGTTCTGAATGCATGAAGGATGCTTTGTATACTGCTGGACACCACACTGTGAAAATCTAAAGGGGATCAAAACAGAGAAACAGATATAACTGGGCTAAGTAGGGAAAGAAGTAGAGGGTAAGGTAAACAGATTTAACTGTAGATAAATGCAGTTAAGTAGATCGAATAAGATACAGTATGAAGAAAGGGTTATTATAATGGTCTGTTGACAAATGAAAAAATAATAACAAGCAAGAGGTATAAGGATGCATAAATGGAAGTTTGAATTTAAGCAAATAAAAAATGGAAATTGAGTATTGCATAAAGCTTTCAAGTTGGTGTGATTCCTTCAGACCAACACAGACCTTTTAGCAAAAATCAGAAATTTATTGCCCAGCATTATTCAAAGCTAGATTTAGAAAGCCTTGAACAGTAAGAGGTCCATACTATCCTGTTTACTTATGAGAAAGTGTCTGTTTCAAAAAGAACTTTTTTATGCCCAAGTTCTCTGTTTTCGTGCTTCCTGTGCTGGGCCTGTGGAAAATCACAAAATCACAGAATGTGTCAGTGACCACAGTGGGTCATTTGGTCCAACCTCTCTACTCAAGCAAGGTCATTCTAGAGCACATGACACAGGTTTACATCCAGATGGTTCTTGAGTATCTCCAGTGAGAGGGACTTCACAGCTTTGTTGGGCAACCTGGTGCACGGTCACTCCCGCAGTAAAGAAGTTCTTCCTCATATCCGTGTGGAAATTCCTGTGCACCAGTTTCTGCCTGTTGCTTCTTGTCCTGCTGCTTGGCACCATCAGAAAGAGCCTGGCTCCATCCTGCATCCCTTTAGTTACTGATAGACATTGATGACATCCCCTCTCAGCTGTCTCTTCTCAAGGTTGAGCAGGCCCAAGTCACTCAGCCTGTGCTGGTAAGAGATTCTACAGACTCTTAAGAACCTTTGTAACCCACTGCTGGACCTGCTCCAGGACTCCATGTCTCTCTTGTCCAGAGGATCCCAGAACTGGACTCAGTGCTTCTGACATGGCCTCACCAGGGCTGAGCAGAGGGACAGGATCACCTCCCCTGACCTGCTGGCAATGCTCTTCCTGATGCACCCCAGGATCCCATTGGCCTTCTTGGCCACAAAGGCACTACTGGCAGTATTTCAGTCAGCATTAAAAACATTAATTTGACTGAGTTGGATGTTGCAGTGAAACATCCCTTTGATACTGTATCCTGCCTCTTGAAATATCTGACAAAGATGTAGCATTTTGCCTTTCTCTTGCATTTGTGGAACTGCCAGTCTTCCAGGAATTGTGAAAATAGGGAGAAGCCCTCATCCACCCAGGGCTCAGTACTGGGGCCAGTCCTACTTAATGTCTTTAACAATGATCTGAGCAAGAGGATCCAGTGCCCCCTCAGTCAGTTTACAGCTGACACCAAGTTGGGCAAGTGTTGATCCCTGCAGAGGGATCTGGACAGGCTGGATTGATGGGCAAAGTGCCAGGTCCTGCACTAGGGTCACAACAACCCCTTGCAGCACTGCAGGCTGCGGAAAGCATGGCTGGAAAGCTGCCTGGTGGAAGAGGACCTGGAGGTGCTGATTGACAGAAACATGAGCCAGTGTATGCACAGGTGGCCAAGAAGGCCAATGGCATCCTGGTCTGTGTCAGCACTAGTGTGGCCAGCAGGACCAGGGCTGTGATTGTCCCCCTGCACTTGGCACTGGTGAGGCCATGTCTCGAACCCTGCATCAGTTTTGGGCCCCTCACTGCAAGGAAAACATTGAGGTGCTGGAGCACATCCAGAGAAGAGCAATGGAGCTGGTGAAGGGTCTAGAGCACAAGTCTTGGGAGAAATGGCTGAGGGAGCTGGTGTTGCTTGGCCTGGAGAAAAGGAGGCTCAGGGGAAACTTTACTGCTCTCTACAATTACTTGAAAGGAGGCTGTAGTGAGATGGGGGTCAGTCTCTCCTCCCAAGCAACAAGGTTAGAGAAAATGGCCTCCAGTTGTGCCAAGGAAGGTTTAGATTGGATATTGGGAAAAATTTCTTAACTGAAAGTGTGGTCAAGCACTGGAATGCACTCCCCACCAGGGAAGTGATGGAATCACCATCCCTGGAAGTGTTCAAAAAACATGCAGATGTGCTGCTTAGGGATGTGGTTCAATGGTGGACTTGGCAGTGTTGGTTGGACCTTAATGATTCTGTGATTCTAAGTTGCGGCTGTCATCTGAAACACAGTTAATTATTTGGATGAGAGACTAATGAAGGCTAACATGTTTGTGGCAAAAGAACTTATGCTTTGTACCTCAGTCCCATTGCCAGTGCCCTTGAGATCCCCTCCCTGACTACTGCTTGGCTCAACTTCCACCTCTGGCCCTTTCTTCCATACTTTGCATTCTTCTGTATATAGAAGTACTGCAAAATTGCTGCTGTTCAGCTAGTCTTCTTCTTAACTCCAGTCCACAGCCTTTTGGACTGTGAACATACAATCATGTAGGGCTTTTTGACATCAGGATGTTTCCATTCCCTTGGGATCCTATAAGCTTCCCTAAGAGTCACCTCTTTTAGACTCCTTCTGCTGAGCCACAGAGTCCCTTCTTGACCAGTCTTTCACAAAGCTGCTCTCTAAAACATGAATCATTTGATTGGTTTTCTTGTGTTTCTTGGAACTTTGTTCTGTGCTTCCTATAATACAGTGACCAGATTTGTACACATTATTCCAAAAGAGACCATCCAGCTGCCTTACTGAATGCCAAAGTAATAACGTCTGTGGTTTATACTCTGTAGCCTTCCATACACAACCCAAAAACCTTGTTTGCCTTTGTTACTGCTGCCAGATGTTCTGTGGATGATTTTCAAGTGTATTGTGGCGAATGTCACCATGCCAGTGAATTTCAGCAAATTTAAGCAACTTTGAAATTATTCCTTTTTCCACATGGTTATATTCAAGTCAAACCAAACTGTGTTCTCACTTGAAACTGCCCTGTTTTTGGTTACCCCCTTTTCACACTGAATCACTACCTGTTACCAGTTTCTCTGCAGAATTCTGTTCAATAGGATTTCCCCTTCATCAGGCCTCTTTCAGATTGTGCTGGAAACTCCATTTGAAGAGCCCAGCTCTGAAAGTCTAGGGAACAGTTATATTGTCTTTAATACCCATACTACTTGAATTGGGAGTAAAGGGAATATGAGGGTTTTTTCCTAGAGAGGAAGCAAGGGGAGGGAACAGCCTATAAAAGAATTACAATGTTCTCACCTCTCTTTTCCTGCAGATTTGCTGACAGCACAGGAATACCACTGCCTGCTGCAGCTGCTCTGCCCTGACTTCCCAATGGAACTCACTCAGAAAGCAGCAAGGTGGGTCCTCATTCTGTCTTTAAGGGCAAGATTCGTCCTATGTGCATGGACGTAGGAACTAGACCTGTGGGTAAAGGTATGAACAGTGACCTTCAGCTTTTAAGGTTTTGGGGAAAAGAGACATCATCTTTTGAGGTTAAGAACAGGGCATTTCTCTAGCAATGTGAAAGAGTACATATTTAAGATACACAAAGACTGAAATATCAGTGCAGAATGCTGCTGTTGGCTCTATGTTCAGATGAGCTGCAGATAAAAGAATGTTAGCCAATATGTTTTTAACTGACATGATTTTCAAACTCTATTTCAAATACTGTTTACCATTTTAAAATGTGTTCCCCCTTGCCCCAGCTTCTATGGTTGATCACATTTAAACACACTAACCTCTGAAGGATTGCCAGTGTTTTAAAGTATGTTTGGTAAGAACATGGCAGCTAATCTGTTTGAAATTTTATTTTAATCTAGACAAGGCAAAAAGCAGATAGTTGGCTCAGGGCATTGATAATGTGATATGGAATATTTTACTGATTGTGCTTGCTGATTCCAGTCCAGCCCAGGCAGCTGGTTATTAACTATCTCATATTGAAAATGTAATAAGGTACACACATCTGTTCAGTTGCTTGTCCCCCAATGCCAGACTAAGAAAGAATGCTTAGCCCTGTAGCAGAGATATATCTGCTGCTTCCTTTCATGGAGGTACACAAGCATCAGTCCTGTGTGCTGGTGTGCATTTCATAGGGCTCCAGCTGAACTGAGCAGGAATTTGTGATGGTGCATGCAATGAAGGAGACTTCAGCATATCTACACATGTTGTGATGTTTGTGTCAAGGAATTCAGTCCATAAGGCTGCTGTAAACTAGAGGCCCCATTCAGGGGCCTGCTGCACTGTTGTGCATATGCCATAGAGACAGACAAGCTGGCTTTGGGAGCAGGTGTTGGAGAGAAATGAGATCTCTGTCAGAGGCACCCAGGCTCAGGTGGGGGTGACCTCACTCCACTTTTGGCTGGCTAGAGATTTACTTGCACATTTCTAGCTCTGTAACAAGTTAATCTATTTGAACAATTTTAATAAAACTTGTCATATTTCTAAACCATCTTTCTTTTTGCTTACAACTATTGCTCACTCTCTTGTCCTTTTTCTGGTCTGCACTTCCCATTGTCCTCCTTGGTCTCTGCTAGAAGGGTGAGCTCTGCAGACTTTCTTACAGCACCAGTTGATCAAGGCTTTGCAAAACACGAGTGTCACATGCAAAGCTAGAGACATTGTTCCTTCTCCAGTCTGCACACTCCCAGTGGTTTTGTTGCTAATTTTCTTGGGAAAAGAATTAAATAAAGTAGCAGTGGGAGTAGCCACAACATTAAGTGATACAGCCAGGACCTGCATTGGTGCTGCTGAGAAGAGGGCATTCATAGCTGTAGCCTCAGTGCTGCATGGCTGAGATGAGCTCACAGCACAGTGCAGTCCACTCATGCAGGGGCTGTTGCTATGCACTGATAACAAACACTAGGACTAAGATCAGGATATGTCAGAACATAAGAACAGAGGCTACAACAATATAGGTTTTCTTCACCTGACATCAGAGAGCTCCATTTTTCTGTTCCTGGTGCTACACAAATGCAGAAGTCATACCCAAAAAATGAACCAGGGTGTTTGTGTCTGTGAGATTTCTTGGATGTTTTTTCCTTCAAATGGTTATAGCCATTAGCAGATTAAAGACTTTAATCTACAGATACCTCTGATCTTCAGAGACACCTTTTGGCTTTCTGAATCTTGAAACTGCAGGACAAAAAATGAAGGATTTTTTTCTGGTTTGATGCTATGATTTTAAAATCTGTACCTGAGTGCTGATTTTTCTATTGTAAGAGAAACACAAGGATCTCACTGCCCACATTTGAATAGTGAGAGCCAAGTAGTTCACAGCTCCTATGCTGTTTTATTTGATGTGGGAGCTCATGTTGCACTGACCAGTACTAATGGAACTGGGGCTTGCAATTCAGTACCCCTATTGTTAAAAGATTGCCTAAGAGTGCAGATCTTGCCTGTTTTTTATATTTTGCTTATTTTTGCCTCCATATCTCAGTAAATAAACCAAGTCTCGGAAAACTCATTTGAGCCAGCCTGGCTTTAAGACAGATTGTGTCAGTTAGCCTTTAATGGTAGCAGAAAATGGTAGAAGTCCTTTCAACTTGCCCTGTCTAGAGTTTGTCCTGGGAACATCCTGTCTAGTCTGGATTTCTGAGATTTTAACCACAATCAGTAGACCATAAAGTTTCCCCACTGGCACAATAGCAAGGCTTTCCTGCCAGCCAAACCCACTTGAACCCTGAAAGACCACTATACCCTCTACCAGAATGCCTCAAGTGTAGGCATTTTTCTTCAGTCCTTTCCAAAGTTCCTCCTTGATTTTCATTATTCACTGAGTGCCAGCTACTGACTTTTTAAATACATTGTGGCCTCAGGGTTTAAAGTGTAATTTGGACAAGAAAAAAAGATTCTCTTGAAATACAAGATACCTGATGAACTCTTTTGAGTTGCAGTTCAGACTTTGAGATTTTGTCCTCAGTTTTGGTCCTGCTGTCTAGGTTACAGTCCATAGCTAGGTTTTTCTCTTTGCTAGATATTTCAAGGAAGAGGTACAGATATGTTGCATATGCTCTCTCAGCTTCCTTGAGTGCTCAGTCAGCTGCCTATGTGGGGGAATTGCCAGCTGCAGTCTATCTCCTCATAAATGATTGTATTGGATTTAAAGACTTCTCAACATTTCCGGCATGCAAACTCCTGGGCCAAGTGGAGTCAGAAACCCAGCACCAGAGTGCACCTGCTTCTATTTAGATGCTCCTCCATCACATATGTGCTCTATAGGCTTCCTCAGAGGCTCCTTGCTGTCCTTAACAGCAAAAACTGTCCAGGAAATTCTCGTACTTCTGCATACTTCCTCATGCTCTCCTCTAAGTGAGAGACTTGGTGCTGCAGAGCACTGCCATTGACCAGAGTTTTAGATTTAACAAGTGAAATGAGTTTCTTGTTATGAAGGTGATGTAATATTGTCTGTCTGCATAACAAATATGTAAAACCGCTCTCCACTGCTGTTTTCCTGCATCTTTGAGAAGAAAGCTTTGGTGCTTTGAGGGTATCTGGGAGACAGACCATCATTTCAAAGGAGGGCGTGCAGCTCATCAGTGATGTGGCCAATCACATTTCCAGTGCTTAAATAGTGGTTGGAAATGCCAGTGGCTGAGCAGTATTGCCTGAGAGATGAAGATGCTCTGCCTGCCAGCTTCAAAGCCATTTCCTTGATGTGGCCACTGACAATCTCAGTAACATGCTTATTAGTGAGAATTAAGAACTGAAGCTACTGCTTCTTTAGACAGGAGGAGAGGAGGCTTCTGGAATGTAATAAATAAATCAGAAGCACTTTGACATCTTCAAAGGGTTTTGTTTTAAATACTGGCTTTTCTCCTGGGGACCCTCTTAGCCCCAGTCTTTCTTCTTTGAGATAATTAATTCAAGCTGCTCTACATGTTTGATTTTGCCACAGTGAAAAGAACTGGTCTGAGTGGCAGGGAAGTCTTGCAAGATCCTATGTTCTTCTAGGTCAGCCTCCCACACAGCTCCCTGGAGTCTTTTGCATGAGACAGAACAGTGTTTCCCCAGCAATGTGTTTAGACAATTGATGCTGCAGGAGTTGGTGTGTGGATTGCATCTGGCCTGTGTTCAAAAGGGTCCTACTGGATGACCCATACTTCGGCTGTACTGAGCTGACAATCCTCATATGGCACAGTATGCCAGATACTGAGTGGACCTGTTCAGTAGACCTGCACACAGTTGAAAAGAAATACCACTTGCCTTTCCTTTAGCATTGCCTGAATACTCCAGGGTTTTTTTCCATTGGAGTATTTTCTTCCGTTTTACAGTCTAAGCTGTCATTGATCAGATGGGTTTGATTTTCCCCACTTCAGAGACTGACCTTTTTATCCTTAGGTAGTGGTGACAGTGACCAGAACATTGTTTTTGTTTTCATTTTGATTTTTGCCCTGAAATCCACATGTTTTTTTCCTAAAAGGAAGAGTTGGACTTTGCTATCACTTATATTCCATCTTTATGGCCTGTGGCTGGTATTTTCCATATTCAAGAAATATGCTTCAAAATGTAGCTGCCTACATGCACCTACGACCTAGCAGGGACGAAGAAGATTGTCCCTGGCCCAAGAAGTCTTCAGTTGCCATAAAATTTGACCTGATAGTCACATAATAAACCTGATATGAAAAGAGATCGATTCTTTTATCAGGAAGGGAGGCTAGGATGTTCACAGTGTGCAGCTCGGAAGCTGATTGTTGGTGCAATGTTACTTCCTCTGTAGTCAAGTAGAATATAGATGGTGAATTGCAACTGTTGTGACCTTTATGAATCTGAAAAATGTCCCTGTTTGATGAATTCTGATATACAGAGGAATAGCATGAGTCTTGTTCTGCTTACACCAGTTTATTACTTGTGTAACTGTTCTGTCTGTAGTCACAGTTAGTCAGAAGCTGGACTTTGATGATCCTTGTGGATCCCTTCCAACTCAGGATATTCTACAGTTCTATATAACCATGTGAACCAGCCTTGCAGGGTTTTGTGCCAGTGTTTGTTCCATCCTGTCCACCAGGCTTCGAATGTCATACCGCTCTGTTCACGCTGCAGCTGAAGTGTGTGATTGACATTCAGGATCTTCTCTGCATTTCAGGTTCTTAAGCTGCCTTCATTTGATATTAGGGCATCCACATCCATGCAGCAATGGGTGTTCCCATTTCTCTCTCCTAACTTCTTATACTGGGCCACTAGCAATCCTCAGCTGCACATAGTTCCTTGGCTGCACTTTCTCAAGGTCTGGGGTTCCTGGTTATAGAATTTAGGGTTTTTTTGTAGATGCTAAACTGTTTCTCTCATCTTATCATAGGATTGTGCTGATGGATGATGCAATGGATTGCCTGATGTCTTTTTCTGATTTCCTCTTTGCTTTCCAGATCCAGTTCTACTACTCAGGTAAATGCTGGGAAGCTGTTGACTTCTCCCACTTGTAGTGCTACAGCTTTACAGCTTCCCAATCTTTGCACTTTTTTGAAATTTGAAAGGATATGGTTTTTCACTGAAAATATATAGCTAATAGACTCTACTGGTGAAAAGCATCACTGATGTCAAGAGATTAGGAGGCTTAATGAGGAGATTCCAAATTTTTGTGAATAATGACATACCCTCAACTGCTATGTCTGATGCATGTATTTGTCTTGGCTTTGAGACATAAATTTCCAGCTTTATCTAGACTATATTAACACCTAAAAATTAGCTTTTACTAGGAACATTTTTTCCCCTTTCTTTAAGGAAGTTTTTCAGTCCTGCTGGAGACAGATAGGAAAAACCCACCAGCTGGTGCCTTTAAAGGAAAAGCAACTGGACAAATCAATATAATTTTTCTCCTTAATACTTGCCCAACTGTGAGCTGGTTTCAGCTCAGAGATTTTTTTAATTGGATATAATTCCCATATGTTTAGGAACCCTCAGTGGACTTCACTCCCAAGAACTTCTCCAGCCTCCCCTTGAAATCACATAAAATTGTAACCTCCACAGCTTTTGGCAAAGAATTGCACAGGTTCAACACCTGTGCTGTGAAGAACAACCTCATTTGACTGATTTGAGACCCCCTAGTTGGAAAGCAAAAGAACAGATAATCTATATGAACAGTCTTCTTATTGCTGGTCATTTATTGCCCTGCTTCCCCAGTCTGAGTTGTAACTAGATAGGATACTTGTAAAATTCTTGGCAGGAAAAGTATAAATCAAATAATATTGGTTTGTGTGTGTGTGTGTGTATTTTCTCATGCTCACCTGCACATATACATCTGTAAAATTCCCAGGTATTTTTAAACTTCAGGAGACAAGATGGAGAAACTTGGATGAGCATTCAGGTGCTTGTCCTGTAGGGGAAGACTGCTTTAAAATGCATCGTCCTGTTGCCCTAGCACCTGTAAATTGTGATTGAGGAACGAGAATCTCATTCAGGACAAAAAGAGGGAAGCATCAGATACGCTCCCAAGCACTGGGGACTGCTAGTGTTGTGCTCTGCCACTTTCTCATCTCCTGGCACACAGCACTTTCGAACCCGAAGCTCATGGATTTCTCTCCACTCACACTGAAATAGCTCCCTCTGATGGACGTAGCTCACAATTGGCCTCGACCAGGTACAACGGGCCAGGTTTGGATACACAGAAACGCTGGCTAGAAACTGTTGTGAGCGTAGTCTGTGGTCAGAGAGTAAACTTGGGTGGCCTTCTGATCAGATCCAACCTGTGAGTTCCCATCTTTCTAGCAGTTAGGAGTCAGCTGCTATCCCTAATACAAAAATCTCTTTTTCTCTATACTTCTCTGTATACACTTCCCTTGTAACTCCACTGTGCATATCACTACTTTATCCATGACAATTCTTTGCAAAAAAACATTTCAAAATGCTGCTTTTGAGTTGGGCAGAACCAGGCTTGTAACGCCTTTAGTCAGGGACTAATGTGTTTGGAAAGTTTTCTCTGATATAACAAATACTTCCATGGAGCTGCAGAACCTCAGCACAGCCTCAGGGCCTGCTGACATCCTGACTTTCCTCTCCACCTACCTCACGCACAGCACTGCACTTCCATTCACTCGGAACTTAAATGCCACTGGAGTCCTGGCAAGCTCATTCTTGTGTACACACACTCAAAGATCCCATCCCTGTCCTGTTCACCCGGGCACAGAGCACACACACAGCCTGTCACACACTCTCCCACCAACCCACACACATGCAAACCACTCCAAATGGAATCTAGATTTGTAAACTGCTGACCACATCCATAAACAAACTTGTTTAAAATTAGACTCCTGCAGTAAACAGTGGGTAGTATGAGGAGCCTGGGGAGAGGCTTTCTGCCAACTCTAGCCCTGACCTGCCCTGGCCCTTCCTCTAGATCCTGTGTTATATTTACTTTGGAGCAGCACGGAGGCAAGCTGGGATACAGCCTGGAGCCCTAACTAACATGCTCCCTTTCCTCCTGCTGCAGTTCAGTATAGTTTGCTCCCAACTTGGATGAGTTCTTAATCAGTGGCAAGAGGTGGAGAAGGAAAACATTTTAGACTTCGCAAACTAGTGTTGTGTTTGACATTAGCTTTCATGCTTCACTGTTTTCTCAGTGTGCTAGCTAGCCTTTGTTCCCTTGAGATGAATCTTCTCAACAGAGTGAGTGACCTCTCATAATCATCCTAATAAGAAGAAGACAGCAACTTCTATGGAAATGGCTGTATGGGCACGCATAAATATCTGTTCTGAATAAGCAGGATGCTGTGGAGTTGTGCTTATTTCCAGCTGATGCTATGTACAACACAGAACAAGTTTTAAGCCAGTTTAAGAGTCTGGTAGGTCAGGAGGATGCTTTGCTGGTTATAGCCCTGAATTTTAAATTGCTTTCTGTTCTTTTAGAGTTCCTAGAAAGTGTGGCTGCCATTTATCAAGACCTACTGGCTGGTAAGAATCCAAATACTGTGATTGTGCCAACATCATCCTCTGGGCAACATCGGCAGCGCCAGCCCCCAAATGACTGCAACCCACTTGAAGGAGTAGAGGCATCTCTCTTCTACCAGTGCCTGGAGTCCTTGTGTGACAGATCAAAATACAGGTAGGAATGGAGTCTAAAATACAAATTTGAAGTCTCTGTCTCTGGAGACCCTTTGTAAGGTTGGAGCTGTGAAGAAATAGAGGGCTTTGGATAAGCTGATATTCCCACATGGGATCTCACTGAAGAAGTATGAAGGGAAACATCATAGCTGAACAGCTTTACCAAATGAGAGAAACAATTTCATGGACCAAAGAAATGTGGGGTTTGAACTGATTCTTGAATTAATTGACGGATTTGGGTCTCTGCTCTCCATCTTACTTCTGCATTGACACTTTCATCAAGGAGAAATCCATCATGAGTTAGCTAGAGGGGATAAACAGGTGCAGTTGCGTTCTTGGGAGTTGAAAGAGCCCACTGGGTGGATGGAGTAGGAAGCCTTAGTACCTAGGTAAGTCACACTGTCAGGCTGTAGCTGAGCCTGTGCTGGAGCTGGTCTCCAGCTACAGATCCCAGGCACAAGACTAGCTTTAGTTCAGCAGAGGATGGAGCAATAGCAGACCTTACTGTATTGCTTCGGCAGACACTTTGTAGTTTCTTGCAGGTAGTGAGAATATGCCCTCCTAGCAGCTCATGGTCTAGAAATACAAAATAACTCAGGACAATGACTCATAACAAGTTCCACCTGATTTCTGCTTTAGGTTTCCAAATCCAAATTTGTGATCCACAAAATTACTGCTGAACTACTGTCCAGTGCTATAGATACCTAAGCATGGAGTTGACTGGTTGTTTCGTTTTAAACAACTAAAGTTCTACATTCCCTGTATGTCCTGAGAATTTCAGATGGGAATAGTACTGTGAGCCCATCTGGTAGGTCAGGCATTGCACAGCACTATGAGGGGAGCCATTCCCAGCCTTTCATGCACTAGCTCAATACTCAGTCAGGCTTTGGCAAACACATCTGCCTGAGGAATCATCAGCCCACTCACAGGGGTACCACTACACCATTGACTGTTCAACACTTCCTCTTCATGAGGCAGTTTGATTTTGCATGAAGTCCTTCAAGGAGTATTGGTCAAGAGCAAGAATCACCATGAAGATACTGCTTAGAACTCAGGGCCAGGGGCTAAAGTGAGTGTAGAAGAAGGGGATATGCTAATTTAGTCCTCACCTAAATACTGTTCTCTGACATATTTAGGCTATCATTGCAGAGGTTTTCTTGCCCCTTGGATAATAGTGTGATAACAGCATCACTGTTAAAAGTGTTCAAAAATGTGTAGATGTGCCAGTTAGGGACATGGTTTAGTGGTGAACACAGTGGTGTTCCATTAACCACTGGACTCAGTGGTCTTAGTCTTTTCCAAACTTAACACTTCTATCAATATTCATTGACTTTTGAAAGAAAGTATTTCCCCGAGGATTTTTGAAAGAACATGCTAGGAGTTGGGATGTGTATGCCTCTGAGTGAATCTAAGCTTTTCTACTGTCCTTGGAATGAAGACAGGATCTTTGAGCTGAGGGACACCCCCTCCTAGGGATGTCCCTCAGCTCAAAGATCTTGCTTAGCAAATGGGGAGCAGATCCAGTGCTCAATAAGCAAGCTAGTGGCTGTTTGTTTTAAACTGAGTCAGGGCAAGCTGACAGAACAGGTAAAAGGGTTTATTTCTCCAGTTTGAGCTGGGTCTTAGAAAAAAAAATATTATAATTTAGAAGATAAGATGATCTCTGTCTCTCTTTTCCTAGCTGTCCACCTTCTGCTCTTGTGAAGGAAATGTTGAGTAGTGCACAGAGAATGACCTATTATGGATTCCTTATGGCTCTTGCAAAGGATCAGGGCATCAATCGAGCCCTAGGTAAGACTTCTCTAAATAATACAGCTCTAGATTTTCAGTCATTCTGTATTTCTCTGGAATTTCTCTGGGTAATTATAACCCACGTTTTACACTATCAGGAAGAGGGTGAGGGAAAGTCTTTCATCTTTTTGTTGATGGGTTAACTTTAAAAACATAACACTGTGCCTTACTGTCTTCCTGAAACTGTGGAGCTTCCTCAAGGATTACTAAATTGAGGTGCCATCCTATGTTTTAGCCCTCTGTGCTCCTGCAAATTTTAAATGGCTGCTCTCATCTGTAAGAAAAGAAGGCACACAATGGAAAACCTCTGCTGCCTTCTTGGCTCAAAGGTTCAAAGCCCAGTCTTTCCCAGCTCTTCCCATCTTCCCTCAAGGCAGTGTGATCTGGCTAGTAGCTATCTATGGTCTGCTGAAAACCTGATCATAAAACATGATCTGCTACAAAAATCTGTACCACACTGCTGTGGGAACCACAGGGATTACCAACCAGCATCTCAGTGCTTGTTTCCATGTTGTGCTGGTTTGGAGCAAGGAGGCAGTGTTACAGTGGCAAGGGACAGTATGTAATCCATCCATAATTCATTCAGAGTTTCATATTTCCCTCATATGCCTTGCTTGTGCTCTTCCTCCTCCTCCAAAGAGGAACAGAAATGGCTTTTCTGTTTGACAAGACTGTATCCAGGAGATAAATTTAAATGGCAGGAGCAGGGAGGGAGGGATGTGGAGGGGTGTTGCCAAACACTCATCTTCACTCGTCTCCAGCCAGCAAATCACCTGGCCATTAAGGGTAGGCTCTCTCTGTCTTTGGGTAAGTATCCTTTTCCTCTGCTTCTAGGCCTGAGTATCTGCCAGTCCCTAATTGCAAAGACAAAACTTACTGAAAAGGTGTACCTTGCCTGAGGGCTGCTTCTTTTGCACAGGTGTGTGTCATAGTACAGTGAAAGTGTGCCTTCCCTGGCTGAGCCCCTTCTTACAGCAAACCATTTAAGCTGCTAATGCTCCTCTGGGGCAGGGCAGATTATATATCAAAGGTGCATGAATGCAGCCCTGCAATCCCCTCTGAAAACAGGCTTAGAAAGCAGTGTATTCACTGGGAGGAAGGTGATGCTTGGATGGCAGCAAGCAAAATCTTTTTTTCCTTTGCCCTATGAAATCCACTTCTAGTCAAGCACAAAGAAAACAGATGAAAAGAAAAAAAAGATCCTGCCAGCAGCCTCCATTGTGCCATCTACAAAGTGAGTGGGTTTTCGTTTCCATTAATGTAGGCCCGTCCTCTGGCCCTCTGCCAGCCTCCTGCTGAGGCCTCTCAGAGGAGGGGCAGCAGCCACAACTCTGACAGGTGCTAGCATTTTGGCAAGGAAAGGAGGATTCTTTTCCTGGTGTCATTTAATCTCTCCAGAAGGGTGATTTCAATAGTCTTTGGTCTGTAGGGGATCACAAGCTCCCCAAAGCCCTTCGGCAAGAGCAGTTTCAGGCAGAGGAGGTTTTGGTCTCACAAAGCCAGCAGCTCCTCTTGAGGAACAGGGATAGGGATTAAAGCAGCTTGTGCAGGCTGGGACAGTGCTGATGAGTTTGCCAGGCAGACTGGAATCTGCAGTGTATCTCCAATGTCAATGTTGATTTGTGAATTCTTTAAGTGCCATTTATCAACTCTCCCAAGTAATTCTTGTGCCTTAGAGACTTCACTGTGCACTCCGCAACTACAGAAACAAGTTTTAGTTGCTTATTCTTTTAATCAAGCCTACAAAAAGAAGCAGACTGGGGTGCTTCCATGGATCTCCCACTGTTTTGCAGTGCCAGACTTTGCTGTTCATTTGCAGGAGGAGTAGACCAGAACCCAAATAAGTGGGGCAATCAGTTCTAGTGTAAACTTACTCTAGTTTTCAGGCACTCATCACTACATTTTTGATGACTGCTGCCAGCCTGCCTCTGTGGGACAGGTGGCTTTCCAGCTCTTTTTAAGAGCAAGGTAAAAGAGCCAGAAAACAGATTTGTGTCCTCACAAGGAATACAAAGCCCCTTCCAGAAGGTATTGAGTGTAGCACCCAAGTCTCCCAAAAAACCTTATAAAAGAGCATTCCTCACTGGACTGTTGGTATAGATTATCAAATGGATTTTTTGTCCTGGTGTGCAGTGGTGCTCTCCACACTCTGGTAGGTAATCCTTGTGCTGTTCTCTGTCATTTCTGTACTGGCTGATCACACTCTCCCATGACCCCTACACAAGGTGGAGTTTGTTAAAGAATTAGGAAGGAGGGCTTTCCCAAGAGCCCCACCTTCCTTTCTGGCTCTGCTTAGGTCTCAGTGTTTTCAGACAAGAGCAAGGATCATCAACCAGCTGTTCCAGTCCTGAACTATACAATGTCCTTCATCTGGAGCAGGGTTTCTGATGTGAAAAGAAGCATGCTGATCTTATGCTGAGAGGATACACAAGTACTGGCCCAGCCTTTCATGCAAGCAGTGCTTGAGCACAGTTCATCCACACTTAACTCCTGTAGACAATGTGCATGAGTCAGGCCTGACTTTCCTGAGTTGCAAGGAAAGCAAAAGCCTTAAGTCTGTGGAGTGTTTTGATCCCCAAGATCAGTGTGCCACAAGAAGGGTGGGTGGCACAAAAATATAAATTTCCCTGGGTGGTATAGTGCATGTTTCAAGCTGTGGCACTGACAACATCACATCTATTACTCTTACAGGATCTGGGACTGGTGACTATACTGGGCAATGACCAGAGGCCCAAAGTTGACAGATTGCCATTTCCCTGACACTCAGTACTCAGAAATTTTGTACAGTGAATGAAAACTGCCAATCCTCAGGGTTGCAGACTACTGAGGCTGCCTCTCATTTAGTCTGAGCTGAGCTACAGCATGTATGAAAGATACAGAAAATGGATCATCATTCTTTATCTGTCTATGATCCTCAACATTCAGTGTCCATTTCTCTAATAGGTATAAGGAAAAGTGTTCTCTGTCTTGCAGGCCAGATTTTGGATGAGACTGTGGCTTGAACAGTTTTCTTAAAGAATGAATAGCGCAACTCTGCTCTGATACTTTCCTTGGTTGGTTTTTTCTTTTTCCCTCAGGGGCTCTGCCAGATAAAGGAGACTTGTTTCTGGACCCTGCCATGGATCAGGAGCTTGAGAAATTGTAAGTGGAATTGCCTACGGTAAAGCAACAGATTAAAGGTAGCATGCTAAAGAAGAGTTTAATAAAGTACTGTCCTATTCCTCTGCTCTACTACAAAACAACAGAGGAGCTAAAAGAGCAGCCTGAACAGGAAGCACTTCTTTCTTTGTGGTGCCTCAGTGCAGTTAATAAAATCTTTACAAAAGTCTGCAGAAACAGAGGGGGAAGAGTGTGACTCAAAGAGGGATTTAGAGGAAGCAGCAGGGTATAATGAACAGGGAAATTTTGTTTGGATGGTGAAAAGTAGGAGTGCTGTAAGGAACGAGCTCAGACCAGGAGATACATTTAAACAGAAGGTTCACATAGTGAGGCTGGAAGATGGCAGTGCAACATGTTCCTCTATGCCACGAACATCTTTCCATCTCTGTGCTAGTTTTAAGTCTTCCTCCCAGGGTGACTCCAAGAGTACTGCAGAAGTTTATGCAACATACTGCCTAGCATTTGTCTTTTGTCTTTCAGGGTAGCTCAGGTTTCAGGGCTTTCTGTCTCTGGCCCTGCCAACTCCAGTGCAGACACAGCGAATATGCCCGTTCGTAACTCACCCAGGATCAACTCACCCTGGAAACCTCTACACCATCGTCGAAAAATGGATGCTGAGAGTGAAGGCTCCAATGAAGAGACAGACTCCTCTGAAAACTGAAGGTTGTGAGGGTGGGCACCATTCCCATCTTGGGTTTCTCCAGAACCCACTGGAGGAACAGCACCTCCTCCCAGAGCATCTGCTCTAACAGTGGGTTCTGTCTACATCACCAGTGTGTGTGTGTGGCTGTGCTAATCTCCAGTGCCGGTTCACCCATCTTTTCCCAGGAACAACCTGCCTTTCTTAGTTCCAAATCCGTGCAGGAATAGCTCCTCTGCAGAAGCCATTTACAGCTAGAGTTATGCTTCCCTCTGCTGGCAGGCAAGACAAGCGCAGCCTTCAGCTCTGCCATCACTTGGAGCCAGCTGGGTATGCTCTCAACGGGGCTCACCCTCCCAGTTCCGCAGTTCAGCAGGTGCTGAAGCAGCAGGAGCACGAGTACCGGCCGCTTGCCAGTGTTTTGGTGTGTAGCTCTGCTGAGATTTGGCCCAGATAACAGAGTGGTTAAATCGCCAGCAGCAACTCTGCACTTGTGTTCCATTATTATTCCCAGTAAAGCTGCACCTGTATATGATCAAAGGTAAGGAATTCCTGAAGTTCCTAAAAAAGGGCAGCTTAGATATTGCCATGCAACCTGTCTCTACTTTGTGCTTTCTCCTCCATGTGTCCAAGACTTGCCAAAGCAAATACAGCAAATAAGCTAGATTGCAGTAAGTACTGCATGGTGCTGTCTGGCTCCGCTGCTGTACTGAGTGTCCTTCTGTGAGGTCTCCCCCTCCCTCCACCAGCATATTATGCTCATTTGGAAAAGTGAATTTCAGAGGATTTGGAAGAGAGGGATAGGGTCTTTAAATTCCTTAGCAGGTGGTATGGCTTGTAAGCACATAGAGTACCTACTGGGTGGGCTGGGTGGGCAGAAGCACTAAGGGAAAAGGAAGCAGTCCTCACATGAGATCGAGCTAGGTTTTTTTGTAAATATTGGTATTGTTGTAGCAGCTGCGTAGCCCTTAAAGCTACAAAAATAAGTAGCATCACATTGCATTAATGACAACCAACTGAGCAGTTTTAACCTCCACAGACCTGAACACTTTGTCTAGCCCACTTCCTGTGCCCCAGCTTGCATAGACTAGTTATTTCCTGGGGAACTTCAGTTTCTCATGCTTCTTTGGGAGCCTCCTTGCTACTCCTAGAGTGCTGCAGCATGGGCCATCAGGAGCTGGTAACCCAAAGCTTGTACCAGGGTGCTGGCAGGTTATTTATTTATTGTAAGTTAAATTATTTATGATCTGTGCATTCTCTCCCAGCTCGGTGAGTGGCTGTGACAGCCTGGCAATAAAGCACGCTGTGTCAGGCCTCTGCTGCTGTCTGGGTTTTCGGGTCTTCTGGGCTGCCCTGGCCCCTCCTCAGGAAGAGTGGTATCTGATGGGCCCCTTCCAGGGCCCCAGCAGCCCCTCACTTCGGCCGGGAAAGGCACTCGCCCCACCCTGGAGTGCCAGGGTGACACTTGTGGCCACACCCGGACCGCCACCACACCCTGCAGCCGCACCACCGCCGATCCCTGGAGCCCCAGCCCGCTGTAGTACTGTGACATTGACTCAACTGCTCAAGGCACAGAGATAACAAACAGAAGACCCGACCCTTACCCCCCTCATGCCCCACTGAGGTGAAACATCAGCACAGAGCAGCTTAGTAACCGTTCCCCTCCCGCCCACTACTGCAGCCCCTCACACTGGACAGGAGAGGTGAAGTCCACGCAAGCCTCTTCCCAGTCCCAGACAGGCTCTGGAAGAGCCCCAGCTCCCAGTCTCTCTTTTATTAACAGTGTGTAACTAGCCCTTTCCCACCCTTCTTCTTACTACCTAGTCCTCAACACCACAGTCCAAGCAAGAGAAAAACACTCTTGTTAAAACCAGAGACCAAGCTGAACAGGACTAAAATGACAGTCCTCACTGCTGCACCTCATGGTCAATACTTTGATCTGATCCAAAGCTGGGCAACAAAATAACCAGGGATCCAGTAAATTTCTTTACTTCTTTACCTGGGCTTTTTTTGCTGATGATGTAGTTAGAAGCTAAAAAAATAATCTTTGCTTTGATTTTTTTTCTCCCGCATTCATATATGCTGGTTTAGAGGACAGTAAAAAGGACTAGATCACGGTAAAAGGCAAACCCTGCAAATACAGAGGACTCCACAGCACCATGGATTGGGAGCAGTGATCAGAACAAAAAACAGTCATGTCACATGATGTTCAGAAAAATAGCATTCCCCTTTCCTCTGTCACTTGGTGAGCTAAGGTATGGGCCAAAGAAGGACAGGAGCATTGATGAGGGCAGCCCAGGAGTTCCTGTCATATCTTTTACAGCAATGACATTAACCCTGCAAGAAGGCCTGTCTCCACTGGCTAGTAAATAGCAGTGGGTATTAGGGCACATTGAATTTTAATAGAGTGGAATCCAGAGATATTCAGAAAGCATCCTGGGCACAGCCATGTCCTGACCCCCTCCGCTTACCTTCTCCCCTCCCCACCCAACCCAGACAAATAAGACAATCCTGCAGAGTTTACTCCAGGCAAAGATGGCATCAGCGCCTCTTGCTGGCTTCTTTTTGCAGTCCCTGGGTCATCAGTATGAACCATAACGATCCTGAGGAGGAAACAGACAGAGACACCTTGCTACAACACCTTTGTGCAAAATCCAGAGACAGGTAACAAGAAATTGAAGTTTTTTCGTATTTTAATGCAATGTGAGGTTATCTAGACAGGACACTGTACAAAGGCAGAAAGTAAAATAACCTTTGCTTTTAAAATTCTGCCTGGATTTTGTGGGAAAAGGTGCATCTGATATAACAGTGTCCTGTGCAGCAGGAGGGTAAGGCTGGCCAAGTAGAGTTCACTGGCCACCTGCAATTGCTCAGCTATTGTACTGTAGTCATTAGCTATAAAAGATAGGTGTCTGCCTGCGACTTCCCACCTATTTTGAGAAGAGAGTGGTAATTCCAGTGGAAGCCAAGTTATGGTGAAAGTCTCTGAACATGACAACAGCCTTTCTGAAGGTGCCATAATGTAACCTCACCTGAAGGGAGTTCATCACCCCATTGGCCAGGACAGCCATCTTGCCGGCAACGGATTTCACTCCTTGCTTGAACTGTGCAATGTCAGCTGTGGGCAGGACATTTCCAATAGACACGCCACCTACAAGAACCAGGAGGAGTTAGCCCAGAGTCCCTCAGCTCCAGAACACACCCTGATCCCTTCCAGTCCAGGTCATCCAAAGCTGCCCCCTTCCTCAACCCACTGAGTGCTAACAAACCTGAGTGCACATTGTCAGCCTCTCCAAACAGGTCCGCAGAGCTGATGGCACTGCTGCCCGAGAGCTGCTGCAGTCGGGATCTGGCTTCATACTGCAGCAGAAAAGAGAACAAAAAGGTTATACAGGAAGGGAACAAAGCAGGACCTGAGCAAAGTGAAGGAGGTAAAGCCAGAGCTGTACCAGTGTAAGCACCGCAGAATGCATCTACCTCAGCATCTGCCTCCCGCCCGAAAAACATATCTGAAGAGATAGCTTTAGCCCCTGCAAACTTCTGCCGAGCTTCATTGGATTCCACCATGGAGGGCCTGTTCTCAATCTCCCGCCTACTGGTGGGTCTGAGGAAACAAGAGGAGACATCTCAGATTAAGCTCACCAACACAGTAAAGAATCAGACTTCTGTCTCAGACCTCATCTAATCAAGGGAAAGCAAGACATCCCTAAGTGTTAGTTAAACTGGGGCTCTCTCCTCTCCCCACCTCAGGATAGTCAGCACTTGATGACCACAGAGGCTGTATAAACTTACAGATGTGACAGGCGAAGAAGTGTCCAAGACCCTTTCACTCAAGGCCCTTTTTCTTGGGCTTGTCTGTACAAGTCATTTTCTGCAGCACAAGGCTCCTGCTATAATACAGCAGCATCTATGCCACGGCTCCCACACTTAGCCTTTGTCCCCTGCACAAGGGGCACAAGGTACACTAGCAGTGGCAAGCACTTTACCTCTCTGAAACCGGCCGGATACTGGAAACAGTCACCTCCGGTTCCTCTTCTTTGTCCATACCCCATGAAGAGTCTGTTTCCCATCGTGAGCCAAATGTATCTTCAAATGAGAAGGGACTGTATTTGTACCTACGTACCAAAATAGGTAATTTAGGCCAGACATGAAATTCAGGAGTAAGCCAAGACTACACTGAAGCTAAGTCTTACTTGGGAGGTCCAGATGTGAAGCTTCCACCATCTTCAAACAAGTCCAGTTGGGAGCGGGAAGATTTTGCTACCAGCGGCGTCTCCTGCTCAATGACTTGCATCTCAGACATCACCGAGTGTGAAACAGAACTAGCACAACAAACAAGCAGAGTCAGGGCTGATGGGTCTGACAGCATTCAGTCCTTACAAATCAGTCTGCCTCAAAACTGAATCTGGCCTTCACAGGCAGGGTAGGTGACACAGGTTTTGAGGGAGAGTTGTGGGATGTCAGCCCCCTTCACCACTTATCTATGCTCCTTCAGAAGTCTTGAGCTACCTTTTTAAAGGAAGGATTCTGCAGGAGGACACCTGTCAAGCAGCAGGGCTCTAGTGCTAGACACTGACAGGCCACACATGTCTGTGGAAAAGCTCAAATGAGAACCAGAACCTTTGAACAGAGTCCTTATTGCTTCTGGGGCCTGAAGCATTTTCAGTCAGAGACCAGCATATGAGCACTTTAATTCATCTCCTTATCTGTTACGAGAGCAAACCACCGCCTTCAAGAAACTTTTCCAGAGCAGGGTACTTCCAAGACACCTGTCTGTCCTATGCCATCCAGAGCCAATTACCTTCTGGACACCAAGCCCATTCCCAGCCTCTCTGCTTGTTCACGTTTCTTCCCTTCAAGGTTCTGGAGTTTCTTCTCTTCCTTCTTCCGATCGAGCTGCAGTTCCTGATAAGCCAGTCGCATGGAGGTGACTCTAAGGGAAAGAGCCATGGTGGGTACCAGCTCATTACCACCCTGCCTCACTGCCCATGCTGTAGAGGAACAAGTGGTAAAGAAACCCCAGCCATTTTCACAACAGCTCTGCCAGAAATCCTTGCACAGAAGCTATTGCTTGTTTTGCCTTCTCACCTCCACTGGGATTCAACTCTTCTCTGGCTAACTATGATTTCCTTACTGTAAGCATCACAATATCTACCTTCTCCCCCCCATGTACCCAGAATGATCCATCCAGTTCAGCCTTTCCTTTTCCCATCCTGTCCAAAGGTGAACAGAAACACATGATCCAGAATTATCTGCTCCCTAAACTCTTCCAGGAATGCAAATTTGAATAAAATACAGCAGTATAACTTGTGCCCTGCTGCAAGGGCTGTACTGGCACATAGCTACTGCTCATCTTCTCATGCTGTATGTTCTGTAGTCACATTTGGTGATCCTAGGGTGAACAGCATTAACCTCACACTACGTCTGCCTTAGGCATGCAAGGTACTCAACCCAAACAGGGCACTTACATGGACTCCTCAGCTTGTTTCCTGGACTCCACTGCCTGCTGCTCCCTCAGCTGTTCTGCCACCTGGGCTTGCCGCTCAACCTCACTGAAGCTCTGGCTGCTTACCTTCTGGGCTCCAAGACCTTTTTTTGCACCCAGCTTGAAAAACAAAAGCAAAATCTTGTGAATTCTTCATCCTAGATTGTTCACTGTAGAAGAAAACCTGAATCCTATTTCTTGCTGCACCAATGAGGCCTTCAGTCTCTCCGTGTAGTAACAGACACAAAACAGCTTGCAACACAGTATGGAAGAACACCCAAGAGTTAACACATCAGTGGCCAGCACTTAGGAATCAGTCACATATGCTTCAGATCACAATCAGTAACGATCCACAACCTATTTTTTTTTTTTGTAATAATATATAGGCTGCTTAAGGTCTCCTTTCCCCAAAACAGATCTCTACAGCTTTGTTAAGGGCAGAAAGCAAGGATGAGGGAAAGGACAGCAGAAATGCAAGACATGCTTTACCTCCCCTCCATAAAAGAGCTCAGACATACCCCTTTCTTGGCAGCTCCCGGCTTCTTCTTTCCAATGAGGGAGGATTTAAGTTCTGCAAGAGAAGGGAAGCAGCAAATAAGCAGAAGTGAATTAATTTAAGAGGCCAAAATTAGACAGCAACCCACATGAACATCCACCACAGTCCAGCTGCAGTAGCGTCCAGGGCACACCATGCAGCTTCACATCAGAAGCCTGGGTGATTCCACCCAAGCAAGAAAGATGCATGTAGAAGCTCCACAGTTGCAGGCTGCTGACCTAAAGAAGCATGTCCATTTCTGGAGCAACTTATAATTTAATTAAGAACTGTGAATAGCTCCTGAGTGTTATGCAGTAGATGACCCCGTCCAGTAGGGATCAGGGTAGTTAGAGAAAGACTAGGTTTATCCCATACACAAATTCAAGAAAATGAGGCATGTGAAGGTCAGTGCCTCACCAATGCCTTAGGAACAAAGCAGAAGAACCCTAAAGTTGTGTTTACATGAACATACAAAAAAAAAAATGGACCTAAAGTGCAGCAAGCCGTAAAAGCAACAGGTTCCCCAACACCTTGCACTTGTCAGTCTTGAGGGCATGCCACACTTGTAGTACCAGACAAGGGCCAGCCAAGCAGCAGATGTCTGGGGAACAGTGTAAGAACAAAGCAGAGAGGGACTGCCCAAAACATTTTCCAGCTTCCTAAAGGTAAGTCCAAAATCTTTTATTGCCCTTGTTGGGCTTTTCTTCTGTGTGTGTGTCTCCTGGCTTTCTACAGCCACATGACTTTTGTTAGCCCATAGATTATTCTTGACAGCCTCTCTTTTATCTTTTCTAGTCTTATCATAATTTTTTTAAATAAGGGGATTCAAAACATCCACACCATCTGAAACTGTTTTCCGCTCATTGTTCCTAACACTGGATTCAAGGTTGTTTGGGTTTATGTTTGGAGTTTTAATACTGTCAGGAAACATTTAACAGAAATGTTAATAAGGTCTCTTTACAGATATGACAGATCTGGCTTAGATCTCAATATAACACATGTAACCTTTGGCTCATTCTCTCCCTCTAAGCACAGGAAGCTAAAGTTAGAATTGAAGGCAGAATCTCAGGAGGGGCAAGCAGAGTTGTCACAAGCAGCCAGTGCAGGCCAGCTGTTAGCCAGTTACCTCCAGCAGGAACAGCCCCTTGTGTTGACAGATACATGGACATGTCTGGGGAAGAGATGTAAAACACGGGGAATGAGCAGACACTTGAGGACACAGGCATTCCACCCAGAATGAACCCACTGTGGGCTAGGAGCATGCTCTCAATAAGGAAAGGAGCTCCAGCTAGATGTTCTGTGTGCAGCCAGGACAGTAATGGCAGGGGACAATCAGGTAGAAATCCCTACCACTCTGAAAGCTAAAAATTCATTTGCCTCCAAAGGTTCTGTGGGGAAACAAACCGAGAAAAGTCATGTGGCCTTGATCACCCAAGTTGAAGATATGCAAGTGTCAAGTTTTGTCCAAAGCTCAAAACCAGGAAAACATGCTTTTGGCAAAGGAACAGCTTTGAATCATCCAAAGGAGGAAGAAACCTCAAAAAAACCCCTGTGGCTTGGTTTTGGGCTTCAGGAACATCCTAAGTACTGGCTTCCCAGGGAGATAAGCTTGTTTAGACATTCTGGAAACTGGCTTATTGCTTCCAGCTTCCCTGAGCTTACTGCTGAGCAGTGGGTATAAGAGCAAGAGTGATCCGAGAGTGAAGAGTCTTACCTAGAGGAGCTTTAGGGGATGTGCTCAACAAGTCAATAGATGGACCTTGGCTGGGATCTGTGGGTGCAAAACCAGAAGAGAACATTCAGGAGACTGATTCTGTAACTTCTCCTTTCCAGTATGTTCACAGTTCCACTACATCTCTCTTAGCTCCTCTGTCCCCACAAATCCAGTTTACAGCTTGAAATATGCAATTTCCCAAGCACAACTTTACATCTCCACAGAACAAATGATTCCCTCTGCAGTGTTCTTAACACAATAAAAGAAAGCAAATACTCTGCAGAGTATACAAAGCTGTTTCAAATTACAGCTAATGCCCTCCAGATTCAGGGTTGTCTTGTCCTTCCCCCTAGAAAGTTTTCTGTCCTTTGTCATTTTCAGACCCACCATATTCAAGGGGTAGAGAAGAATGTTTAGACAAATAATTATGTCTGAAAGCAGGGAAATGGGGCAGCTAATCCCCAAAACAGTTCTGTGTGCACTTCAGGAAAAGTGAAGAACTGAGCCCAAATGGAACAGTGTTTTTAGAAGTCTTCACTAATTTAACTAAAAATCCTAAGAGTGCACAGAACTTCCATTCCTTCAAGCCTGAACCAAAGGAGAAGTTCAGCCCTTCCAACAGTAGTACAGAACTGTATTCTCCTGGAAACGAAGGCAGGTTCTTGGAAAAATTATTCAGCAAAGAACTCACTTGAAACTTCACTGCCTTCTGATGACTTTGCTGCTTTTTCCAGCTCTAGAGAAGACTGTGCAGGATTCTGGCTGGCATCTGCTGCATCCCAGGTACTGGAAGACTGCAAGGAGATACTCAGTATAGTTATTTGCAGAAGATGAATGAACCCAAAAATCCTGAATTTACTACAGGTTTAGTGACCTGTGTTCAATTTTAGGCCAAAGGAAACTTATTCCAAACTTTAGATTATGCCTTCCTTGAAGATAACATATGGACAAGTCCACATTCCCTTAGCAGGGACAAAAATTTTAAAAAAAGAGGCTAAGCTGAATGAAAGGCCACAAGGAATGACAGAATCATTTGACAAGCTGGCTAATGTGAAGACTTCCCAGGTTAAAGGAAATGAGCTGAAATATGGGAGAAAGTGTGAGTAAGTTTTCCTGGGGGAAAAAAAATAGCAATCTCTACTTCCACTGTCTCTATCTGCAGACAGCCAATTCTCAAATTACTCTATGCACCTGAGAAAGTCTGCCTGGCATTGTGCAATTGCCCAAATCCTCTTTACCAGGGTCTATGCACTGAAAAGTTTCTTCTAAACCAGAAGTTCAAAGTAATAGGTAGTCCTTGCTTTAACTGTACAAAGAAACTAAGCATTAACACAGCACACAAAGCATCTTCCAGGGCATAGCTGGTAGCTCTGAGTACTTCTTGAAGCTAAAGATGGTCTCAAAAACAAAATTTATGGACATTACAGGGACTCTTCAGATCTGTGACTATGTCCCAGGCAGATGACTGAATGTGACTTCCTCTGTGTTACTGCTGTAATACAATGGAATGAATAATTATACAATTTAGAGTCCTTCCAAGCTAAGTGGGACTGCTCCTGGCTGAACAGCTGGCTATTGGAGAGCTATTTAGGCTGCTCAGGCTGCCTGGGTCAGGTTGTTCTTCTCACCTGTGTGTGCTCCATGAAGAAATCAGCATCGCTCTTGTCAGGGGAGTGCCCAGGGGCTCCACTCAGTCCATCTATAAGCAACTAAAGAGAGGAGAGGAAAAAAGAAGGTATCCTGTAAGACTCAGCATCCAGCACTGCACATCTTGCACTCCAGAGCTCTCAGACTTACATCAGTGCCATACTTGGCCATGGCAGCACTGGCCAGCTGCCGGATCTTCTCCCTGTACATCTGGGCAGCTCGACTGTTATATTTAGCATTGGCATCTGTGGTGGTGCAGCCGTGCTGGCGGAAGAAAGCACTCTGAAAAGAGAGGAGTATTCAGTCTCCTGACTGCTAGATCATACTCAAGCAAGCAGTAGACAAACTCAACAGAAAAAGAAAACTTCCTAGAGACAGGGGATGAAAAACTGAGAACACAGCATGAAGGAACTATTCATTGATCAGCTTTCTACAAGAAGTCTCACTCCACTGGTCTATGAGAATCATCCATCTTCTCTGCAGAGGGATGATTCTGAGTCACAATGCTGAGAATGAGCTTTCAAAGTGATCAGTGTTATTAACTCCTTTCATTTAAATGAGGTGCAAATGACTGAGAGATCTGCACATCAGAAAACAACGAATGCAAAGGTCACAGTCTGACTTCCAAGCACACTTGACAAATGCCCCCCTTCATTACATGTTTCAGATGAGATTGGAACCAAGAAAGCCACACAAAGGAAAGGGACAAGAAACAGAGAATGTGGGCTAGCAAAAGGGAAAGCAAGCAAAATGCCTACAGAGGCTCCTCACCGCGTTGGCATTACTGCCCACTTGCATACACCTCAGCTGGAACCAGTTCCAGTTAGAATCCAACTCTGTGGACCTGTGTGAGAACCAATTATTTCTATTACTAAGAGCAGGCAAACCAAGTGCAAAACCAAGCTCTGGTCTAAAATGGTCAGATATCCCACTACTATCCCAAAGTGTAGGAGGCAAAACTAGAAAGAACATCTTGGGAACTTCTTTGCTCCTGTAAAAAATTAACTTCAACTTTTAAAGTGAGGAAGAAGACCAGCTTTTACGCAAATTTTGAGGATCTCTCCCTTGTACTGCTTGTTTAGAGGGCAGAGCTTGTGTCAGGAAAGCATGGCCAAGAACTTTGGTTCTACATGTGATCTCACCACAACACGAGAGACTCGTATCCAGCCCCTCCCACAGATTACACCAAAACACATGACAAAGCAACTGAGAATACATCCAAGTAAAGCTAAGGGGCACAGCGTCTCGTATCAGTTACTCAACTTCTGTCCTAACAAGTAAAGGTCACAGTTCTGCTAACCTAGAATGCTACATTTACAAGTACTGAAAACAAGAACTAGGCTGAAAAGCCAACACTATCTTCCCCATTAGGTTGATACCGAAAAGATTGAACAATATTCCTCTTTTCTGCCTTGCTCAGTACTACGAAGAAGCATGTACACCACACTACTGCCTTACTGGCAAGACTGACACACCACACTCTCGTCTCTGCTCCTACAATTCCAAGTACAAACAGCGTTTCTGCACGGTCAGCGAAAGCAACGTGTCGATGTTCCACTTCAGATGCTTTGGAAATTCCATCCTGGAAGTGCTGAGTGACCCAGAACCTCCCGCGAGCAAGCCACACAAAAGCGGAGCAGATCGCTCCGTGATAAGGCTTCTCTCCCAGGCCCTGCGTGCTGCCCCGCCAAGGCGGGGTGGCTGCTCCGGGCTGCCGGCGGTACCGCGCTCCGCGCTCCCCGCACCTGATGAAGCTGAGGTGCACGCCCAGGGACCTGTGGACGCCGGAGCAGTCGATGCACAGGAAGACCCCGTAGGTGATACTGGCCCAGCTCGGGTTCTTGGCGCCGCAGTCGAAGCACGACTAAAACGAAGGCAGAGGGACAGCCAGGTTGAGGCGACGGCTCTGCCGCTCCGCCACCCCGCGCCACAGCCCGGCGGCCCCGGCCGCTCTGCCCGGGCCCTCCCCAGGGGCCTCTGCCCGGCCGCCCCAACAGCCGCCNAGTCAGCAGCAGGAGGTCTTTCCTGTACTGACAAAGGCAACAAAAAGAAGCTGATTATTTCTCAAACCAGCAGCATGCTCTCCCTGCTGCTTTTATGCAAAACTGATGGACAGGATCAGCAGCCTTGCCAGGATCTGGAGCAACCAGCATGGGCTTGCAAGAGACCCTGCTGAGGTAGAGAAGCTGAAGTAACCCTGCTGTAGCAAGCATTCCTAGGACATAATGCAGTGAACAGAAACTCTGCTTCCTCCACAGAGGAGAGGAGCTTGCACAGCATCTCCCCATGTCTCCTAGCACAGACCAGCAGAGACAAAGTGTGACACTGACCTACTGGCCTCTGAGGCTCCTCCTGAGCACATGCCATTTCTCTCTGTCATGGTTTAACCCTGTATCCACCTATCACACAGCTCACTCCACCCACCCCGCCCCACCCACCGGGATGGGCAGGAGAATCAGAAAAAGGCAAAATTGGTGCGTGGAGATAAGAGCAGTTTAATAACTGAAATAAAGTAAAATATAATAATAATAGGAAAAAATAATTAAACCCAAGAAAAACAAGCAATGCACAATACAATTGCCCACCACCTGCTGTCTGATGCCCATCCCATTCCCAAACAGTGATCACAAGAAACAGAGGAGAGGAGCAGCACCCCACAACTGATGATGACAGGGCAGGAGCCCTGTCAGGGCCCTGAATGCACTAACAGGCCTTCATTGTCCAGAGCTGTCCAGCCCCTGACCTGGGGCTCTACACGAAGCCCCTGTCCATGGGGTTCAGGGAGGGTGTGTTTGTATTTAAGCTCAGCCCAGAGTTCCCAGGCCCTGTCTGAGCTATGCTGGAGGAGTAGTAGTCTCTGGCTGTGCTTTGTTGATCTTAACCTGTAGGTTGGTTTATCAGCCTGACCTCAGGTTTGCCTTGCCTTATCACCACAGACACACATGGCAATCACTGGGTCTGATCCTGACCCAGTTTGACTGCAAGCTACCTCATCACCATGAGCTTGTCCAGCTACCTCAATTCTTGGTAAAATCCAGCCACTAGGCCAGGCCTGCCTGGCTCTCTGTGGTCAGGCACGGTGGGAATGGGCCATGCCCAGTGAGGGCCCTGGCTGCTGGCCTCAGGAACAGCCCCTCACAGCTCTCCTTGTCCTAGTGTGCAGCCAGCCCTTGCTGCACCCTGACATCAGCTCTCCTGGTATGACTGCCAGGACAGCTGCACCATGAATGGCATCAGGGACCTCAACTTGTTTAAAAATAGCCCTGAGGAAAATGCTATGGGTTACTGTTACCTGCATTGCTTCCCCCTACATGTGTGTGTAATCCCAGAAATGGCATATAGGCACCATTAAGGCAGCAGAATAAAAGCAACAGAAACTGGGGACTACTTAAGACAAGACTGCTGCCGAGAACGAGCTCTGTCAGGCTAGATCAGGCTTCACTACCCAGCTCAGAAACTCATCTCAGAGCAGCTCAAATCAGAAGTGTCAGCCAGAAGCCTCTCATCTTACTGCATGTGCCTACCATACCAGCTCTCACTGTGATCATACAGTTAGAGCTTTGCTGATTCCCAGAACACAAGACCCTGCTAAACCTGCAAGGCTTTTCCTGCAGGGCTTTTTTTTCTCAACAACTCTGTTGTCCCTGATTGCACCTCTATGTCCCAACACTTTCTGTATCCTAAGACCATGGGTCCTAGGTTCCCATTGCAAAGAATTCTATTGTACACCTTAACATCCATGGAAAATGTGGAAATGAGTGAAGAAAGCCTTTAAATTTAAACTGAAAGTTGTCTTTTCCAGATATTAGTACATTTAAGAGTTTATTTTAGTGACAAGATGGTGCTGCAGAGCAACCCCCTTTCAGAGGTAAATTTAAGGAAATCCCAATGCATTCCATCTCTGTAGTGACACGCTAAAGATTAACTTCTGTTGTTTTTGTCATCCTTCTGAATCTCTCATTGCTCTGCAGTCACCTTTTTTTTTTTTGCTAAAGCATGAAATGGACTATATGCCATTGAATTTTAGTTCACAGCACAACCATATTTTTTCTTATTTTTCTTGCACTGTAACTGAATGACTTTCTAGCCAATACCCTGCTGTTTCTAGGCAGGTAATACAGCAGTCAAGGGCCCTGACATCATCTTTGCTCTGAAGTAACAACCTCCCTACCTTGATTACTGCCTCATGATGCCTTGCTTACTGCACAGCCAAGTAATAGGTTCTTGAGACGTCTCCCCTGATTAAATCAGGGCTACGAAGATGGAGAAGGGTCTGAGGGGGAAGCCATTCGAGATGTGGATGAAGCCACTTGGTCTTTCAGCCTGGAGGAAACTGAGGGCACCTCATCCCTCATTGTGGTCTTCAATATCCTCACAAGGGGAACCACAGGGGCAGGTACTGATCTCTTCCCTGTAATGACCAGTGTCAGGACCCGAGGGAATGGCCTGAAGTAGTGTCAGAGAAAATGAAGGTTTGATATTAGAAAAGAGTTCATCACCCAGAGGGTGTTTGGGCACTGGAACAGGCTCCCCAGGGAAGTGGTCACAGCACAGCCTGACAGAGCTCACGACGTGTTTGTACAATGCACATGGGCCCGTGGTGTGACTCTTAGGGATATCCTGTGCAGGGCCAGGAGTCGGACTCCATGGCCTATGTGGGTCCCTTCCAACTCAGGACATTCTGTGGTTCTGTAAATCATTTCCAAATCACCGTTCGCTTGTGCCAGTGTAAGCAGGCCCGGTGGCCCGAGGGCGGCTGCTGGAGCAGGTGATGCCTGTAAACGCTGCTCTGATAGCAGCTGACCCACGGCAGGCACTGCTGCAAGGCCGTTCTGAAGAGCCCTTCCCTCGGTCCGGTCCCGCGGCGGCCCAAAGGGAGGGGCCGAGCCAGAAGAGCTCCCTGACAGCGCCGAGCGGGAGCTGCGGGGCGGCCGTAAGCGCTCCGAGCTCACGGCGTTTCGGGGCGCGCAACGCGCGATGTGCGCACGGCGATGCCGTGAGGCGCTGGGTCGGCAGCCGGCGCAGCGGCCGCGGTGAGCCGGAGCTAAAGCGGCCCCCGTGAGCCGGAGCTAAAGCGGCCCCCGAGCCCGGGACCGGAGGGAAAGAGGGACCGCGCTCTCTCCTCGGTGTCCAGACCCACGGACGCGGCGGGGGGGCCGGCCCTGCACGGACCTACCGCGGCCGCCGCGCCGATTGGGCCCGGCCGGCTGCCGTCCCCGCGGGGGTGTCTGGGAAGGAGAGATCATGGCGGCGGAGCCGAGCAAGACGGAGATCCAGACCCTCTTCAAGCGGCTTCGGGCAGCGCCGGCCAACAAGGTAGCGGGGAACGACCGGGGTCCGC
>VZRX01022646.1:0-77702 GCA_013398075.1 Notiomystis cincta
GGCCTAGCAAGCACCAAATGTTTTGGAAACATCTCAGCACATATAATTTAAGTAGGAATTCAGTTTGCAGATTTTTTGTGAAAGAATTAACAGCGTAAAAGGAGAATGAATGAGATTATTCCAGGAGCTGTGTGAAACAACAAGGGACCAGATGGGAATGAAAACCAGCTTTCCTTCAGCAGGAGAGTGAGAAGACATTCACTCTGCTGAATGGCTCAGGTGGCTGAGGAAGGGGGGGATTTCAGCCCCAGGAAGCCAGCCAGGAAGCCCCCAGGTCTTCTGTGGGTCAAAATCCAGCCATGGAAAAGGGGAAGGACATAAAGCCAGCTGGATGTCCATATGGGACTGCACAATGACATCAGGAGGGACAAAGCTAGAACAGGACTTTTGGCATGACTTGTTGGAAAACCTGAGACTGATGGATGCTGCACTGAATCCAAGGCAGAGAGAAGTCAGGATCAGCCTCCAAGGAAGGACTTTTCCATATATCCTTCAATTAACTACAAATCATTATGGAAAAACTTGTACCACATTATCCCTTTGGTAGGCTCATGAAAACAGCATAAGAGATCTCAATTTTTGGCTGATATGTGAGTCAGAAGTTACTGACTTCCCAGGCACTGTGACACAGTGAGAGACACAGTTCTTGGGAGAGGAGACACGAACCATTTTCAGAAACATAAGGACAAGACACTAAATACACACAGCCTGAGCTGCCAACCTTTATGGGGTTTCTCAAACATAACCCCTGACTCTCAGTGAGCTGCTGTTCCCTGGTGAGCTGAGTAGGGCAATCACTGCCCCTTTCCCCAGCTCCTCTCCTCTCCTGGGCGCCCATAGCCCTGGTTCTGCCATAGCTGCTGGGCTTTCTCCTGCAGCCCTCAGCTGATCTGTGACAGGGTCCCTCTAGGAATGGTGAGAGCTGAAAAACTGGAACTGAAGAGCAGGGAGAAGCAGAATTTGCTGGTTTGGGCAGAGGGATGTGGTTCAGCAAAGCCAGCAGAAGTGACTGTAACTTTTGTTTAAATATTCTTAGGTGGAAAAAAAAAAAAAGAGGATAAAAACAGGGAGAGAAAGATAAATTTTGAAAGAAATTATCATATTTTCTCTTGTAATTAGCTGAGCAGAATAGCTAGAATCAAAGCTATACTACTTAGTTGCAATGTGTTTACTGTTCTGGGTAGTGATTTTTTAAATGTCTAATACAATTTTAATACTTGTTTTACAACAGGACTTAGTTCAGACCAAAATAATCACTGTATTAACTTTTTCTCTCAGCCACAGAAAGCAGTCCACTTCATTACTGCAGAAACAGCAAGCCTCTCCAGTCCATCATGAATTCTGACTGTTTTAATTATGAGAAAGAAAAAATAACATTCTCTCTGGAAGAGTTTGTGCATAATGATACTGTAAATACAAATCTTAATACAAAGCTATAAGGTAAAAAACCAGACAAGTCAACTGCTCAAGTCAGGTTCTGGTAATGAACAGATCTGGTAGGAAATTAATTTTTCCCTCTGCCAAGCTGGTCTTATGGTGCTCTAAACCCACTGAAATTCATTGCATCACATCTGTCTACAGAAGAATGAAGCCCTTAGAACTGTCCTCACAATGAGTTCAAACCACATCCCCCTATTCTAATTTGAAAAAGTTCAGGGAAATGTCAGCTCTGAAGCTGTAGAAAAGAACTGTTTCTATAATGAGCGTGAACTGGGATTCTAATCCTAAATAACCCTTCAATGTTGAGAAAGTTTAGATGAAGATGGAAACTCCGTCTCATTTCTAGTTTGGGCTGGTTGCTTCAGCTGCTTTCACAACAGAAATCAAATAAACAAACCCAGAGCACATCTGTAATAATACAGGTCTAAGACAAATGGGATTTTCAATTGTATGAACAGCCTTAATTGAGAACATTTCGACCCAACGGCTTTTGGATCTCAACCTGAAGTGTGAGACAAGTGCTGCAACACAGAAACTGCATGTCCATGTTCCCAAAGTGGAATATTTAGAGTCCAGCCTGTGCATATGTGGCACCTCAGAGATAAGGAGTTTGCATATAAACTAGGATATTTAGGAAGCTTAAGATGGCATGGATGATGCACTCCATATATATGTACATGACTGAAAGGCTGAAGCTTTTTGTTTGTTTGTTTTAATTTTAATAATCAGTGATGCAAAGTGTGATATTTCACATTTCAAAGTGGTGAGAATTGGCCAAAAGAAGATAAAGTGAGGGAAAAAATCTAAATGTAAATCACAACCTTAGAGTGAAATCTAAGAATTCCTCCAGGCTGAGATTTTGCTAAATTGTTCTCTCTTTGAATCTGGAAGAGGCAACACAAATGACCACAGTGAGCACCCACGTCCAAGAGATACAGATGCAAACTGAGAGGATTTTTGTGTCAATTCCTAACCCAGCCCTGAAACTTTCTGTCTGAGAGCTGTGCCTGACTCAAATTCATTTGCTTCCAAGCACTAAGTTTTCCAATACTGGGAAATAGATGTGATTAGACAAATAGATAAGAAACTCTAGGGATCTTGTTAATGGTCAAAGTTTCCTGCTTACTCAGAACTATTTTAAAAGAGTATTAACAGAAGCAAAAAGGACAACAAGAACACCTGGCATTCACGCTAATAATAATAATGAAGTAAAATCAATTCACATGTTAAAAGCAGAACCAGAGGAATAGATTCTTCTACTAAAAGAAATAAATTTTTCTTCTATTATCAATTTTTTACAACTTATGACTACTTGTACCAGGACATTTTATTAGTTCACATACTGGTTACATTGCATTTAATATAACTACTGAAAGATCTAGCAGGCATATTATTAGAGGTAGAACAATCTTCTACAGAACACAGAAAGGGAAAAGCTTCTTGCACATATCTTTGCTGATTAACAGATTCTAACAGTAATATCTGGAGCAACAGTGGCTAATCCAAACAACTCACTTGTAATTATTTTCATATATACACACACACAAACATGCAAAAAAAGCAAATATTAAATGGTTACTCTAATACAGAAAATTTCTTGCAGACCTGACCTCTCAGCAATGAAATCTTTTCAACTTCTATGGCCTTTGGATTAACGTGAGTAAAGTGAGAAAGACAGAGAGCTGCTGAGAGGAAGCATAATGTACCTTCACAACCTGCATACCTTCAAATACTGCACAGTTATCAGGTTCAGCTTTACCCTCCATCCTCAGCCCAATTCTGTGATCAACAGGCTGATCAGAGCCAGCTCCTGAGGCTCCAAGAGAAGACATGCAACTGCATTTCTAGCATGGATAGAGCATCAATTGAAATCATGGAGCAAAATCCATCCCCTACTGGACAGAAAACAAAATTCTGCAGCCCAGACCAATTCCTGGGCATCACTTTTCATGGAGGATGGATGACAGAGTTGGTATAGAGACTTACTCCATAAAGAGCAAGAGTTTGTACAACAACACCACCTCGCTAGGTGAGAAATAATTTCTTTAAAGGAAAAACTTTGTTCTGTCCCTGAGTTGTCTCTGCCTGCTCACCTGTATTTCTAGAAGCTGCTCACCTCCTTCCATGGGCACCCTGTTTCACAAAATCCAGTAAGGCTGCTCACAAATCAGCAGCGACTGGAAAGCTAGCAGGGAATAAAACTTACAAGAGACTACTTCAGAAATCCTGAAGCCTGAGGTATCAAAAGAAAAGGACTCATTTCAAACAGCTCACAGTTTTGCAACTACTGAGAAAATTAGCAGAAGAGCCTTCCATGACCTTGTTTATACTGTATTTACTGAAGGACAACATGTTAGGAAAAATGGAGACTTTCTTTTCACCTTTCTCCTGCAAAGTAGGTTTGCTGCCATTGAACATGGATATGAAGAATTTAAAGGCTGAGAAAAGGTGATGTACCAGGAATTACTTATTAATCAGTAACAGCTTCCTGTTCTCCCCGTGTCCCACTTCTGAGTGGGACCATGGTAATTGTCATTATTTAGTGGGAAGGGGTTGTCAGGAGCTTTCTCAGAGTGAGTGGCAGAAGTAATCACTTTAACTGTTAGGCAAACAAAACCAGCTTCCAGTTCTCACAGGGCTTGTGAGACCCACATCAGCTTCTCTGTACCCTTCCTTTGCCTAAGTTATTTGCTGACTGGCTGGCAGGAGAATGCCATCAATGTTTGCTCACTGCTTATAAAACATTTTCGCAAAGGTGAGAAAGCACGGTTCCTCCACCTTCCCCCTGCCAGCCCAGATTCCAAGCAGGACCCAGCTCTCCTGCCTGCTCTCTTCTCTCCCACCCCTCTGTCTGCCTCTCTTGTTCTGCTAAAAAGACTTGCAAGGCGAGTGAGAACTGAGAACAGCTCTTTGCTGGCTCTTATTTAACAGCTTTATATCATCCCATAAAAAGAAAACAATGTGACATATTCATCAGGGCATGAAACTTTGTACTTCACTTGCAGCATCTGTGGAGTGAAAACAGAGGAGCAGTAGCAGGTAGTGCTTACACAGATTACAGGCCAAAGGAAACCAGATGTGGAGAGGGCATGAGCTCCAAGCAACCATTCTGGGCTTTGAAAACTGAGAGCACAGCATGTTATCTTTATTATTATCCCACTCTGGCAGAGGGATGTCCCATTACCAGTGTACAGCAGGGAACAGGGCATGTTTCCCTCTGTACCAACTCCGTGTCTCCTCATAGAATCATAGAATGGTTTGGGTTGGAGGAGACCTTGAAGGTCATCTACCTACAACCCCCTGCCATGGGCAGGGACACCTTCCACTGTCCCAGGTTGCTCCAAACCCCATCCAACCTGGCCTTGGACACTTCCAGGGATGGGGCACCCACAGCTTCTCTGGGCAACCTGTGTCAGGGCCTCCTCTCATTCACAGGGAAGAATTTTTCCCTAATATCTGATCTAAAGCTCCTCTCTGTCCTGTCTGAAAAGTCCCAGTTCTCTCAGCCTTTCCACACACTTCCCTTCCAGCTGCCAGCTGTGTCTCCAGCCTGCCTGCAGTGACCTGTTACACCTGTATAACTGACACAAATGCTCCCCAGTTTCTCTCAGGTCTCAGGAACAGCAACCACCACCTTCAGTTCCAGCTGCCTTGGCTCATTTAGCCTAAAACCAGCACAAGCAGCAGTGACAGCCCCACGGGCAGGCAGCTCTTCAAAGTGTACAAGCACAGCCAAAGGGGACTGTGTCCCCCAACACCAAGGTCCTCAGAAAGAGATGTAAGAAAAGGCAGCAGAAGACATAAAGATGAGCTCTCAGTTGCAGGGACAAAGGAATGGCAATGTGCTGCTGCACAGCAGTTAGATGCCTCTGTACAAGGCAGAGGGCTGTACATCCAAACCACACTGCACCATGGCCTGCCTAACAGTGGCCACTTTGGCAGGCAGACCTAGTTTTAACCAAACAACAAAAAGACCTAAATCTGCAATTAAAAAAAAAAAATAGCACTTTATTCTGTACTTTTCCTAGTACTGCCTTTTCAAACCTCATTGCTTTAATTCCTGCTGATTTGGCAACAAATCTCTTACAGAGATGTGCAGTGGCCCTGATACATGTGAAAAACAACATAGGCTGGTTTCTTCTTCCTCCAGATTTCTCTGGCAGTGTAATGCACTTGAGAAAAGTACAGTAAGACAAATATGAGTGGGGAGGGTTAGTACCACCTCTAGTACTACCCTGCAATCACATATTAGTGTGGATAAGCTGACTTCTTAGTGCAAATGCAGAAGCCATTGCTCCTGTGAATAAAGACCTGGGATTGTTTTCCTGTTGCACACCTGATAATTTAATTTTAGGACTTAATTTTTCGTGAGGTGCATTTCTAAACCGTGTTTTAAGTGCCCAGACCTGTTTTGCCTCCTGCATTCAGAGGTTTCAGTGACCGAGGACAGGGAAGAAAGGAAAGGTAGCACTGTTTGCTGTGGCTTCCATTCTGCTCCATTCCCCTTCCCAGATGAATGCAGTCACTTTCACTGCCACTTTGTCAGCAAGACAGAAATATGCAGCATCAAACATGCAATGTTAAAGTGCTGTCTGGGATATGAGCTAAGGGAGCTTGAGCCTTTGCTTGTGTCAACAGCATCTTTCACATCTCACAGGCATGGGGAGATGAAGGTCACTGAGGAAGAGCACTTGAATCAACACAAATCCAACTGACAGTGGTAAGCTTGAAAGGAAAATCTCCTTCCTATTTCTTTTTCTCATTTTTTACCAAAAATAATAGGAGGAAAGTATCTATTTTAAAATATCACACTGCTAACAACCACTCACCCCCAGACCAGCTGCACCTCTAAGATAATTATAGCCCTGTGACCCTCTTGACACACTCCACATCCCTCCCTTTGTGCAGAACTGGGACTGGAATGTGCTTTTGCTGTTCTTTAAAGCCACCTTGCCCAAGACACTGGGAAAAGTCTCTGTATCAAACAGCAAGAGGATCAGCAAACAGTGACAGAAGGGCACAGAAATGCACATAAAGTGTGACCTGTGCAGAAATTCAACAGTGTGGGGCAATTTGTATGGAAGGACAGCAGACAATTTAACCTGGCAGCAACACTCTATTCCTATGTTGTCTTCCACAAACGAATTCAGAGAATATGAAAAAACCCAAGTAATGAATCACTTTCATTATGTTTATATACTAATGAGGTAAGGACTTCCACTGGCACTGCACAGTGGGGAGTATGAAATGCAGGAGGAATTAGGAAGCCTGCAGAAGGTGGCACAGAAAGTCCATGGGTTTATCACAAGCATTGCCCCCTAGTCTTGTGCAGTTATCAACTGACATCCCACACTTCCCTGCTCTTGACACAGGTGTTAACAACATCATATCAACAGCAGGGGTACTGGTGCTCCAAGTGACTGGGAGTTTAGCCCTGCCCTCCAACAATCAACACAACAGCCACTCAAATGCAGCTGCAGGCCCACTCAAAGGATGGCAAATCTAGCACACTATTTCAGGAGATGGCAAAATCAAGGCTAATAAAGAAACAACCCAGGACATTGATTTTTCAGCTTTACAAGATGTTTCAGACAGACCTGCTTCTGTGGCATTTGGCATCTTGTTAGAGTTTAGCATGGAAACAAATAAGGCTTGATCTCTGCCATATACTCAACTTCAGTACCCATGGAAAATTTTTATGATGGGAGTGAGGTTTGCATGTTTTTTCATGATGCAATTCAGAAATAACCAGTGTTGCCCACAGAGCTGGCTATTTCCTTGTTGTCCCACACTGCATTCTCCTGTGAGATCTGTGCTGACTGGGATGACAATGCTGGAGAAGGCTCCTGGACTGGACAGACAGAAAGGGGTCACCAGCCACAATCCCAGGCACTCCTGTACCACTAGACAGAGGTGAATATTAAAGCTCTATAGCAATCCCAATCTCTCTGGATTCTCACTCCCTTTGCTGTAGGAATATGTGCCAAAGCATGGTTAATCTCACTTTTCTCTTTTGTGCTCCTCAGGAAGCATCAGGTGGAGACAAGAATACAGAAAAGGAATATGCTGCCAGTACAGTTTCATTGTCAGGGCTGTGTCCCAACATTATTTATGCTACATCATCGTTGATGTTCTCTGCTCCAGATGAAAGGAGAGCAGATACAGCCTCCAGACATGAATTCACAGCTCTTCCTACATTCTCACCTGAAGGAAAACTCCCGCTGCAAAGAAATGCCAAGCTGTAAAATAGTTGGATTTTGGATAAATACTCAGCTCAGGTGGTAGTAATGTGCTGTGTCCATTTGAGGACAATGCTGAACAGCAGTCAGCAGAGCACTCTTGTCCTGAAGACTGGTCCCATACTGAGCTGCACAGCAAGAAATAACCAGCAGGTGATCAGAAGAGATTATTCCCCTCTGTTTATTTGAAACTGCATGTGAGACCCCTTGACAGTAAAAGAGAGATGTCAGCAGACCAGAGAGAGCCCAGCAGAGGATGGTTAAGATGGTGAAGGAGAGGAAAGAACCAGACAAAATAAGAGGGGAGGGTGAGGAGATGGGGCTTTGCCCACCCTGAAGAGGGGGCAGAACCTGACTGCACATGTCCACTGCCAACAGGGAGCTTACAGAGGCAAGAGACCCCTGAACAAGCTGCAAGATGGGGAATTGCCAGAGTGTAGAATGAGACACCCTGTTTGCAACTCTGTGCTACCTTCCCTTCACAGATTGCTTTACTGGGGAGATGAGAGGGGCTGAAATATTTAATCTAGGCAATGCTATTTTCTTATCAACAAAATATCCACCAGAAAATGAGAGGAGGGGAAAAAAACAAGAGAAAAACAACCAGAGCATGGCCCTGAGGTGTGTGACTGCCATGGAGCAAGGAAAGAATCTGTCTCTCATCTAATTTCTGGGCCTAGCTGTGCATATTTGTCCCCCATAGTCAGGGCATGGCAGGGCAAGGTGCTGCCAACTGAGAGGATTCTTCTTACCTGCAGGGCTGCCTATTTTTAAGTAGTTTTTCAGGTGATTTAAAAGAAGGTATTCCTATGCTTCCCCAAACCTTTCTGTTTGAAATTTAAGCCATCATGGACATTCTTTCTGAAACACCCCTGGTTGTTCTGGTTGTCAACCATGGAGCACCCCAGTGTTCTGTGCTTACTCACCAGCTGCCATTGGAACAGAACATCATCCTTGGGCTGAAACTACAGGCTGACTTTGATATAACTTGAATTACAAAAAGAGAAAGACTGCAATGCCCAAGTCATTGCAAGTGAGGAAACTTCAGATAAACAATAGCTTTTGATACAAGGAGGTGATAGTCAACTTGATCTTCTGAAAGCATCAGCTTATCATTCTTATTATCAACCAAGCACCCACTTTCCACTTTTGTGTAGCATGTCACTATCGAAAAGGAATGAGGATTACATTTAAATCACTGAAGAGTAATGAAATACTTTGCAGAGAGAACCTGTTAGCTGGACCTGTTAAAGAGTTGCTGGAGTGGTCATTCCAAGAAGATGTGAACTCTGCCTGCACTTCAGTTTTGTGCCTCTGAGGAAGAAAATTTCTTTGGTATATGAATATTCTAAAGAGCAATAGGGATCTCCAAAAAGCAACATAAAATGAAGGTTCTGTAGTGACAGTTTCAGACTTTACTGTTTACAAATCCAGCCTCAGACAGTAAAGGATGATGCCATTTTCCTGGGAACCCTGCCCTGCAGAAGTGCTGACCTGTGCAAAAGTGCTTTTCATGGCATTTGTCTAAAGCCTGGAAAGCTGCAAGCCATGTGCAAGAGGATGGGAAATTATAAAAATGTGTGTGGGTTATTTCCAATCTTTCCATGAACAAAAAATAGACCAACCCAGCATCACAGCAAGGTGGGTTTAGCAGCCCTTGGGAAAGATTTTATAAAACCTTTACACAGAATTGCTTTCCCTTTGTAAGTCAGCATTATTGTTTAACACAGTGGCCTTCACTTAGCACGAGCTGAGGGTCAGCAGCCTTCCTGTGAGAAGTAAAAAAGGTGCCTCCCAGCACTGTGAGGAGCTAAGTAGATTTTATCTGAAAAAAGCTCTCTGAACAGCTGACTAATCTTAAACAGTTTCTGAGTTTTGCTTCTAGAAATCTGAGCAATTTAAGTAATGAGTTCTGCAAAGTTACAGCATCTACATTTCAGTATTTTGCCTTCCCCTCTCTTCTTAATTCTTGTACTACAGTCCCATGCAACTGAACTTTTGCAAACACCCACAGAATAACTTTCCTAGCAAAGAGTTTGCTTAAACTACACAAATGTCTGTTAGTGATGCACAGCAGACAAGACTTCCCAAAGAGAGACAAAAGGCTATTAATTCTACTTAGCTGCACATATGAAATATGCAGCAAACAACAAATATCCCCAAGAACATACACAGCTGTCCCAGAGGACAAAACTCAGAAGTAAAAACCAGGAATGACAGAAAACAACCCTGCAGTATTGCTGAAAAACATTTAGCTTTAGAAGTAGAGATCAAATGTTTGCCTGTGAGAATAGACAAAAAAAATGACAGCAGGATCAGAGAACACCCTGTTGTGAGTGGGATTCCTGCCATGATATGGAGTGGGGAGATGATGTTCAAATAATAAGGTTATTTTGACAATAAGAAGTATTGTGTTGGTAGATGTTTTGTATGAAAAACAGTAAGTACTCCCCAAATAACAATAATAGTAACAACAACTTCAGGTGTCTGGTTCCCAGCACTAGCATTTTCCTAGGTGTGAAGGAGCATAAGGATGTCTGCTTTTATGGTTATTTGTTGGACAGAAGGGTATCTACAATACTCCTGGATAAAAAAAAAGTATCCTGTAAGAAGCAATCATTATACACCAAATGACTAGGAAGGTCAATGTCAGCGACTGACTGATTAAAAATGAGATTTATAAAAAAGAATCAGCTGAATAGCTTGCATACATGAAATATTGCAAACAACAGATAATGCACCAGGGGATTTATTACTAAAACCAATTTGATTTTGTAAGCCTTAGGTAATTTACAACCTGCAACTGAATAAGAAACAGGCTGTTCTCCTCTAGAAAACAATTCTCTTGGCAAAAAAATAGAGAAAAAAAAAAACCCAGCCAGAGAGGGAAAGAGGAAAAACACACAGCCCTTCAGGTGGCAGAGCTCTCTGCTCCACAACTTCATGTGCTGCATTGTCAACCAGTCTGGTGGAGAAGAGAAAGCTGACAGCTCTCCAGAGGAGCTGTGCAGGAGTGTGGAACTGCACAGACCTGATCCTGCATGTAATGAGGGAGAGAGCAGAGCTGGAAGGCAAAATCCCTCCCTGGCTGCAGGGAAGGCACAGCCAGCTGCTGCTGAGCCCCACGTGTGCCCCTGCAGACACAGCCTGGTTGTGCTGGGGGGAGCAGGGCAGCCAAAACCTCCGGGTTCTGCTTGCCAGAAATGCACAGCAAAAACCATTCAGTTACATGTAAAAAGCCCAACCTGCATTCCAAGCATCTTACCCCAAAGTCCAGAGAACAGACAGCTGAATTGAGGAAACACTGACATATCTGTGCTCCTCTTTTATACCTCAGGTTAAGCACATTGGAAAATCCTCATTAGCTGACAGTTTCAGCTGAAGGCTGTGTGCACCAGGCTAGCTGAGAATATTAGGCCTCATTAAATTAAAAAAAAAGAAAAAGACAAAAGGGACAAATATATCTGCTGTAATACTCCATTTGGTTTGTCTAATTCTGCATTAATTGGTACCCATGTAACAGATCTCTTGCATTCCTTGTGGAACTATGCCAAACACAGGCCCTTAACACAACTGAACACAGCACACACAATCAATCCTTACTTTTGATCCTGCTAATGCTGTCCCAAAAAGGCTATGAAGAAGATAGACACTTTTTATGACCTCCCAGCAGGTATGGCAACCCAGAAAATGTGGTTGTGGTAACAACTTTGACTGGAGCATCTCCCTGATGAGGAAAGGCTGAGAGAGCTGGGGCTGTTCAGCCTTGAGAGGGGCCCTCATCCCTGTCTGTCCCTGTCTGCAGGGAGGGCTCAGAGCAGGGACCAGGCTCTGCACTGTGGGAGCCACCAATGGTACAAGAGGAGTGGGCAGGAACTGATGCTCAGGAAATTCCACCCAAACATGAGGAAGAACTTTTCAGAGACCAGAGAGGATGTGGTACTTCCTCACTGGAAGACCCATCTGGACACAATCCTGTGCTGTCTGCTCTGGGTTGACCCTGCTGGGGCAGGGAGGTGGGACCAGAGGAGCAGTGGGGTCCCTTCCAGCCTGACCCGTCCTGGGAATCCACAAACCTGGAATTTTCACCCTCCTTTCTGGCAGCAATGAAGCAGAGGCTGTTTTGCAGAGTGGTTGTACCACCTCCACATAGATGGCATTAATAAACACAGAGCTGTTTTTAAAACACACACACACATTTGTCTGCACAGACCTAGAGAGCATCGACATGAGACAGAGAAAGAGGAGGAACACACAGTTTATTCTTTGCATAATATTCACAGATGTGATCTGGGGTTGTGTGTGCTCTGACATGATCTCTCCCATGGCATTGCAAAGTAATGATATAAAAACACCACTTGAAAGCACATGAAATCCTTAGGAAAGGCAGTTGTGCCAGTCAGCATCCAGTGGAGATGCTGCTGGCATGCAGATTTTTAAAGGAAAGTATCTCATTGGCATTCCTTTGCGTCCAGTGTGCCTCAATTAAAATCAGTCATTGTGCAACAATAAAAAAAAAAAAAGAGAAATACCAACAGAAAAAGAAAGAATTATTTTATAGCCTCATGCTTGTGGTGAGTAGGATCTGTATGAAGATTATGATAATTCTGACAAAATTAATAGGTATTATCCTGCTGTAATTTGGGGAAAGACAGTGTGCTAGAACAGAAAGGAAGATTATGGCCAGGTCTCTGCTTTGCCATCAAAGCCCCAGGGCTGTGCTGCAGGACACTCACACTGACCCTGCTGATGTGGGCTCCAAAGCCCTGGCACCTTCCCACCCAGGCACCTCTTCAGGAAGTTCCTCTGTCCACAGTCTTTAAAGGCAGCAGGATGAAGAGTCATCATGAGTTTAAACTAGAAAATGCTTGAGAAAGGCAAAGGATGCAGAGCTCCACTTTTCAAAGTGCTGAGTGCTGAGTGAGATCCTTTTATTTCCATTAGCAGCATTGCAAAATGGCTTGAAATAGGGGAAGGAACAGGAATCTTCACTCTTTGCTCAGCCTGAAAGACTTAACTAAATTAGGTGACTTAGCAAAAGCTTTTTACTGCACATCATGAAACTAAACCACTCAGTTTCCATTCTTGTGGCCATTCTGGCTTTGCTCAATTTTGCTAATGTGCCATGTTCTCTCCTTCTGCCCTGTTCTACCATAGTCTTGTTTCCTAGAACTAATTAATTCATGAACTACAGCAAAATTAAGCAATCAGAATGCAAACCAAGAATGAACACTGCACTGTAAAGATGAGTTACTCCTTTTAAACATCAACCTGCATGCCTATTTAACTTTCCCTGCCCAGAACTAGGTAGGCCACCAGAACTTGGTTCAAGAGGACACTCCTCTAGGACAGATGTTCCCTGGAGTTCCATGTTCTGCATGGGAAAATCTGCCAGTGGTGGTGACATTTTGACAAAAACATCACTTTCATGCTGTCACCTTCCCGCATGGTCAAGGGGTCTCTGACACTCACCCTCAGCATGCCCCGAGCAGCTCACACAAGCTGTAATATCCTTGTCCTCTTCTCACATCCATGGCATCCAACCAGACCACCTCTTCCTCACAGGAGTGTTTGGGCCATTTTGAGTGACATTCCCAGCCTGCGGAGATCATGGCTTATTCCTCACCACCACAGGGCTCTCTGCAATAATCTCTTGACTTAGCAGGTCACTCACTGAAAATATCTCCAAGTGATTTCTGTCTCAGAGAGCATTGCTCAGAGCTCTCCTCTGTCTCCTTCCTGCCCTTCTGGAATTATCATCTCTGTTAATTAAACAGCAGCAAGAGAGCTACAGGCCTCAGCTTGAGTTCTCTTCTCTGACACCTCCTGGACTCTTTGGGAACCTCCACAGCTTTGAATGCCTTGGTGCAACTCTCCTTCTCCACTGCCCCATGCTGTGGCATGCACACACAGACACACCCAAGCATCCCTAGGGCTTCATCCCTGCACTTCTGTCTGATGAAAAGAGCAGCTTTACGGAAAACCCCTCTGAGACCCACTGTACATTCTGCAGAATGGCCTCTACAGGAAGTAAATAACAAATAATATGATCCTTGGTTTTGATTTAGACTGTAGTTTCCTTTTTGGTAACATTAGTAACCCTTAGTAACTTTACTTTTTAATTATTTTTAATAACCTTTTAGTATGCTTTCACAGCATATTCACTGACTCAACAGTGTTTAATAGGAGGCTTATATATATTTTCAGGAGACTTCAATTATGAATTAAACTGTAAACTTCTTTGTCTCATTGTTTTTTAGTTCCTCTAACACTTCACTAAGTGACAGTGTATTCAAATTCCTCTTCTAACAGACACACTGCTTCAAATTTTTACATTAGGAAATACAGCTATACTCCTCTAGCCTGACCACTGCTCTCCTCATGGCATCAGATTGAAACCAAACCATACCAAACAGAACAAAATAGGGAGCTAAAAAAAGCCCAGGCACAAAATAAACACTGACCAAGATGAATCCTGAGCTTCAATTTTTCAGTGTTCCTTCATCTCACTACATACAGCATATTTAGTTGAAATAAATAGAAACACTTATATCTCACAGTCACCTCTGTCCATTTAAATGGCAAAACACGTTTTACTTTGTAATGAACTGCAGAGCTGTTTATTTAGCTCCATGTTTTGGAATTAAGCAATAGCCCCTATGAAATCACTCATTACTACCAAGTCTGCTGATTAGAGCCTCAGGCAAGTGTAAGGGCAGTTAAGTCTCTAATACCACAATTTCCAAGCCCAGTAATGACTTATTCCAAGGTCTATCTTCTGTTAGATACGCCATCCCTTCCAGCACAGAGCTTTAACAAAAATGCCTTAAAATTTACATCTCTGACAGATCATTCATTAATAAATGTAAAAAGTAAATACACAGGGTACAGTTACAGGGAGCAGGCTGCCTCCTAGAACAGCCAAAACCCAGCACAATCTTCATTTACAGTCACAATTTCTAGGCCAGTAACAAGAAGCCTGACAGGCCTGCAAAACTGTACTCAGAATATGCTGAATATGTATCAAATGTCATCTGCCTGTGTTTAATAGACATGAACGACCTGTGAATGCAACACCTCAATACCTTAGGAAAGCTGGCATGTCCTGGTCTGCTGCACCCATCTTCAAGAATGGGAGAACAGAGACTGATCATTTAATTGTAAAGCAAATTCTGCACCTCAGATTTACAAGATTACCTTCAGAAAAGGATCACAGGCTACTTAAACATGGTTCTAAGCAGTGAATACATTCAATAAACCATTTTGCTCATTTTATGTTCTGTTTGCAAGTGTGTATATATATATATATAATTACACCCACTTATGTAAATATTTGGTAATTTAGAGCCTATCCATATTTTGTTTACAAATCTGTTACAAAACCACCTCAACTTTAGTTTATTTAAACGAAGAAGACTGACTTGCCTTTTTTACATATATTCAGAATTGTTTTTTCTATCAATATCATGTCTGATGGACTCTGATGGTGGATGTCACAGCTGCCAAGTTACTAAGATTTTGGGTTTGTGTCTGCAACTACTGAGCTGTTAAGGCTGTGGCTCAAAACAAGTCTATTTTCAGTTTTATTGGTGTACATCCAGAATCAACCATATTCCACACAGAGCTGATACTAGTGTTCAGACTTCTTATCAACTGGAAGTTCAATATCACATGATAACATCACAGTGTGTTGTCAGTGTAATCAAAATATGAATTCACTGCTAGACAGCAGTGGGGTTTATTTTCCTGCTCTCTAATCACACAGAAATATGTATCTGTGGGACAGGGAGGGAGGGAAGTGAGCTTTTTCAGAGGTATGAAGACAAATTTGCGGCTCATTAGATAATATATAATTATACATTATGTAAGGTAAAAACATACCTATGTACTTGAATGTTTTAGAGAAAAATATACACATAACTGAATGAAAAGTTACCTGTAACACATTCAAACTTTTCTTCTCGGAAATGAAGCTGAGGTAGTGAGCTGAAAAAAACTGCCTGTTCTTGCTCTTCTCCTGACGTGGAGAAGAACATCTGAGAGCAGAAATGAACCCATGCATGCTATGTGCATTTTAAGGTAGAGATGTAAACAAAATCCCTTGAAGATGTCCTTCTGGGACAGGAGTCCCCAGCATTATGCTCAGAGCACAGGAGCCTCCCCCTCCACGGCTCCCTGACAGGAGAGTGATGCCCTGCTCCTGTAAATTACCCTGACAGCCAAGGGCTGCTGGGGGACAGGGGATAAGGCAGGCTGCTCAGCAGCAGTAATTAGCTGGGGTAATGAAGAGTGAGGGAAGGAGAGGAGCCGTGCATGCTGCAGCAGCCCCGACTGTCAGCAGGATCATCCTGCTGAGCCCCCGTAATCTCCACACATGGCTACCCATGAAGAGAGTAATTAAGAAATGTCATTGCCTCCTTGGGAAAATACCACCGTGTCTCAAAAGAATGATAATAATCTCCATAACAGCCCTGTTCTCTCTCTCCCTCCTCTTTGTTTTGGTGGGGAGCAAAGCGAGTTACAACGCGAGGCTTTTGTTCTTCCTTTTGTCACACACCAACCCAAACAAAGCTGTGCTGGCTGAGCCCAGACAAAGCTCATTTAGAAGTGAGTGCAGGATCTCCCGAAGTCTGTGTTACTGGGGAAGCCACATCTGCACTGGGCATCCCTAGTAAAAGGAGTATTTGAAAATCAAGAGCCAGGAACAAGGCAAATAAAAACTTATAAAGTCAGGTCTGCAAAGAGCAAGCTTTTACAGGAGCTTCTGGACCCAACAATGCTTTGGTGAAAGAAGCAGCACTGCAGCCATCATCCAAGGGCCAGGGAATCCATGCAGGACTTCTGCTTCCATTCCTGCAGAGCAGCATTCCTGCACAGCTGTGCAGCTGCGTCACTGGGAAAAACAGCAATAATTCCAGGCCAAGGTAAACGAGACAAGGGCGATTTTACCAGCACTGGGCCAGACTTGTGTCATCCTTCACCAGGTGGCCTTTGTATCACATTCATTCTTTATCAATCAGCCTAAAAGTCTGTCCCTGTTAATTGACACCGTGCCTGAAAATATGTATCTAAAACTGACCTGAGTGGCTGTGACCTGCAGACAGACAGACAGACAGACAGACAGACAGATAGATACTAAAGGTTTTTCAGAGAACTCTATGCTTCTGGGGAGCAAAGAGTAGGCACTGCCAGAGAGCAATGCCAGGATCCTCGAGGAAGCTGGAAACATCTCTGCCATTCTTTCTCTCCCTGGCTCCTCCATGTCCACCACTGGAAATGCACGAGAGCCAAAAAATATCTTGCTTGTCACAGCTGTATTTGTATAAATATCAGCAATCCCTTCATACAAGGTGTGATTAATTGCACAGCAAAGATTTCAGAGAAAAAAGGGTTATTGCAGCAGTCTGCTAATGAGGCTGATCAATTCAAATACTTCCTTTCCTTCCTCAAAACTTCATTCCAGGTTGTTTACTCTGCTCTCTGAAATTAAGCAGTCATGTCTACACAGCTAACACACCTTTGATTCTCCAATTCACTGAACATTTGGACTGTACTGGAAGTAAATATTTGCAGCTGGAGAGTAGACAGTTTAGAGTTTAAACATAACTATTGCTATTTCTATTTATTCCAGCCTGGTTTTCTGCCATAATGGAAGGGATAAGACAAGGAACTTTCATCTAAAAGGTGTTTTTTGGGTTACACAGTGCTAAAGGCCCAGGTTCCCTACTGAGGGTTTGCAGCTGCCAGCACAACTTTGAAGTCACTACCACCTTTTGGCAGAAACACAGCACACACTCATGTGTTCTGAGATTCTGAGTAATTTTTTATGCAAGTATGATTACATACAGAATTTTGATACAATGAAAAAGTAATATACGAGGGTAAAATACTACTACTACTACTACTACTACTACTACTACTACTACTACTACTACTAATCATCATCATCATCATCATCATCATCATCCTCCTCCACCATTTTCCAGCCTCCACTGATTCTGGTGAGTGTCATTCTCCAAAGGAGCCTGATGGGTCCCTGCTAACTATGGGTAGCTTCTCCATTTCCACACATTATCTAGTAACACTGCTGGTTTTAGTCTGGCATTCCCCCTCAGGATATAGCTGAAACCAGTCAGGTAAGTAATTAGGCAAAAGATGATCACAGTGAGGTTAAAAATATAATGGAAAAATGAATATTTAAAAAGAGCTGAATACACAGTTTGGAGAAAATGGAATTGATGGAAAATGACAACTCCTCATGGGCAGAAAGAATGGTGGGAAAAGGAAGGCTTTTTTAATGGCTTTTGGAAAAAGGGCAAAGTATTTTTAATTTTTATACTGAATGATTGCAAAAATACTAAAAAAAAGATTAAAGTCTGTTAAAAGTCCAAATGGAAAATTACCTCTGCAAGTAGACACATAACCTAGCCTGATAATGTTGCAATCCTTGCAAAGGCTATATTAAGAGTTTTGGCTTCCTCCGTATCTCTTCTTTGCCTCTTTCTACAGCAAGTACATTTTTCTTCAGCTAAGGATTGGTGGGTTTGTACAAATACAAAAGGTATTTTCTACATGAGTCCTAAACTTTCAGTAATGATGTCCCTGAGTCTTTTATTCTGAGTGCAAGTTGCAGAAAAATAGAATTATTCCAGGCACATGTATAACTGATACAGCCTGCAAAAGCTGCAAGTATCCTAAATCTTTTGATTCCAGGTACAGAATCAATTCCGAAGCAGTGGAATATGCCCCTTCCTGCTCATTTATATTATTCTTGTGTACAAGGGTCCTGAAGCAGGTGCTGGCAATGAGCTCAGATAATTTGGGTGACTACTTACCAAGTATGGAATCCTTTTCAAAATCCTTCATAAAACGATTTAACACCATTGCTACAGATGACATCCCATATTATTTTTATTTAGCTTGAATAAATCCCCACAGATGCTTTGACTCTAATGGATTTTTTTTATTTTTTTTTTTTTGCAACTAGAGGGGATTTGCTCACCTATTTTCAAAGGGATTTACAATAAAACATAAAGCTTTAGGTCTATACTATTTTAGCTAAATACCTGACTGAATGGGGAGATACAGCTTCATCAAAAAAGCCACTCCAGATTCTAACAGGGCTCCTGAGGAGAAGAAACCACAGAGTTTCAAAGCACTGGAGAAACACTTCGCTGAGCACTCCATGCTCCAGTAAAACACTTATTTTGTGGGCTACTTTGCTATGAAGCTGTAAAATGGGAAGAGAGAGGAGGGTAAAAAATGGATGTGGTGGAGAAGGGGGGGGAAATTATATTTAATAAGGATATAAAATTTCACCTGACTCAGATAAAATGCTTCTGTCATTGCTGTCAGGCAAAATTATGGCATCAGTATTAACAGTGCATTCTTCTGAATCTGTAGTCCTATTTTCCATATCGATTTGTGGCCAAGGGTCAATACAGAATCCCTAAAAAGTACATATATGTATTGGTTTGGATACATAAATGGCAGGCAGCAATGCTAAGTCTGTGTGTGCAGGCATGTGCACATTCTGTTTCATTTGTCTCCAATTTGCCACACGAACGTCTTTGCAGACACATTCATTATTGTGACAACAGGTTGAATCTGCAATTCACCATCTGCCTGAACATTAACCTTCATGCAACCTTAGATTATTATTGTTTGGCTTTGTCTGAAATTCAAAATCCCCCTAATATAAGGTGGAGGGATAACCCTTGCACTTGGCATCATCTGTTCTATTATACACACATCCACCTGGAAACTTGCATTTGAGATGGATTTCCAGTCAAATTTCTTAGTGGCATTTGGGCACAGTGTCTCAAACACAACCACAGAAGGTACAATAAAAGAAGCCCATTAACCACTTCAAGGTTCATTTCGTGGTATCACTCATGGAAGTGCCAACAGCAAACTGAAGCAGTTGTTCTCAGATTTTTGCAGATTCTGAGATTGATATTTCTGCAATATTAAAGGTATCTTTATATAAAATGTAAACTTTTATAGGTTAAATTGTTGCTTAGATAGTGGGGGTAACTTGAATTGCTTCTCACCTACTTTGATCCAGAAAGGAGAAACCCAGAAGTGCTTTCAAAAGCATTTTCAGAGACAATACTTGGCTTATTTTTCCTACTGCTGAAAACAATATGCTGAGCCTTGGCTTTCCATAGATGTACAGCCTTTACCTTCTTCTGTTCCCTCTCCTTGCAGACCACCCTGCTCTCCATGCCATCAGTCCTCTGCTTAGTTCCAAACAGACCTTTCCACTGTCACTGCCAATATCCATGAACAAAATATTTTCATACTGTACAATTCACTTCCATCAGCCACACACCCTCTGCACTTAACATTCAGAAATTGAGTTGGCAGTGACTGGTCTCTGCCCCAAACACCTTTGAAGTCTAAGCTTGTAGGAAGAAGTTTTTGATGAGGTGTGAGCCCACTTGCTCATATTTTACTCTTTTTCCCTTCCCTGTGGAATTGCATTGGCACAGGACGAACTGGCATGGAATTCAGATACAAGGTGGCCACTACAACCAAGACCCCAAACATGCCTGGATCTCTGGGAAGGCTGGATCTGGTTGTGAATCCTGAAATTGCTGCTTCTCATGACCGAGGATGTGAGCCATCAGACCTACTAGCAGGAAGCACTGCCCTGGGAATGTTGGATCCCAGTCCCACAGAGGGGAGGGATCCCTGCATAAGAAATCTGAGGATTTAGACTCCAGTGATGGCAAAGATATGTCACTTTGAAAATAAACATCTTTGTTTTGTTTCTGCATGCTTGTTTGCTCTAAATGCCTTAGCTAAGCCTCAATAGCAATATTTCACTGTGAGAACATTATCTCCTGACAATTATGCAATTCTATTAACATCATTGCCTTTTTAATCTATGAAAGGTTACATTAAACAGAAAGAAGACACACAGGAGAATAGAGAAAGGAAAGTACCTAGCCTTTCAGGGAAAAAAAAAAAGAAAGATTATTCAAATGATTATCCTGACATTTATTTTTATATGATGGAAAATAGAACAAGAAACATAACAGTGTTTCGGTGACCTGAATGCCAGCAGAAAGTAAATTAAAACTCACAAAATAAATGCAAATGACAGGATAGATGCTTCCCTCTGTTCAGACATGTTCACAAGGGTGGGGTAAGATTAAATGGGAAATGGCTATTTTGTGGACCTGTCTGCAGCAGCCATTACTGAACAGAGCAGATGGAAGAGGATTATTTAAAGTTTGCTACCTTACAGAGACCCTTGCTGCCTATAGAGTCAAGGAAAACCAAAAGCAACCACTACTTTTGAAACATTAGCAGTGTAATGGCCTTCAGTGCCAGGGGGTGAAAAACATCTACCAACCCACATTTATGCACTGCCCAGCACTGGATTAATATCCCAACAAATTTGAAATACTAGCAGTGTAATATTCAGTGCCAGGGGGTGAAAAATATCTACCAACCTACATTTATGCACTGCACAGCACTGGATGAATATCCTAGCAAATTTTCCAGCAGCCAAGCCCTTCCCACAGGACAGCCCCAGAAACATGCATTCCAAACTTATACATCCAAGAAAGTTCCTGGAGAGAAGAGGAGCTCCAGGTTTTCTCTGCACCTGGAGGTGTCCATGAAAACACCACAGCTGGACAGAACTTGCTTATTTTTCTTAATTCACAAAGCTGGGGGGAAAAGACTCCAATTAATCAACAGGTTATATATACATTGAATTCTTTGCTCAGTTTTCCCCAGAAGGCTCCTGATCTTGACTGCAATTCAAACTCATCTCAGTGTCCAAACATCCCACTGCTTTAGTTCCTCCCAAACCTTCCAGCTGGGGTCGCTGGCCAGCAGCACATGAACCTCTGGAAGCTCTTGAATACTCCTCTGACTACCCAAGTACTTGTGGTCTTAAAATAACTCTGGGAGAAGGTAGGCAAGTGCATGGAAAAAAGGAATTGTGCATTTTTCTTCCTAAAGCTGAAATAAATGTGCACATGTGGTTTTTTATCAAGAATGGGCAAAAGACAATTGAGACAGGAAAGTATTTACTGATGCTCAGGACACTGCAATGGACTGGCTCTCCTATCTCAGAGATCCCATTAGTTATTAGTTAGGAGGATTCAGAAAAATCCGTTTGTGGCCATTATCTGTTCAAGTACAGCTGGAATGGCTTATGACCTGCACTTAAGTGGCTCTTTGCATTGCTGGAGGACTCTCCATCCTCCCTCTCCAATGCTACCCTGCCTCTGCACACAGGGTAGGAGGAGCTGCAGCCCCAATCCCACAAGTACAGCCAAGAGGGGGTTGCTGTCCTTGTGTTCTGTCTCTGCTTGAGAGGTTGCACAGTGAATGGAGGAGGCACCTGAAGCAGGAGAGAAACAGGAGGGCATCTTGCTTGGGAGCTGGCTCTGTGTTCTGCAAAAGGTGAGCAATGGCAAAATTGCCAAAGAATTCCAGAAATTGCAGCCCTATTTGCCACTGGGGCAACCCCACCAACAGCCAGGTTAGGACACACTGCACATGTATGAGGAGAGGTGTTCTGAGCTGGTCCTTGGAATTCAAACTGCCACCAAGCAAATCATCTTTCCTTTGAAGCTGTGTATGTTCAGCCCTTTAAATTTCTTCAGTGTTCCTCACCTCACACTTGCTCCTTTCCTAATTTTCACTCCGAGATTTGGCTGCTGTCAGACAAAGGTAAAGCAATATTAGGAGTTCAGTATGCAGGGCCAGCATAAGGCCTGAAAGTACAGGAGTACTTTTTAGACTTTATTTTGTAGTTCTGATAATGAGCCTCATCATTTCAATGAATTGGAAATTCCTAAATTTTGTTTCTAATTAAATAGAAATATTTCATTTTTCAAATGAAAATATGAAATAGAAATATTTCATATTTCATTTGGTGCTCCTCACAGAAGTATTTGCTTGCCCTTTACTAAACAATCAGAATTACTCACTTTCTTACCTTTTCTTTACTTCACCTCAAAGGACTCTATTTAAGTCATCATCAACAAAGACCTAACACTTAGAAAAATCCAACAGAATCTTACTTTGGTTGTTACTGGACATTACTTGGGCTTGGAATACAGAAATTAGACAACAGAGAAACTTACAGCAGCACACATGTTCTCTGTGAAGAGCTGTGAACAGACACAGAAATATCAGAAGGACCTCTCAAGGTCTCCAACCTCTTTCTCAAAGCAAAACCACCCCCAGTGCTGAGTCTACTATTGAAATATTTAGTCTGTTTTTAAAACAAACTAGCAATCAGCAAACATTGTGTGTTCTAAATGATTAATTTCTTCATGGGCAATGAGTAAAAGATCCATGAATTAAACAATCCCTGGAGGGACAAAGGCATCACACATCTCTCTCTAGCTGTAAGAAGGCCTTTTGCTGGATCTGCAAGGTGACCAGTTGTTAATTCAACTTACTATGAGCTCAACCCATGAAAATAATAACAGTCCCACTTGCAGTCATGTTATTCCTACCAAAGTCTGCTCGAAATAAAACTGAAATAACTGCTTGCACCAAGACAACAGGGCAACATTTCAGAACATCACATTTCCTCTTACCCCAGGCTGAGGTTTTTAGAAAAGCCTGAGCTTTTTAGGCACTACAACTTTGTTGATATCCCAACAGTTATGTTGCAGAAGTGTCACTCACACACTAGCATCACCTACACACACCAGTGGCCAGTAATGACACATTTGGGCAATATTAATACAGCTTGTTACTGCAGAAAAGATAAATTAGTCCCTGTGGGGAGGAGTATTATGGGCTGCAATTTCAGCTCAAGCTTCTTTGACAATACAAGCCAGGAGACCACAGTCTGAACCACACTGAACCTAATGAGACATGGCAGCTTTGGAAAGCCATCTATAGTTTTCCTTGTAAGTGGCATGCTGTCCTAATAAATGACATGGTTTTACATGCCTTTTACCAGTTTCCACTAAGGCTGGTTCCATTTCAGAACTCATTCTTTAATTGTGATGTTATCTGAGAAGAAGCCTTCCCAAATGCCAAGGTAAATGAACATCAACAAGGTGATGGATGAAAAAAGGAATGAACTCTGCAGGCAGACATCAGAATTCAGAGACAGATTCAATTACATAACATTTACCTGGGCTCTTACGCTCCAGTCCTTCTATTAGATCACCATGCTTAAGCCCAGACACTTCCAAAAGATTGTAGCTGGCCAGGAAAATCTGCTTGCTGGAATGGGCAAAGCTTTGGGTATGTAAATATTCAGAGGAAATTTTCCTCTGGCTGCTAATTAGAATGAAGAGAAGTGCCATCCAGGTCCATATGGTAGCCAAGTACATCAGCACCCTTGAGGCAGAATTACCTGACTCATTATATGGCTTAGCAAAAAGTGAGACTCTTTTGGAGGCTGCTGGTGTTTCACACAAAGGACTGGCTTTCCTTTGGGTTTTCACTTGGTTTGTTTTTTGGTCTTCTTTTTTTTTTTTGCTTTCTTGCTAAGGAATCACAGGAAGTACTTGGCAATAAGCCAGGAACTCTTTTAGAAACTTTACAGAAAACACCTACAGAGTTGTGGGTTTTTTCTCTTATTGAACCTGTACTATTAGAAGTGTTAGAAAGAGTAATGTGTTACAGATCTGCTGAAGTTAAAATACCTGCTGTTTTTAACAATCTCCAATTGCTGCTGGGCTCAAAATAACCATTAGCTGTCTCTCTTCAGGGCAGTGAAAGCTTAGGTTATCAATTACAAAAAGAAGACTACTTGTAAGTCTCTGCTATCTGTTTCTGATGCATTTTGGCTTCATAAACCAGCTATGGGCCATAAATGATCTGAAACACCAAAGATTTAAATAACACAGTGCAGGTCCATGGACACATACCTGTGTTCCTAATCATCATTACTCATGGTATTTGTGACTATTTTAACTGGCTCAAACACTTCGGACTTTAGCAAGTTATTTTCCTCCCCAAGTGAGTAGAGAGATAATGAAATTTTCTTAAATGGTTGAGGTGGAAATAAAAGTATGCCCCTGTAATTTGCAAAACCCAGCTACATGACATACTCAACAGTGAGATTTAATCTCGACTTTTATGCATATTCCACATGTATTTAGACCTTCATATCCACATCTCAGGCTTGCCATCTGCCAGCTCTGATTTGATAAAACCTTGCATGTGCTTGCTATAACCCAGCCCTCATGAGTGCACAGCAGAAGTGGTTAACACAAACCGCCTCCAGCTGCAAAGTTTACCTAAAAGGCAGCTCACATAACCACCTGGAAAGCTGTAACATACAGCTGAATTTATCTAGATATGCCAATTTGCACCCTCTCAGGTAACCACCAAGGTGGATGCTGCGTCTGGAAATTGGAACCTGACTCCTGCACTTCAGGCTGATGTAAATAAACAAACTTGTGATGGGTCTGGAATACATAATCTTATGAAATTCAATTAGAAGCAGCTTAGCAGTAACACTTGGCATGTGTACAGTGCCTTTCATTAGATCCTCCAAATGATTTTCTTCATTAAGAGTGCAAACCCATTTGCTGAAAAAGAGCTCAACTCATGTGTCAAAACCTCTTAAAAAAAAACAAACCACCAAAGAAAAAATTCTATGGAAGAGCCAGGAATAAAATCCAGCCCTTTCTAACCTTGTATCTTGTCTTTCACTATAAAGACAGAGATCATTTGAATCATGGCCTTCTGAACTAACACTGAGTGTAGGTGCCACAGAAGAAGGTAGGTTTGAGCTTAGGAACCAATGGTATTTTGCTGCCTACTGCTTTCAAAGGTAAGTGATCTTTTCTCCACCTTAATTTGTTCTGGGACACAACCTCAATATTAAAAATGGTGTCTCCTGTCCCTGTGTGCAGCCCAGCTGCAGAGAAAGGCCATCAATTCATGGATACCACTGGAAGCAGAAGGCAGCTCCTGACAGGTCTTGCACACAAACTGACTGTGAAATGAAAATCCCTCCCAGGTTACCTCTAGTGGAAGTGCCAGGTGACTTCACAAGCTTCACTCCTTAGCTACAAGCCACTGCCCACCTGCTTTAGCATGAGCAGGAGACAGGCATTGGGCACTCATGCGATATTCCCTGCAGTGCAGCTGCTTTTCTGCTTCTCATTTTGTGGGTTCCCAGTTTAGATACATTCCTCACAGGGAGCAGCACAACAGTGCACCTTAACAAGAAAATAAATTCAAGAATGCTGTGCATAGTTTCTGTCTTTTCTTTGCTGGGCAAAACACTGAGAGCCCTAATACTTTGCTGCCAATACAAAAACATGCACTAAAAAAAGGGCTTTAACTTCAAAACAAAAAATTCCCACCCTTTCCTTTCCATTATTTTATATTGTTGTGACAAGTGACATCCTTCATTCTAATCATTCTGCAGTCATAATGTGACACCATATCATAATAAAATACATAGTAGTGGTATCAGTTTGTTTTGCGTAAAATTTCACAATATTAACAAGCATTAAAAGCACCTACTACTTAAAGAAAACTGACACATCTTATTTCTTTGTTGAAAGCATCTCCCTGTCTGTGTTGCAGTGAAACAGGCACTAATAAGAAGTATCTTCAAAAGCTTTAAAATTTTATTTTACTATATATTCTGTCAAAAACAGATATGTTATCATATGATCCATCTGACATTCCACAGCACTCCTTCCAGGAAATAAAGTAAAAATTATAGATGTATTTAAAACTAACTTGCTTGGGTTTACTTCTAGATGAAATATGCTAAGTGAATATTTGCAGCTTCTTTTGTAAAGTATAATCTTGCTCACTATTCAAATGTTAAAATTCTGATCAGTAGCCAGAGTAGCCAGCTCTGTCAGGCAAAAGGAGCTTCCAAATATGTTTTTCATCAGTTTTTTTTTAATCCCATTCATGCAACAGCCAAGGTAAAGACTGGCAGTCAAGCTGCACTCTGCTCCAAGGAAGGTCAAACAATATGCAAACAACTCTTGAGATTTTTACAGAAGCAGAAATCACCAGGTGAGTTGGGCTAAACCACAGTTTACTTAAAACACCCCAAATTTTAGATATGATTCTGCCCCACGGAGGAAGCCCTCCTAACTCATGTGGAGGAGACAGAGGACACAGAAAATGGGCTTCGTGTTAGACTGCACAGAGAAGGGGCCAAAAGCCTGCTCACTTTACAGATCATTTATTTAATATACCTTTCTGCAAATTAACCCTAAAATAAGTGTGTTTCATGCAACCCCTGGCTGACCACCACATAGCTCTGCCATGGTCCTTGAGGAAGCACAGTTCTAAACCAAACCCAAGCACCAATTTTCTATAAACAATATAAAAAGCCACAAATTACATCTATGCTTATCCCAGCTGGGAGGCAAAGCAAAAAAAAAAAGCCCACAACACAGTCCCAATATAGAGCTGTCAAAACAAAGTTTTCCTAACATTTCTATGATTAAACTTCCTTTCTTTCTGACATTCATTGTTTTAAAATGAGATGTAAAAAGATTTATTATTAGTCTTAGTCTTATATTTCAAGATACACAGAACTGTACAGAGCATAACACCATTATTAAGATTTTAGTCTCAGAAAGACAGAACAGTGTATGGGAAAGAAAGTCAAGTAAGAGCAGAATTGGAAAGATTACACAGAAGGAGGTAACAAGCTGTACTTGTACGAAGCAGAGTAGAAAAGAATTCATAACTAATGGGAGGGATGCAACACTGGTGACAGACAAAATGAGCCATTATCCTGTGAATCTTGGTAATCCAAAAAGATGTGTAGGTCTGAATATCTCACCAGAAACAATGAGAGTTGGAAGGCAAGATAGATAGGAAAAGACTTGGAAAATACAGAATAAATTCCTCCTTCACTAAAATATTGTCCAGGTGGGCGAGCTCTGAACTATAACGAAGTGTTTTAAATGTAACCAAAATCAGAGACACAGTTATTTTATCTTTTCTCTGAACCCCTAGGTCTGCAGAGTGTTTTGAGTCATTAGTCTCCAACACAAACTAGAACCCTTATGTTTAAATCTAGTAAAGTCTTCATTAAATAATTCTCCATTAAATAATTCCATTATGTGTTTTTTCCACCTACTGTACACATACTTATGAATTACTGATAGCAAGCCCTAGGCAATGGCAAGGGGGAAAAAGAGAGCTGAAGTGAAAGCTTCATTTTCTTTCTTAGGGTGAAGCCTGCTGAACACACGAGATTGATTCTGATGTGTTTACTCACAAGAAAAGCATCATCATTGCATGAATAGCCTGGCTGATTTCAATGAAAACTGACTGATGCATTATTCAGTTCAGTTAATGGACTGAGAATCTGATTTAATTTGAATTAAGAAGGAGTAAGGTGAGCAAGTAACACACAGAAAAACAAGAAACAATCCAAAGTGCAAACCACAGCTTGATCTCTATCTCCTGAAGCTCCAAATTTCAGACCTGGGCTGTCTGGGAGCAAAGTGTGGGTACACATTCTCTCACTGTTTATTCTTGTCCTGACACTACTCAGCTTTAAAAGCAACTGTGCCATCAAATTGTGCCCCTTGAAAGCAACGCTGCCATTCAGTCCACACTTGCCTCATAAACTTATTAAGCTTTATCTTAAAAGTCATTAATTATCTTGCATTATTTCTACAGGGTTTGAGAACCTTGCCACTTACAGTGGCTAATAACCTTCTTCTAATCTCCACTCTAAATTTATTCCTAGCCAGTTAAGACTCATTCATTCTCATGCCACTGCTGGTTTTTACCTTACACACTTCTTTTCCTCTTGGGTATTTAACCATGCTAAATTTACAGCCAACACTCAGCATACAAAAATGCATTTAGCTTGGCTAAATACACCCAAACATTTAAACTCTCTTATGATGAACCTCACATACCCCAAAACCACTGCACCTTTTACAGTTTGACCTCCTTTTTTGGATGTAAGTGGATGCTTTTCACTGTTATCTAGAGGAGGTAAAGTCAGAGCTTTATACAGTGATGGTGACATTCCTTGTCTACATCAAAAATGACCTGTCTAGTGTATTTTAGACTTATACTTACCTCAACATGAGACTACAAAGTTTGAATTTAAGTTCAAAAATGTGAAGAATAAACAAGCAAAACCCCAAAAAACCAAAACAGTCACTGCAGAAAGAGTCAGCCTCCAGTTCAGAAAGACCAAATTCTCTATTTGTCTTGTGTATGTAAATAACATTTATGCCTTGTGGAAAGAACAAGTTGTTCAAAGGCTAGGAAATGAACCCTAAATTTTGGAAAATAAGGTTGCCTTATCTAAAAACTGACTTGGTTTATTCATATGAAATGACCTGACAAAATACCATTTTGGAAAAAACAACTCAAAAATGCTTCTGAAAGGTAGCTGTATTTTTTTTCCTTTTAAAAGAATTTTAAGCATCAATTTTAAAAAGAAGGTCATACAAATCCACAGACTTTTCAAAGGTCTCAAAAAAATCTTCACTTGGAAAACTCAGAACTGCTCAGAACTGTTTCAGTTCAGGGTAATGCATTCTTTTAATGCTTGGTATTTTCCATGGGACACACAAGTCAGTTTTATTTTGCCTCTAATCAGAAGATATTAACGTGTTGCAGGAGTGTGGAATATGATTCCCTCTGTTAACACAGATAGTAAATAAAAATAGAAGCAGTGAGGATTTTATTCTGGCCCATGGACTATATATATAAAATAATACATATTAGATTATTATACAATAATACCTCTTGTATATATTAACCCATATAATATATAATAATTATATATAATATTATTATCAATATAACACACTATGTATATATATGTGTATGTGTATTCTTTGGCCCTTGTTTTTTTGTAGTTATCCAAGCAGCATAAGTTTTCTTATAAAACACAATGTTGAGAGAAAGGTACTCACTAGGGAAAAATGCATTTTAATTTATGGGTATATAGAGACAATAATGCAGCTTTTGTTTCTGAAGTTCTGCCACTTTAAAAATAGCCAAATACATATATTTCTGGAATAATAATAAAAGCTTTGGGCTGAGACATTTACACCAAGTCACAGTCCTGCAGAATTTTATGGTTGAGTTATAAACCNATTCTTTGGCCCTTGTTTTTTTGTAGTTATCCAAGCAGCATAAGTTTTCTTATAAAACACAATGTTGAGAGAAAGGTACTCACTAGGGAAAAATGCATTTTAATTTATGGGTATATAGAGACAATAATGCAGCTTTTGTTTCTGAAGTTCTGCCACTTTAAAAATAGCCAAATACATATATTTCTGGAATAATAATAAAAGCTTTGGGCTGAGACATTTACACCAAGTCACAGTCCTGCAGAATTTTATGGTTGAGTTATAAACCTGAAAAATATGTGCTTATAATGGAAATCCTGACAGACCCTTGTAGGGGCTCCTATAATATCTGGAATTTGATTTAAGAGTGGTTTTCAATAATGCTTTCCCAAGCCAGTCTGCTGAGGGAAATGTAATGCTGAGTGTGTCCCCTGTCCCCAAATGCAGCTCAGTGTGCTTGATGAGGACACTGGGGCACCAAGGCAAAGCCTCCAGAGCTTCCATAGCCTGGGGCTGTCAGGTCTCTAATATCAGAAAGCCCAAAAATGTCAGGGCTAAGTGCATCTTTCATTTAACAAAACAATAAATTGTCTGTCTCTGTGCAATAAATGGCTCATTCCTGGGCCTCCACAAGGGCTGATGCCATTTGTAAATGACTGGAAATTCTGCTTTGTTTTTCTTCCATACAGTCATGGATCACTGGAACAATCATGGGAACACTGGATTTTTAGAGAGAAGAGAGGAGGGAACCTAGATAACCCAGGAGTCAGATTAAGGCTGGAGAAGGTAGGATTATAACCCACTATAAACCTGTCCTGGTCAGTGCCAAGCTGAATCAACATCCCTGCTCCCAGCACAAAGCTTGCCTCCAGGACGGGCCCCATGTGCAGGGGTGAAATCCAGCCACTCCTGGGTTACTGCTACCTCACCTCACTCCTCCAGCAGGAGTCCCAGACTCCCTCTATGCCCTTGCCAGCACCCACACCCTTCACATCTACACCCTGCAAACTGGGCTGCCAGAGAGCTTTGCCTAGACTTGTCTTCTGCATCACATTGTCACGGAGAGAGGGAGTCACCCTGCCGCAGCTGAGCTGTTCCACCCAGCTCTGAGCTCAGAAAACACAGACAAAACACACTCTGAAGGCCATAAAGAACCCAAATACTGCCATACTGAGGTCATCAGTGCATGCAAAACAGCCTTAGAGAACCAGAGGTCTGAGCACAAAGCTAGGGGTAAGGCATCTCTATGATTTTTATTTCTATTTTTTTATATGGCAATCTTACATTTTTGTTCCTGTGGTTCTGATGCAATCTTCCAGCCTCCAATACCCACAAACTAGAATGACACATGAGGTTGATGCAGCCATCAGTTAGCTGGTATTTAAACCTTCAAAACCTAGTGCTTTATTAATTATGATTATGAGAAATGAAATGAAGGAACTGAGTCCTTTCCAAACCCTGGAGTGAGACAGGACAGCATAAGAACTCTGGTGGGTGGCAAATACAATGCTCCTGTGCTGCCTCAGAGCTGAAAGGGAGCCCAGCAGCCAGGGAATGAGAGTGAAGGAGAAATGGTGACACTGGAGAAAAAGCAGGAAAGAGGTGCTGACATGAAGCACTGGGAAAGTAGGGGAAAGACAGAAGTAAAAAAAGTAAATGAAAATTACAGCAAAAGAAATGTAGTGAGTGGACAGTCTGCCTGAGATGAAAGGAAACAGGGAAATGAGAAAAACTTGGTCAGCATTTAAGTTGATGAATTTTCTCGTGCTTGCCTTCATTTTAATCCTTTCCATAGGAAATCTCTGTGGACTACTGGGTTTGGTAGAAAAGTTACTAAACCAGATCAATACTCAGAAGAAATGACTGGTGAACAAAGGGGAAGAAAACTACGTGGAATTCTCTATAAAGAGGTACAAAGTTATGCAGAAAAACATGGAATACTGTGCCTGTCAAGGAAACACACAAGTGCACAGATGCTGCATTTGTTTTTAATAGGATCAACTTTCTGATTTATTTGCAGAATTATTTCCAGCCACAGTCAAGGGAAGGGCACCAGGATCTGAGGCTCTGTCTCAGCCTACTGGCAATGGCTGCACTCAAGGTGCCCACATCAATCTGAGAATGGCAGATCAGATGTGAAAAGCAAAGTCCTAACATTTACTTACTGCCCTGCCTTGCGTGGAAAAAAAAAAATATCTGAGAGGAGCAAAAGAAACTTCCTCAGTGTCTCACATAAGCCCAAGACAGCCCAGTTCATCACAGCAAGAAAGAAATCTGAACTCTTCCACCACTTAGAAATTAAAAGCTGGGATGAAGAACTCTGACAGACCCACTTGAAGTTTGCTGCAAGGGCTTCTCGAGCTTGTATGAATTTGGGAGCCACCCAGCAGGGTATCAAAAAGTCCCTGGGTATGGGCAAGGGTGGGTAATGCCCCTCTGAGACTTGACGGCACAATGTTTTCTGAGAGTGAGAGGTCTCCAACGACAACAGGAAAGGATCCTTCCTTTCCATCTGTGAATATCCAAGCTTTCCAGCTGAGTGAGAAAAATAGTCATGACAAATAGCAATATAAAAAGGAAATTGTAGAGGAATTCAAGAGAGGAAAATGACACTTTCCTCCATATATTTTGATTTTGCTTCTCCACAAAATTAAAGCCTTGTTTCAATATGGTTTTATTTTCATAGCCCTTGGTTTAAATCCTACTCTTCTGTACACTTCCTCCTGGAGTAGCCCCATTAGCAAACTATATTTATGCTAATGGACCTTCTTGCAGTGATAATTATCATAGCCTTTGGTCGTGGTCCTGGCCAGTGTCAGCACCTCAGGAGGGGCTGGAAGGGCATTATCATTGTACAATTAGCCTTGTCATGGCAAGGAGCTCTGGGAACAGGGGCATCTTGAAGTTTAAAATGTGGACAGCTGATAGATGACTGTCATTAGGCTCCTTTGCTCACTCCAGGATGGAGTAGGCACTGTGCTGTAGGGTAGACTTCTTTAATGAAAAAGAAAGACCTTGAACCACTGTCCTCCACCTCTTCCCAATCTGTCCAGTTTCTCATGGCTTCTCTCTCATTCCGTCTGCAGCAGAGTAACAAAAGCTGTCTCTAACAAGCTGTTCCTGATCCATCACGTCCTGATGGAGAAGAAAGGCTTGTAAACTCACAGTGCAACCCCACTTGCCCCTGTCCCTCCCTGCTCAGAGCCTCCCTTTCTCCAGACATGGGGAGGAATCCAACCCACTGGATTTAGGGTGCTTCTGGATCAGCTTCTCAGCTGCAAAAATCAACAGTGATCCTTTGAACTTCACATAGCCTGTGAGTTCACCCTCAGCTGAGATGTGCAGTAATAGACACACCTTCTTAAACAGCCTGGCACAGGGAGAGGCCCCTTCAGGACAAGCCCTCCTGGGCCAAGGGAGCTGCAGGAGGGCACAGAGCCCTGGGACCCCCACCAACTAAACAGGACAGGCAATGGGGCAGCAGAGAGAAGCAGCAAGGAGGCTTTGCAAGAGCCTTGGCTTGGTGGCTCCTGGAGCCTTCCAGCTACAGCTCTGTACCTCCAGAAGGGAATCCTTAGAGGCAGCAAGGACTCCAAATGGGCTGGAATAAAACTCAGCAGACTTGAAGACGTGCATCTGCTTCATTAAAATTTGATCCCCAAGTTCCTTTCTCTTTTTCCTTCCCAGAGTGTTTTCAAACATTGTTTTCCTGCATACCTGGATAACTGAGGCTGTGCAGGGCTTTAGTTGAAGGTAATTTGAGAATTCTTGTATATTGAAAAGGTATAAAAAGTAATCCCCTGAAGAACTTGATTTTCCTTCCACGACATTCCATTGTAACCACCTACTGCTTTACCTCGTGAGTATTCCGAGGGGTTGTAAAAGAATTATTATAGTTCAGAACACAAAAATCAGGTCTGGCAGCCCCCAAGGGATACAGAGCATAGCAGTATGGGGCCCTGGCTAAGGCCCAGGAGAGCTGAGCTGTCCACCACAGGCTAGGTGATCATAGCAAGCTGCTTCATGTTAGGAAGTTTGCTTCCTGGCTCTTCCTCTGCCTTTACTTCTTTGGGGCAGGAACAGTTCCTCTGCCCCTGAACACTGCTCAGCAAAATGAGTGCAGGTGTAATGCAAGTCAACAGCAGCAGGATGAAACCATAATTGAATGGGAAAAAAACCCCGAAACAAAACAAGAGAAGAGGAGATGGGACTGCCCAGTTCTATGTGAAGATAGCATGTGTTTTATGCAATGTTACAGAAGCAAAACTGCATTTCTGTGAGCCCCTGAAAGAGACAGAGAGTTTGGCACAGCACAAAGGCCCACTATCATAATTCCAACAGAACTCCAGCTTATTTTCCACTGAAGTAACAGGGAGAGGATACAGCCTCAAATATAGGTTCTTTATATAACCTCACCCAGTGGCTGTGTAACCAACTTTTCCTGACTAAAACCCTCCATATGTGTCTTCTCTTCTTGGAGGCATTTCCATAAGAATGTCCTCACCCTCACAGCTCCAAGCTGTGTGTGAGGCTGTGTTGGGGCAGCCCTTGCTGAGAGAAACTGTATCAAGCACACTGAAATATCAATGCACATAGCACTTTTTTCTGTTTGTTTGTGGAATCTTCCTGACTTAAAGTGAACCTGTCACACCCTGGCTGAGAAGGATGTGATTCACCAACTGAGAATTCACTTCCAGGCTTGTGCCATCCTTACAGAATTTGAGTTTCAGCCCACTTCTCAAGTAGCCAACACTATGGGTGTCCATGAACTCTTATTCCATCCTTCCATACCCTGAGGTCACCAAGGTGAATGCTCTTGCTCCCACTTTCAAGCTCTTGCTCTCCATGCAGTTCACTGCTTTACTGGACAGCAAACTCCACATAAAATTGCTGTGCTGATCTCAGAGCTAAAAGGTTAAACATTCATTGAAGAAAGACACTAGGAGATGCCTTGTGTATCTGCAGAGCAGAAGGAAGGAGTCCCCTTAGACACAGCTGCTGTCTAACAACTCAGTTTTATGCAGAGTGCTTGGGGGCTACTTTATTTTTATAGCTTTCATCCATAAAATAAGAAGCTAAAGCTTCTGGAAGGAGAACACAATTACCCTACAATGATGTAACATCAGAATAAATTCAGCACTATCTGTATAAGCAAAGAGAAAAAGCACCCAAGCCTTTTCCAATTGGCAATAGATAATACTTTATAACTGCCCTGTCATCAACCTTCAGAAGCTATCTCCAGAGCCATATGTGGCTTGGCAACCAGGCATACTGGCTAACTAGTTTTGCATCTAGTTGTACAGAAGTAGAGACATATGGAAATGAACAGCCTGGCAGAACAAGTGAACTCTGAAGCAATGACTTCCATAAATAAGTGCCTGCACACTGGCAGATGGAGAAAAGTGCAGTTAGGGAGGGACTGTGTTGCAGCAGCAACTGGATTTTAAACTATTTGTAAAAATCAGCCTGAACTTCAGATCTGAGGCATTTCCAGTGCCTTCAGTCCTCTTCTTGTTGGGGAAAATCCTCTCCATAAGAACAATGCAGCTAGCAAAAGATACCAGGAGCTGCTTCAGGGAGCAGAGAACAGGACTGGGAAGGCACTGACAATTTTTGCCTCTTACTACTCTGCTAATCAAGCTTTTGGAACCTTTCAGAAAGACACAGTGAATCATTCCCCACAGCCCAGGAAAGCACCACATGGAGAGACACTCTCCAGCCTTATGGCAGTGCCTGAAACATGGGCACAGTAGATACAGAAATGTGGGATACACACCCCCCCTTTCCTGCAGTGAATGGGAATTTGTGCCTGTTGCTGCCTTCTGCACTCATTCCTCTGGAGATCAATCTGTTTCAAGGGATATAGTGCCTTTCCTGTTTGCAGGCAGCAGACTGATTCCTGTCACTGTTAAATGTGACACATTAATCGAAAATGAGTATTACTTCTATTCCACTTTTTGGGGTAAGGGGACTCTGTGTCTGGTGACCTCACAGATTTTTCTTCTTACCATATCTGAAATGATTTTTTGTGTACACCCTCGAATCCCAATGGACATGATTATTGTGATGTGGGAGAAGATAAATTTAATTAAATTTCAATAAAATAGCTCAACTTCACTAAACTCTCTCAATAATAGGCCACCTTTTATTATAAAGGAACTCCCTTTCTCCTCCTGACACTGTATCAAGTTGGCATTACATGCATGATCTCACTTCTTTGCACTGCTTGGTTACCGCCTCAGATCTCTCATGTCTGTGATGCCTCATCTTCCCACATCACAGGGGTGATCAAGAAAAGCAGCAGGCAACAATTTTCCAGGGAATATCCCTAAATCCAACCCCTGCATTAATCTGAAACCATTTACAGTGGCAATCAGTTTAGAAGCTGCTTCACTTTGGTAAGAATCACCATGGGAAAGCCATGACACACCTACCAGAGATCCCTGCACAGCTCTGTGAGCTGTGGGTCAGCCTGTCTGCCCCGCTACAGCATCCACAGCAAAGCCACAGAGCCACTGCTCCAAGGAGCCAAAGACCATATGCACACACAAAGTGAAAATTATGGAGGATTAACTCTGTGTGGATGCCCCTGGGTAAATGTTTTGCATTAAATAATAACAGCCACTATCAATCAGAAGAGTGGAGAACAGATGGGAAGGAGGCTGTGTTGAGAGAAAGTGATCACACAGGAATATGGATTTTCTCTCCCACCTTCCTTGGTCTGGTATCAGCCCTAAATAAACCTTTGCACATCCCCATACAGGCAATTCCCACTGGTGAATTCCAGTATTCCAGTCCTTTACCAACACATCTACAAAGTGCTGCAGTGTCAGACTGGGAGGTTTGGACTCCACTTTACCCAGCACTGTGGTTGCTTCTTCTACTCTCTCCTTCAGGAAGGTTTAGCAACAGATCTGATTCTGGAAAGAAAACACTCCCTATTCACAATGCTCCTCAAAATTCTGCTCTTCTTGAAGAACAACTCGGGCCTAGCTGAATTTTTTAGTTCTGTAAGAACATTTTTTGTATTTAAGTTTTTAAAAGACGCAAATGTTTACTTGATATTTGGTCCAGCAAAACAATTGCTGAATCTCCAGGCTTCTCTTCAGTGCTAAAAGATTAACATCACAACTTAATTTAAGATTTTTTAATAGGCATTGTAAGAAATTCATTTAAGGCTGCAGATTTAATGTAAGATAGCAGTCTGTGGCACACGTTTATAACAAGCTTTTTCACCAAAATAATCTAAAACTTTAAACAACTTCCAAATAACTCAATGCAAAATGCAGGCTCCAGATTGTCACTTGTAATAACATCACTGTAAAAAAACCTAGTTTTTTCAAAAGAGCCTTTAAAATGGATAAGTTATGGCTTTCTACACTGCAAGATCTTGTTATTCTTTGCAACCAATTTTCTTAGTATTGAGTACATGTTCTTAGTACCGCACTGAATACCTAAGCATACCTAAAATCAGCTGTAAAACATTGTGCCAGGGATAGTTTGTGACTCAAACACAGCAGGATCACCACCCAAAGAGTGACATGAAGGAGATGCTTATCCCCCTTGCAGTGTGGGGGCAGACAGTTGGTTACACATCTGGCAGTGCAGATCTAGGAGGGCTGAAAACCAGTATGTATATTAACAGTGAACAACAGAAGAGGCTGAAAAATCACCCTGTGTCCAGCCCGATTTCACATGGAGGCTTCTTCCCTCACTAACCCTCACCCCAGAAACAATCCCTACCCCTCATTAACACTGAGTTGGAAAGACAGTCAAGAAAAACACTTTGGTTCACACATTGACAAGTCATCTATAATACTGTAAGTATTTCAAGAACTACTCAACCTTCTTGAAAACAAAAACAGGCCTGAAAAGCCCCCAACACAACCAAAAAGAAAAGTCATGTTTTAAAGTTGGTTATGAAACTGATAAGAACTTATGAAAAATCCCCAACATGAACTACATACCTTAGCTATTTGGACACACCAGTTCAGCAGGAGCTGGGAGCCAATATTATCCTTATGTTCATGGACATAATCCAGGAGGCAGCCATGAGGCATCAGCTGAGTGACCAGCTGAATGGTTGGGCTCAAGCAGACACCCAGGAGTCTCACCAGGTGGGGGTGGTCCATGCTGGCCATGATGAGAGCTTCCTGTAACAATAAAAGTGACCCAAATGTTACCTCAGTGTGCTCAAAGACTCAACACACAAGAGAGACTAATCATGAGCACCATCAATTCCTGGCTAGGCATACCTAGGGAACCTCCAGTCTGATGTAGTGCATACTTGATGTCCTGAGTCCTAAAAAACAATCTGCACAAATCCAAAATTCTGCACTCCTCCACATCCCCTGTCCCTTTGCAGCCACAGAAACAAAGATACAGGTGTGACACACTTTAATAAAGGTCTCCTTAGTCCTGTTTTACTTTCCTTAATTTTGCTTCTTGGATATGTTTTCCCAACTTGTCGTCAATCCATTGGGCATCATCTTCATGTCAAGCAAGCAAATGATGCCCCTTGTGCATGGCAAGATGATTTTGTGGCAAGGTGTTTGATGAAACTGCTGAAATCAGAGCACAGATCAGAGAATTTATGCTCAGTGGTTTATAGATTTAGGCCTGTAATAGTTGTATGTTGGTTGGTGCTCTCCAGATTCAGAACCAGGAGGTTGAGTGTGTGCTTTCCCAATGTGCCTGATGCTCCAGAGCCCTCCTGACAGTCAGCAGACCTGGGAGGCCACTGGGACAGGACCATCTCTGTGTCTGCTGCCCAGCAGAGCCTAACCCAGAGCTGTGGCTGTGCAGTTGTGGCCCAGGGGCAGCAGCTCTCCTCCTGTCTCCTCATCCACAAGTAAATCACCACAGGAAGCAGCAGCTTTCTAAATCTGAGCCTCTTAGCTCAGTGTCTGAGTCTTCTGTGTCCTTTCCCAACAGATCTTGCATGAGTTCATTCTGTTTCTTTCCACACTTTAGCTTTTCATACAGAAAAGGCTTTATTTCCCTTTTCCAGACCCTAAGAAGTTTTCGGTTACCATGCTGGGTTTCAGCTACCAAGCTGGTGCAGGAACAAGGACCAGAAGGTTTCATCTTGGTTATGCTATTTGACCCTTAAGTTCATACCCCTGACCAATAGCACAGGAGGTGCTTATAAAAACCCTCCATAGCTGTTCTTAGAGGTAATTCTGCCATCACAACTGGCATTCAAATGTAGCAAGGAGAAAGTTCTCCCCTCTCATTCATTCAATGGAGTCCTCCATTTCAAACCACTTCATCACGGCAATGGAACAACGAAAACTAGGATGAAATTGTGGCTTTGTAAGGCTATTTTGGCTTTTTTTTTTTCTCAAAAAAACCCTATATGACATCTTTCTGACAACTTACAAAATAACAGCTGTAATAGTGCCAAAGAAAGAAAAAAAAAAAGGATGAAACAAATTTGCCACCAGAGGAACATAAAAGTTGGGGCTTTTTTTTCCCCTTCCTTATATTAAAGAAAAAAAAAAAGGTTCTGGCAAGTAGGCTGAGTTTGTATTAAAGGAAATTGCTCATCATAGTACAAAGAATATTTGAAACCAAATTGCAGATATTTGCATAATAGTTCTTTTACTTTCTTTCCCCCTCTCTTTTTGGTAAAACAAAAAGATGAACGAGACAGTAATTGTAGGGTTTTTTCCCTCCCTACAAGAAAAGAGCAGATGGTCTTCACTGGGGGGAGCAACTCCTTCCCTTTCCTTCAATGCATGTGAAGAAGTAAACAAATGAATAAATAGGGGCTATTTGATGCAATAATGGAGGAGCAGATCTGAAAGATTCTGATGCAACAAATTAGAAAAGGGATCTGAAATTAAATAGTTTTGCTCACGTTCAAATTAATACAGTTCCCACTCACTTAACTCCTAAGTATGGGGACTCCTTGAAACAATTTTAGCCTTTCTTCTGCTGTGACTTGGAAATGCCCCTAAAGGCCCCCAGAATAAATACCCATGGACAGGTGAATTATCCAGCTTCCAGAGCACAGAATTACTCTGCCTCATTTCTTCTTTTTTACCCCATTCATTTTTCTCCTGCAGATGCACACAGGGACACCACTTGCTGCCCACTCCCTCTCTTAGTGAAGGTAAGAGGTTCCCTAGGAGCTTGGAGCACTTATTTTTTATAATCCAGACTGATTAGAACAGAGACAAGGTTTTTGGGGGTTTTTGTCTTCTTAGGGCCCAGACAGAAAGCTTTGAAGCTTGTATCCATTAGTCTCCAGCTACTCTCCATTGCTAAGTCTATCTGGGTTTAAAGGAAAAACACTTCTGCACAATAATAAAAGCAAGCAGTGCCATTTGTCTATTCTGATATTACAGGAAAGCACGTGCTTTTCCAACAGTTTTGGGCAAGAGTTTCAGGAAAAAAAGTAAAATTGTTTTTTATAAAATATTATGGACTTCTCCATAATGAATTAAGGCACACAACAGAGAGCAAGGAAATCTTCATTATAGATCTAAGCCACTAATGCATACTAATTTAGCATGAACTTCACATAGTTGTCCTCATTAGTAAAACCATTGTTATTTTTATTGAACTTGCATCTACATAAGAACTAAAATCAGGGCTATGTGTATCCAGCACAGCACAAACGCAAAGTAAAAGAGATTGCAATTGTTCTGCTAGAGCCTAATTAGACAAAACAGACAAACAACAACAGAAACATTATGACTTAGAAATATTTTTAGAATCTCTTCAGCAAATAAGGAACACAAGTCCTCAGTTTCAAACCTGTTTGGACATGAAAGACCCTAGAGCTGCAATCTTTGTGGTAATTTGATGCTCAGTAGCCTGGTTCCTAATGTAATTGTCTAAAACATTTTAAGCAGGTGAGGCACCCAAACTCACAAACTTGGCTGGTGGCACTGGCATCTTTCAAAGCCAGCCTCTGCAATTTTCTAGCCCTTTTGGTAGCTGTGTGACTGCAGCTCTTCTCTCTCCACTCAACTGGCACAATCACAGGAATGAGTTTGAAATTCTAATTGAATGGAGAAGAAACTGAAGTACAAAGAGGGTACAACCTTCTATCCAAAGTCACACAGAAAGTATGGAGCACAAGTGGAAACAGGGCCCTGGATCGCTTTACTTTTCCCTCCTGAAAAAAATCCTTTGAGGGTTGAAATACTAAAGGGATGGAGGGGAGAGAAATGATTAAGGTCTGGCACATCATCTTCCCCCAGGATCCAGAGTCTCTGTGATGTCCTGAGCTCACAGTGGCGCCAGAGAAACAGCAGGAGGGGTGACAGCTTTGAAAGCTCCTGTTGGACACCAGCACCCTCCCTCTCCTGCCAGCAGCAGCACTGAGCTCTCACTAGAGAAACTCCCCAGCCAAGCTGTTCCTGGAGTTTCCCCACACCACTGCTGCTCAGGAATTATGGGCTGCAGCAGTGCACAGCTGGGCAGGCTCTGCAGGATGCAGAAGGCAACTAAACCTGCAGGCAGCTTGGCAGGACCAGGGTTGTGTCCCTTTACCCTCTCCAGGTTGAGCCTTCTGTGTTTACTCAGTCCTCCCCTTCTCAGATGTGCTATTTTATATAAAGAAATCATTTCACATCCATCATTCCTCTCTTCTGCCCCTTCTGAATGTGGTTACATTATGGCTCCATTAAGCTCAACTCCTGTGATTTATACACCCAAACTTGTATTAAACAGTAAGATTACACACTGATAGAAATGTTATTTCAATGGTTTACACTTATCTGCCTGCCACTGCACTAAGTAACAAGACAGCAGCCCAAAGAAGGTTGAGTTTGCAGGTCCCACTGAGCCATCATCAGACCTATGACTGTCAGCAGAGCTGTGTCAAAAGGGGTCTGAGGAGGTGTAATTGCAATTGTAAAATCTCACCTAAAACTGTTTCCTGATCTACCCAAACTCTGCAGTCATGTTTGAAATATCTTTAATTTGGCTGCTGTTTCTGAAAAGCAACTTGAAATCCAACTAAAGGCCTTCTAGGATGAGTAAAAAACCCTAGTTCTCAAGACTGTGAGAAGAAAGAGTGCTCTGAGTACACCTACAGCACACCTTATAAGATGGTATTTAACTTCCCCTTTCCTACCCTGATGTGTTATTGCTAACAGTTACAGCTGACAACAGACCATAAATATTAACCAGTATAGTGTTGGTTCCTGAAGAACAGCATTTGATACTGGTTTTGTTTCTCTGAGCATGCAGTTTGTGAACCAGTGCACTCAGCAAGGTGCATATGCCAGGAGCAGTAAGATAATACCATACTTTGCCATACTCAGGTGCCTCTTGAAAATTCATTTCCAGGGCACAACTCTCTCCAGCTCATGCCCTCACTCATCAGCACACCAGCTGAGCACATGGCCAAGCATCCCTGGCCAGACTTCTCCTGAGATGCTGGAGATGGCATCTCCTGAGATCCTGGAACCAGGCAGAGCTGACAGCCAGATCAAACATTGTGCTCTAAAGGAAATCTGGACATAAGGATCACTCAAAGACCTTCTCCAGGCTGCTTACAGAGGCTCCAAAACACTCCAACCTTTGTGTCATTCACAGTCCTGAGCCCCTTGGGGACTCCAGCACCCAATGCAGCACTTGGTCACCTCCCTGCTTGCTGCTGCAGAGTTCATCTAACAAGAGAATTACCATTTGAAGCAGTATTGATTCTCAGATTTAAGTATGTGACAGAAGGGAAAAGGAACTCCTTCTGAAGGCTTGTTCTTCACCATCAGAGCTTCCACAAAGCTCTGGCAGACCCTCACCCACAGGCAGCCACTGTCCCCTCCCAGTGCTCCACACACACGTGCTCCCCTCACAGCCTGGGCAGGAGAAGTATCCTGCCCCCTGTTCAAGGGAAGTATCACACATCTGCTTCCCCAATTTGGCAAGCCCAGAGGAAATGTTACTGCTCCTCTTAACCCAGATGAAGATATTCACCTGATAAAGAGTGAAGTAAGCACAAACTCTGAAAAAATCTGATTTCCTGACTGTCTGCTCCTAAATGTTCTTGCCATAAAACGCCCTCAAACAAAGCAAAACAAAAGATGCCAGAAAAGAACAACTCAGCTGTTTTTTCCTAATAATTGTCAAATAATTAAATGTATTTAAAGCTGACTTCATACTGCACCGTGCATTTTTCTGAAAGTACAACTGAGCTAACAGGAGAGATACTACACTGAATACACTGCTTTTTACATTAATTTTACAGTTCTTCTAGTGGCTGGGGCAAACACCTGTCTGGAATGCATGTCTGACCAATCACAGCCCAGCATTTAATGTATTTCAAAGCCTTTCCTTTGTCTGCTAGGTCTTACAAATTTTTTAGGTAGTAGCTGACTCAGCCTATGCAGTCTGCAGAACAGTACAAATACACATTTAACGACACACATGCTCACACTGGTGGTGTTACAGTGACACACATCACTGCATTTCCTCTGTACTGCCTATTCAAGATGCTGCTTTTGTGGCTTTCCAACACTGCTGTACTTCAAGCAATTTTTCAGAAGGCAGCTAAACCTGCAGGCAGCTTGGCAGGACCATGGCTGTGTCCCCCCAGCCTCTCCACAGGTGACTTCAGTTGAGCCTTCCATGTTGAGCTCAATCCTCCCCTTCTCAGATGTGCTATTTTGTATAAAGAAATCATGTCACACTGATCATTCCTCTCTTCTGAATGTGGTTATTTTATTGCTCCATTAAGCTCAACTCTTGTGATTTATAGAGCCAAGCCTGGTTTGTGCCACTGCTCCTGAGGAAACAGGATTTTGTGACTGCACCCTCCTGGGACACAGAGCCCACTCCCAGGTTGCAAGGTTCTCTCAACTTCTCTCTGGAGAAGCAGGACTCAGGAGGGAAAGAATTGAGGTATTAAAAACAATTAATAATCCTTCTACACATCCATGCTCCAGGTATAAATGAAGGTGGATGCAGGTGGATCAGAGGCTGCTGCATGGAAGTTCAGCAGTGCACATCCAGGTCCAGATCCTGTATTCACACTCCCTCAATGGCTTTTTCCATGGGGAAATGCTGAATTTGGCTGGCACAGCAGGAAATAACTAAAGGTCCAAAAGGCCTGTCATTAAGGGGGTTTAATGAGCTGTTAGCCAGAGTTTTGCACTAACCACCACCTCCTTGAAACTGCCTCCTTGCCTGTTTTCCTCTAGGAAGCTCTGTTAAGGAACCTTTCTACGTAACCAAAGAGAGAAGGTCACACTATGAGTCTTGTTTGCATGTATTTTCTCAGAGCCAGGACAAAAACTCTTACGATTAAGGAGGCTACAGGTTTTGAAGGGGTGGGTTTGGACCTCATATCCTTTGGATGTAAGAGATTTCAGGTTTTTTGAGTTCAGTTTTCAATGAGGACCTTAAGCAGAGGACCACTGAGTAGTCAGTGGAGTCACTACATTTTTAGACTGGAGCACAAGTGTGCTGCACCATTATAAGTACGTGAAACTAACTTAGTGGTTCAGAAAGTTCTGGAAATCCATCTGTCAGGTGTGCCACTACTCTAGGATAAAACATAAGAATGAAAAATAAAACAAAAATAAAATTCCACTCCAGGACCACACCCTGTGTTCTATTCATGCACAAATGAGATGGAAACAGCATCAGCCAAGTGCCACTCACTTGACTCCCATCAAGCCAGTGCCATCAGGAGAAGATGGCCCCAGGTCAGCCTGGTGAGGAGCCAGGCATGGCACGACACTGGGGCACTGTGCTCTCCACTGCCCACCATCAGAGCTGGTCCCTGGCTGCTCTCTCAGTGCTGAGAGCCTTTTCTGTAGGTGTGATATGCCTTCAAACGTGCAGGCAGGCCCTCTGAGACTGCCCTGCCTGCCACAGAGCCTGCACAGCACAGAGGGTACCAGCCTGACTGACTCCTCACAGGCACTGCCTGCCTTGTTGACACTGAATTCAAAAGGCACTGATTGCCCCATGTGACTCAAATGCATCAGAGAGGTGCCCCACTTTCCTCCAAACACTCAAAACTAGCACACATAAGGGAGGATGTGTGAGCTCTCCCTCTTGAAGGTCATACTTGCAGACTGCCTGACATCTCAGAGAAGCAGTAGGTCCTACTCATGCAGGGATAGACACTTTCATGCACTTATAGAAGCGATTCTGGCTGCCTTTGTATTTTGGAGCAACATAAAATAAATTAGGAAAAAAAAGCAGTGCAGTGATCCCAGCCTGCAAACACTGAGGGCATGGACCACAGTGCTGACTCCAGCAGAGCTCAGGTGCTGGGAATTAATGCTGAAATGCTTGAAAGTGTAGGAGATAAATTTTGTAGAACTCTCACACCAAATGCTTCGTCCTTCTCCCTGTTTTGTGCCAATTAAGTCTCCCAATTCATCAGAGCCTGAGCTAGCAGAGTAGGGGCTTCAGTTCAAAAGCAACAGGCCTCTAGTGCACAACAAACCAAGTGCAGATTTTCCATCAAACATTTAACCAGGGACAGCTCCCACCAGTATTTCTGTGAATCTTGCCCCCAAAAAATTATCATGGTGATGAGAAATCAAAATCTAGCCCATTTTCAGTTCACTTTTATGCATAGTAGCTAAGGACCTCAGAAACCAGAATTGTTCCCATTGAAAGTTTTGGGAGAAGTAACAGTGGGCTTCGTTCTGGGGATTCCGCAGTTCAGGAGCAGGTGGTTTAACAGTAAAAATATTGTGCCTTTCAGACAAATCTTTCACTTACAGCCTGTGACATGTGTGGTTATTTCAGAGCAGTCTGTCCAAAGTGATTTGTTTCTCACTATTTTGATGCAACTAGCAAAAATATTTGAAGTTGTAACCATGAAGTCTAACAAAGCCATCATTTCAGCAGTGCTCAAACAGGAGGGTAAACAAACATTATCACTGACCAGCTTCTATGTATTTCCAGCCTTGGCTGAACTTATCTTTCTGAAGGAGGGAGTTATTGCTTTGATTTTTGAGTGATGGCAAGGTCTCTAGAATAAAAAAAAAAAATCTATCAAGTTCTCACTCCTTTCTGAAGAGTCTTCAGGCATTGCTTTGATATTTTCTGGTATCACTGAAAAGCTTGACTTTATAATCATGTGCTCCAAGCCTCTTCCTTCTTCAGGATCAATTTAAAGGGATAGCATCAGATTAAAACCTAATTTCATCAAGTGTATAATCAACATTAAGAATTGTTTTAATCAAAGATACATTTTGCTTGCTATTTAATTTCTCACAACAGAGAATTCAAATCAGACTCCTCTCCATCTTTCCCTCATCTGTATTCAGCTGCACAAGAGCCCTACACTCAAGACCTGGGTACTGCAAAGGGATGGTACTTGAACATGGAAAGTGTCACTGGACTGTTTGGGGCACTGCTAGAGTTTTATTATCCTGACAAGCTGGCAGCAGTGAGCCCCAAAGTCCTCAAAAGCTGCCCCATGATCCCTGTGTCACATCAGCATCTCTGCCTGTGATTTCCTCCTAAGTTTCTACAGCTCCGCCTCCTACCTTTTCTTCCCTACTTCTTTCACCATCCTGCTGACCAACTCCTCTCCTGAAGATTAAAACCTCTTTAAAAAGATGCTTTAAAGAACCCATGGCCCTTCAAGAGCAAAAGGCAGGGTGGGGACAGCAGGCTGGGGCTGCCTCATGCAGGGTATGGTTGCTAACACCTGCTCAGCTCTAAAGTATTTATGTTCATTGGCAATAAAGTCAGCTGAATTCCCCCCTAGATTTCCAGAAGATTTGGGCACTCTGCTGTCAGGCCAATACATCCAGACATATGTGACAATATAATAGTAATGACTCTTTTTTCCATGTGGGTAAAATGTTGGCATCTGCAATAACCCCCAGGTCAAATATAACATCAGCTCTGTTATGTATGGGCCATGCTCAGGTCTTGGCAGCTGTCAGGGAGAGCCAAACAACTCCCAAACCAAATATGTTTCAATGAGTGGCTGCCTGCTAACAATACAAACACCTCAGTCAAATCCAGAAATACAACTGTATTGAACAGTTTTTATTTGTGCCTGTGTGGATGCTCTCAAAAAGGAAAAATCTCACTGAATTACAGAAGCCAAGCAGAAAGCTGTCAAGAAACACCACTCAAACCTGCAGTATTGCAAGAGGGAGTACCTATTTTATAAGTGATCTAATTTGAAGATGCTACAAAGAAGGTGAAATAATAATTTCTGTCATGCTTTCATCCTCTTTTGTGAATTACCACAATCTCAAGATCATTAATTGTGCTCATAAAATGGCCTGCCATCACAGATCCCGAATTTCCAAAGGACTATCCAACTAATGAGACTCTACAAATCAAAACCCAAACATTTGTTCCTAGCATTTCCTACAGAAAACTTTGACAAGGCCAACTAGGGTGAATCTGCTTTTCATATTCAGATCCCTCACTGCTGTCTGGGGAAAAAAGTAAAAAAGTCTTTCTAAGTGATACTGCCAGGGAAGCTTCAGGCACAGGAAGAACTGGTGGTGTCCCCCAGGGTCAGTGCTGGGGCCAGTCCTGTTTAATGTCTTCACTGATGATCTGGGTGAGGGGACCGAGTCCAACACCAGCAAATTTGCAGATGACACCAAGCTGGGATCATGTGTCCATCTGCTGGAGGATAGGAGGGCTATGCAGAGGGACAGGTTGGAGAGATGGGCTGAGTCCAACAACATGAAATTTAACAAGTCCAAGACAGTGCCCAGGCAGAAAGGGACCTGGGGGCACTGATGGACAGAAGGCCAGACAGGCGCCAGCATTGGCCAAGAAGGCCAATGGCACCTGGCCTGGATCAGGAATGGTGTGGCCAGCAGGAGCAGGGAAGGGATGGTCCTCTGTACTGGGCACTGGTGAGGCCACACCTCGAGTGCTGTGTCCAGTTCTGGGCCCCTCAGCTCAGGAAGGACAGTGAGATTACTGAATGTGTCCAGAGGAGGGCAACAAGGCTGGTGAAGGGCCTGGAACACAAACCCTGTGAGGAACAGCTGAGGGAGCTGGGGGTGTTTAGCCTGGAAAAAAGTAGGCTCAGGAGTGACCTTATCACTCTCTACAATGATATGAAAGGTGGTTTTGTGCAGGTGAGGGTTGATTCTTCTCCCAGGCAACAGGGTGAGAAGACACAGTGTTAAGCTGTGCCAAGGGAAGTTTAGGTAAGGCATCAGGAAAAAATTCTGCACAGAAAGAGTGACTGGGCATTGGAATGGGCTGCCCAGGGAGATGGTGGAGCCACTGTCCCTGGAGGTGTTTAAGAAAAGACTGGATGTGGCACTCAGTGCCATGGTTTAGTTGATAAGGTGGTTAGGTCATGGGTTAGACTTTATGATCTCAAAAGTCTTTTCCAACCTAGCTCATTCTGTGATTCTGTGAACTATTAGGAAACTTGAAAGCTCAAGACACTGCTGCTGTGCCAAAGTTAGTGCTAGCGACACATCCACAGCAGCTGGGGGCATGTGCCATACGAAGTTTACTTTCCCATCTGAAGCAGGGGCCATTTGCAGCCTGATTACAAAGCAGTAACCACATGCACACTGTGGAGACTTTTTTCTGCCAGCAACTATTTTGCATCTTACTGCCAAGATCAGCAGTCAAGAGGCTAATACTTAATAAAAAGCAGGGAAAAGTATCCATAGCTGTTCCACCATCAGCCTTTCTAACCAACACAATTATTATTTGGCACGACTTTGATAAAGCATAAGTATGGTTACATATAATTAATCCATCTATTCCTTGTTGCATGCCTTCACATTTTTGTTTCTTTAAAAGACCTACCACCACCATGGTGTGATCACCCTACTGGGATCAAAGATGATGCTGCATCTCTGAGGGGCAGCTCAAAACAACATCACTTGTCAGTTCCTTGGTCATTCATAGTGGAGTTCTGGGCCAAGTGAAATGCCAAAGCCACAGAAAGGTGCAGCATATCACTGAGAGTAACATCCCTCACTTTTTTGGCTGATCTACAAGTTTGAGTGGAGCTACAAACATTTAGAAGGTGACACAATGTGTTTTAAGGTGTTTTCTGGAGCTCCAGAACACTTTGAGAGCTTGCCAAGCAGTCACATTAACACTGACATCAATAACTTCTCCTTGGCCTGGAGTTTCACTCCCATCTGTGCCCCTCACTTGATGAAGAGATTTGTCACAGAGCAACCAGACACATCTCCCATCCCTGCTTAAAACCAGGCAGGACACAGCATTCAGAGCCTCAAAAACGGCTCCCTGCTGTCTACAACTGAATCATGTGAACAAAGTGTTTAATATTCCAATTTGGATTTGACAACATTCTTGTCTAATGAACATAGTCTAAATTTTGAATGACTACAAAGGGGGAATTCACCAGAGTTCATTCAGAAAATGATAAAACCAGGTGCTTCAATCACTATCATATTTCAAAAAACATCTTCTGGCTGAGGACATTGCTGGAATGTATCTCCCATTGAAAAGCTTCAGCAGAAACTCTTGACACTGGAGGATGTTTCCAAATGGATTCAGCCCAGGGGCTGCCTCTCCACTGACATGGCTCAGTCAATCAAAGCCCTGGGAATTGCCCACATTCCCCTACTTCATTTCCATCAGATAAACTGTTCTTTCTACCTCAGCTCTTCCCTACCTTTGCACTGCTCCACGACTCAGAATTTACCTGTTCAAGTTCATCAAGGAGAGGCTTTGGAGCTGAAATTTGTCAGCATAGTTCAAAAATCTTATAATAACCATACTTCCTTGAAGATTTCTGTGTGATTTGTCATGTGAAGCATGAAGATAAAAACAGGCCCTGGCCTATGAGAAACCTGTGCAATTCTATTTTGAACAATGCATATTTGTCTCTGTAATTAAAAGCCTCATATTCTCTAGGAAGCAGAAACCTTCAGGATACACCTGTAATCACCTTTCAAGTAACTAAGGGGAAGGATACCTATTGTCTCTCTCCTGTTGCTAATACACAATTTGCTTTATATATCAAGTGCCATTCAGCCTCTTTAAAACACCTGACCTGGGCAAAAGCTAATGAAAACAACATTTTAGACACATTCTCAACAGGTAAGTAGATAAAACAGCTTTGTCTGAAAAAACCCCTCACATAGTATTTGCTTATCTACATAAACATCCTAAGGTAATTTAAAATTTGAAGATAATGAAAAATCAATAAAAAAATTAAGTAATTTGCTTAGAGGTTATGGGATCTGTGTTGCAATTCAGAGTTCCATCTGTAAACTGCTATAGTAATAATCATTCCTCTCCCCTTTATCTGTTGTGTCTATCTTGACTGAATACTTCTCAGGGCAGGGACAATCTCACCAAACTTTCAACAGGTCCAAGAGATGCTGTATTATCCCAACAAGAAGCAACATATGAATGGAATATTTGCAAAATCTCCTTATTTTTGGAGCTACAGGTTCAGTATTGAAGGACCAGGCATTTCAAACCAGTATCTGCTGCTCTGTGGGCTGCCAGCCCCAGTGTGACCTCAAATCTACCTGCTTGTCCCAGTTACTGCACTGATATCTAAAAAGTATTGGCAGAATATCACAAAGATTATCAGCAAGCCAGTCAGGAACCACCTTTACCTGTCTTATTCCTTTCATCACAACTGTGTGACAAGCAGCAATAGGAATACCTGATTGTCACTTGCAAATAATAGGTAGACTATTATTAATGCAAACAGATGTTAATTATTTTTATAAACCTGTGACAGTTGCTGATGTATCAGAGGTGTCTGGATCAGTGCTGAGGCACAGATAACAATTTTTGAGGGATTATCTGCAACAAAGCACTGAGGGAGAAGTACTGCCAACTACAGTATTTGGAGGTAAAATATATTTTGACAGGGATACTTCAAATCCAGCTCCTATAAGCCTGTGCTTCTGTATCCTGTATTCCTATTAAAAATGGTCACAGCATGATCATTTGTATGTATATATGGATTTTTTTTCTCACTACAACATAAAAAGCCTCATTCTCCCTTAACTTTAAGTTGGCTTGGCACCTCATTAGATTTGCTGTTAACCTCAAACCAGTGATGGCTTGTTTGGGATGCATTACAGTTAAGCTTGTGGAAACAGTACCTCTCTTTTATTAACAAGGGTCCCATAAAATCCTGCATTTTTTATCAGTTTGGCAACATTCTGGCATACACAGTGCCCTTTAGGAACTTAAACATTAACATGTGCCTGTTTTATATCACTAATAGGAGCTGGAGGCACAGAGAAAGAATGCAAAGCAATAGGATATTTCTTAACTACAGGTTTTCAGTTTCACTGATAAGGCAACACTTGTCACACTGTTGTCAGTGCCAAACTCTGCTTTAAAACTGGGTATCTGTGTCAGCTTCTTCTCATAACACATCAAGCATTATTAAAGAACCTTATTTTCTTTAATTTAATAATTCTACACGTTTTGTCACTTTTATTTCTGCATTTTGCATCTGAATGTCAGAAAGACTGTGAGAAGAATTCCAGTATCCCCAGCCACTCTGGTGCTGTTTAAGAAGATTGTTTCTCATGTTCAGGGAACATAAGCAGCTGGAGGAGGGCACTCTGACACAGGTCCAGATCTAACCCATGGTAAAGGGTGGAAACAAACCAAGAGTCCCCCATGGTATTGAGTGCAACAGAAAACTCATTGTGGAAATACAAATCCCACAAGCTCCTGATTAAGTCCCCTAATTAAACTATTTTGTAACACTTATGATACTCATAGCAACACTTCTCTGCCTCTGCCTCTCTCTTTTTTTTTTAATATTCCCATCCTTTGCCCATTCATTTTCTAAACACTTTTTCAAAAGACATCTCTGCTGCTATGTCTTGATAAAACAGTGGCAACTCTGGGATCCTGACCTTCAGAGCAATTACATATACAGACAAGCAAATAACTCACTTCACATTTCAGTAACCACATTCAAAAGTACACTCCAAGGAGGCACCTACCAACCCTGTTATTGGGGTACCTTATACATTGAAATAGAAGGTGTAATACAAGATCTCAGATAAAAATGTTTTCTTTATACATACACACTTAACAGTCAAAAGAAATTCTTGAATTTGATTAGTCTCTTTTAATACTTTCAGCTAATCCACAGCTATATTTCCTTGTGAATAAATGAGCACTCCCACCTGATCTCTTCCCATGCACAGATTTACCCAATCTTATGCAAGGTTGCCACTCCTTAAAGCACTGCAAACCTGAAATAAGGAATTCTGCAACTGCCATAACAAAAAGCATTTGAAGGTACTTCCTGACTCATTTAGGAGTAGTTTGTAATATCAGCCCCTCACTAAAGCACAGGACTGTTCCTTAAACCTGTGGCAGACTCCTTGGGAGGATTCTCTAGAGGTGAGATCCTGGCCCTGACGAATTCACTGGCCAATTCACAGCTCCCACGGATTTCAACAGGGCTCAGACTTCCCCCATCAGCAGTAGTAGGAAAACTCACTTTCTCTGACTACATCTTCCAGTTAAGAGTGTTATGCCAGCAGAATTGTTTCCAAACAGCCTGGCTTGTCTGTCTGTGCTTGTATCTCATCCTTTCTGTGTATGTATTTTCACCACACAGGCACATGCTCCTGCACATGGAAAATTAACCCTCCCTGCACAGACACACACATCTTATCCTCACACTCTCTGCACGGGAAAATTACTCAAGCAAACATTTAAAGAAAAACTATTGCTTAAGATGGGAATAACAAAAATGTAGCCTTTGAAGAGTTAATCTTCAGATGACCAAAAGCAGTTAACCTTCAGCAGAGGTCAGATTTCCAGCTTCTGCAGAGGCTGAGCACTCTGAAGGCCTGTGCATGTTATGCAGTATTCTCAAGGACAGCCTGATTTCTGGCACCTCTGGACAAGCTGGAAATTGTAATTGCAATCACAGTGAGTTTCTGTGCCTGGGCCTGATAGGCCCTGCTAAGTATCTCTGCTCACACTTCCAGTGTGCACCAGTGGGAAGGAGGGGGAGGCTGCACAAAAGGAAATCTACAATCACAGGGGTTAGGTCACCCCTTGCCCCCCACCTCCTGCACCTTGACATGATGGAGTGAAAGCCTGCTTGAACTGCAGCTGGAGCACAGAGCCAGGCAGTGCTTACAGACCTCTCCTGCCAGCTGGAAAGGAGGATGGGTATGGAAATGACAGCAAAAGAGGACAAGGAAAAATGCCTCTCTGCTGCCATAAAGGATTTCATTTGATCTAAACCTGCCCTTTAACTGAGGTTCAGGATTAACTCTGTTGTATTTTCCAAGCAGCCAGGCAGTCAGAGGAATGACTGTGGAGTGTCTGGATCAGATTACTGTTTGCAGCAATGTCTTTTCAGACTTTCAGAAGCATCTACATGGTCTGTGGAAGACCTGGGTCAAACACTGGCCTGGGCAGCAGCATGAGTATACAAGGAATTAAAAACATTAAAAAATATTTGTCCTGTCACGCACAGAGTCACATAAAGCAGGATCTTACCAGGAGACTGAGTGTAAATGCACCTGTGTCTGTCAGCTGAGCAACTGCATGTCACAGAGTGTGTCTGTAGCCTCAAGAGCTCTGTGAATGCCACCACAGACCAAAGAACCAAAAAGCTTCAGCCTAGAACCTTCCTATGTCTAAAGACAATGGTGGAAACCAAGAAAAGGTAAGTTTTCTCTCACCTTCTTCACCTAACTAGCTAGCTGTATCTCCAGTGTACTTCCCACCTACACATACTTGAGGAAACAAAGAAAGCATCTATCCACATCTCTGTGTGGTTTCATCTGAACAGGAGAAAGAATTCTCTAGTGAGCGACACGATTTTTTTTTGTCTTCAAACCTCTAAACTGAAGATAAGTTCAATTCTGATATCCTCAAGCTGAGGGCTTGTCTTTACTGTAAGACAGGCTTGCAATCTAGAAAAAGCTGTTTCTGCAGCACATCTGAGTGATTTATTCATTTAGTTCATTAGGCCAGACATAAATAAAAGATGTGGGTGTCAGTCCCCTACATGCAGCTTTTATTTGCTTGCTACATGTCTGGTGGAGGTCACTGTCACTTAGCACCTCTGCTCTTGGCATGACAAATGTCCTCCCACACTCCAAAGGGCTGCCATTGCAGACAGCAGCAACTGCAGTGAGCACAGACCAAGCCAGGAAGCCCCTAGATCTTAATTATAAACCCATAAAAGAAACCAACTGCCTCTCAAGCTCTCTTAGCAGGAAACAAATGAGAATGGGAAATTTATTTCCAACCATAAATCCCAAAGCCTTCAGTTTAATTTTTCCCAAGTTAACTTTCTCACCTAGCTAAGCAGCACTGCCTTCTATTATTAGCTTCTGGCCCAATATCAGCTGACCACCATCAGTCAAACTGTCTTCATCTCAATGAGCTCAGGGACTCCCAAGGAACTCTGTGTATGCTGACTTGTGCTTGCAGCCTCTAATTATATTCTAACAGATAATGGAGCATTTGAACTCAGAGAGGGTAGATTAAACTTGTAAGTGGATCAAAATCCTGGACACAACCACAGCTCAAAGGATTACTTCCTGGAAGCATCAAGCTTAGAGGAAAGGCCCTCCTCAACTGTCTGTTTCCCCATGACAAGTTTTTTAAGTACAAGTTTTCAGCCTCAAAGGCTGTTTGCTATGCTCTCCAACTTTAGAATTTATTACATTGTCAGTTGAGTATCTGGGTTGATGTTAAACCACCTGACCAGGCCAATGGCTACTTGACTTATCAGACAATCACAAAAGTCAAATAAATTGAGGCTGAGGAGGTGAAATAGTTTTTCCCAAGTGAAATTGTAAGTCCCTGTTCTACTATTGAGTATCCTCTTGGCTGCACATTTCCCTTTTTTCTTTACTACAAGTTTCTCTTCCCTCCATAAAACTCAGGACCATCCTATATTCTGTTAGCAGCCTTAAAGTGAGGAGCAGGACACAGCTCCCTCCTGGTGCCCTCCCTCCTGTGTCTGGCTGGTGACTCCCTCCCAGACAAACCTGCAGGCAGAGCAGTACAAGAGCACTTGCACTCTGAATTCAAACTCCTTTTTGGGGCCAAGGGAGTGTGACCAGCCAGAGCAGAAACTATGCCCTGCCACTTAAGCGCAGAACCATGCTGAGGGGGAAATCCTTCAGACTCTGTAATTATCCCAGACACAATAAACACCCAGAAATATGGGGGGATATAGGACAAACCTATGTTTTACAAAACAGTGAAAATAAATCCCTAGAATGCCTTCAGTGCCTTCTGGTTCTGCCCTGGTCCAGGTTACTTTGCAGCCTGCAGCTTGTACTGCTGTAGCAGACACAGACCTACTGCAGTGATAAAAACTAGGGGCAAACACAGGGAGCAAAGGGAAAGGGGTGGAGAATGGGAATGGGTGGAGAGAGCCTGGAAAATAGACTTTGCTGTGACTCCCTCCAGAAATTTCCCAAATACGGGCTGTGCTTTTGAATGATGGCCAATTCATCATCCCCTGATGGGAGGTGCTTGGCCTGAGCAGGCAGGGCTGACATCAAGCATTATATCATTACAGTCATTACTGCTTCATTAGCAGGGCTTCAGGCTGCTGAGAGGACAGCCCAGGAGCCAAATTGCTGTTCTTTACTCCTTCAGCAAAACGTTTAACAGAATTCCAGGAGCTCCCAGAGTACTTTCAGACATTCTGCCAATGTCAGAAGTTTTAACCAGATCAGTGTGCAGTGCCACTAAAACCTACACCACTCATTTCTGTGGACACTGAAGTGTCCCAAGCACTCCCTCTGCACACAAAGTGCTGCTTACCCAAGGCTTTCCATTTTCCAGAGCCTTTCTAAAGGAATGCTAACTTTTACTTACAAGGGCATCCCCAGTCCAGGAAGAAGTAATTGCTGACAGAAGCACACCTGTACTTGACAGGGACAAAAACCAAAAACCAAGAGTGTGACTCCTGTAATGACACCTTCCCACTAACCTCCTCTTCCCATTCACTACCAACAGGTCAGACCCTTATTTAAGAAAGAATTAACCCCACCATATTCACAGTGGCATTTAGCCACCTATATACCTTTAAAAATCTGGTACAAGTGCTTTTAACCAACAAACATTACCCATAACACCCTTTTTTTTACTGAAGTACAGCTGATGCATTTTACTTTCAGATGTACATTTTAATTTTCCTCATAAAATAAGATCAGTAATCAGTATCCAGTTTTATCAGGATAGCTCTACTGACTGAAGTCTCACAGTGAGAAGGAGTAAAACATTTTTTACTTTAACTTACATTTCAATGAAAGATATTTAGGTTATCTCCTCATATTTTAAATTTTGGCTTGAATTCTTTAAACATTTAAAACTTTGGGTTTTTTTGGGAGAGGGAGGAGTAGTTACATTAAAACCATAAATAATGCTTAGGTCATTCTCTTTGAAAATGTATTGTTTTAGAAACTAAAAAACTACTTTAGGAGGTAAGGATGGCAAGAACCTCTGTATAATTGGATGAGCAATTATTTCACAAGAATGCAATTTAATCATCTTCATCAATGCAGTATGGAAAAAGATTACAAATCACTGCACATATATCAGAGGTAGAATTGATAGAAAACATATTATTTCTCCTTATTGCCACTTGTATCAACTAATGATGAATTCTAATTCTTTTTTATGATGATCAAAAACAACCTAAGGGTTATTTTTAACCTCAAGAACTAAAAACAACTTTAATTTTTCTCTCATCTTGCTACCACTGGGTCAGAGACTCACGAAAAACTGTTAATTTAAAGAGATTCTTTCCTAGTGTAACTGTACAGTCAGAAATCTCCAGAGTTCCTAAAAGCCTCTTCATTTCTGAGCCATTTATCAGATGTTCTGATGCAAACACTGGGGGGAAGCATGGTCCAGTGAACTAAACTGACCTAAGCTGAGCTATGAAACCTCAGAGAAGCAACTTTGCCTTTTACCAAGGACCTCATGTTTTCTTAGCTTCCAGATTAATCAGTGTCAGAGGAAGAGATATTACAACTATTTCTCTATCAGATCAGGGGTCAGGTCCTGAGCTGGTACAAATTGCTCAGTTCCACTGACTTTCATACAGTGATCACAATTTCCTCACCTTTAGGCTGGATCTGTATCACTGACTGACCATTGACATCCAGTTCACTGGATCCCACCTCTCCTCTTTGGGCAGCTCTATTATCAGCAAGACTCTTTGCCCATAAAGCAAAAAAAAATACAATACTTGTTATCCCTTTAGTGCAATTAATTCCTTTAAAACAGTGCCAAAACTGCCCTTTTATTTATTATTTGTGCAAAATGATTACTGAATGCAATAGAACCACAGAATGATAGAATCATCAGGGTTGGAAATGATCTAACCAACATAAATGTGCAGTGCTCTGTAAAAAGCACAAGAAATCCCTTCCTCTACACAGCCTTCCTTCAACTGCCTAAGAACTCACATATGATACAGCTGTCTGGAACACATAAATCCATATTGCACATTTCTGTTCACTTCTAGGTGGAAGAATAGACTATATAATGGGGGCACCTTTTCCTTGTGCCTTACAGTCTCATTAATGCTAACAAATTAGGTCTATATGCTGAACAGATCTGCAAGACTTAAAAGTCCTATGTAATTTTCAAGCTCACAAGAGGGACTCAAAAAAAGAGTGCAGATTTCTATGACTTGCCAAAAAATTGTCACTGAATAAGATACAGAGATTCATAGTGTCAGTGAACCTTGATCTTGACACTGAGCTGAAAACTGAGTGCAAAGCTTCCGTGATCATAGAACATTCATGGAAATTACCATCTTGACCTCTTATCTATGGTATTTCAGATTAGTAAAGCAAAAGGGCTTTTAAATCCAGCATATTTTAACTTTCCCCCTCTCCCTGTTACTCTTTGCTGCTGCTGCCAGCTCCCAGACTCTCAGAACACTGAAGTGGAGCTGAATTTCTGCTTCTGTGAGCTCTGCACCAGTGCAGACCTGCATGCATGGCAAGATGCTCCCCTGAAACACCTCCTCTCTCTTCCATGGCTTTTCTGCCATAGAAAGATGCAGCATCTGGCCCACAAGACAGAGGAGTTTCATTCTCATGCTGACAGAAAAACAATTTATTAGAAAACTCCAAGTATCTTGGGGTACATACAGTGGAAAACCCAGCCCTGCCAGGTGCTGTGTACAAGCCTCCTTCTGCTATTTAAATATAAGGAAAGAAAACTGGCAGGAATTTGTCTTTGCAGTCTCTGTGGGCTACAGAAAGACACCAGCCCTGCCAAAACCCAAAGGCACTGCTCATGTCTTACTTACATCCATAAACTCCACGTTGGCTTTTGGACCAGTGGTCTCATTAAGGATCTTGATGGCCACAGGAATCTTTACTGTTTCTCCCTCAGGGACCCAGATCCCCTAGAAAAAGAAAAAAAGGTGACAGAAGACTAATAAAACAACAATCAGAAAAACTTGATTTGGAGTTACAGTTCTTTTTAACACATGCAGATCAGTTATGAGACTCAGAACTGGGAATACACAAAGTTACAAAATACTAAAAATCCCATAAAACTACTTCTTACATCAAAAGTAAACTCTGATGTAAAATGAAACATTCTGTATCAGTGAACATCCTTGATCTTCTTGTCCACAACAGGATTTCTAAAGAGCAGCATGGCCATGTTGCACATTTTCTAGGGACTCAGATAAAATTCTGATACTGATTTGCATATAATGAAACAAAAATCTGGATTTTCTGTCTGGATTCTGATGCTCAAATTTGAAGCTGTCAGTAAACTCTCAAAAGTGATTATCACCAGATCATAACATCATGCAGGAAGTGAACACCCTGAGAATAATATACTTAGAGTGAAACATTTAGGGGCTGTTTGTCTAATTACTTAATACCTGAGAATCAAAAACTTACATGGCTAAAAAGGAAATTTAAAATTAAAATTCACAAACTGTGTGTGTCTTGGGCTACTCTTCCATCATTCTTGAGTATTGCTGTGTTCTTTTCAACCTCATGGCATCCATCTCTACCACTTTATTACCATCTGAGTATATTCAAACTCATTATCCATAAATCTATTCCCATGACCTTGAAGCTATAGCGACCTGGTCTGTGCTTCCTTCCTTTCCTCCCCTCTCTGAGGACAGATGCAGGTGCTCTGACCTACCACCTTGATTTGGCAGGCTTGGGCTGCTCCCAAAGAGTTGGGGAATTGGTTTGACTTGCCCACTAAGCCCTACTTCATGCCTCTGAGAGCTGGACATGACCAACAGATCCTGAAAAATAAATACTTCAACAGAAGTACTTCTTCCATTGTGGATTCCAGTTGTTAAAGTGTGCCCTGACATAACTCATCTTTTCTATTTAAATAAAGGAAACAAGAAGTGCTATAGTTTAGGTAATGGCATTGTTTTACTAGGTATTATTGCTATTACAAGACCCACATGACACTTGTGAAATGAAAGACAATGTTTATCCAGCTTCCCAAAAGTGTCCTGCTCTTGTGCAAGAATTGAAGGGCAAACCTTGGAGCTGCAGTTTGCCAGCAGGACAGTCCAGCCTGTGTAGCCCCCTTGCACAAAAAAATGGCAGGGGCTGATATGTCTTTGCTCACCAAGAAATAATATTTGCATGTCACCATTTGATCCTGAGGATATGTTCCTTGCAATTTCAGCATCCTTCTCTCCCAGGGCTCAGGAACCACCCACAGGACAGGCTGCTTTGCTGCACTGCAGAACTTGGCTGCTCCAAAGTTAAAAGAGGGGACTCACAGCTGTGTGGGGAAGGCTCTCACCTTGTAGACAGTTCCAAAGGCTCCAGAGCCAAGCACCTTGACTCTCTTGAGCTCTGTTTCCTTCAGGATGCGGAGCTGGGCTTGGTTGGGCGCCGTGCCACTCGGAGTCAAGGGTTCCACAAGCTGTGAGGGAAAACCCAACAGCTCAAACACTGCTAAACATGAGAACCCACCAGCAGTTCATACTGACAGCAGCCACACCAAGGAACACTGGGACAAGACAGTGCTGGAGATCTACTGCCCTGACAGCTCTTGGAGGGATGTTTCATCTCCAAAAGACAATGAGCAACACCACAAAACCAAGAGACCTGAAAAAGCAAGTCCTCACTCAAACACACAATAATTCCCACCAGAAACTGCATGATGGAATTATGAACTCAAAATTGGATTAGTGTCAGAGTAACACATCCAAGGACTTTTAATAATGGAGGCAGTATAAATATTTTCTACATGACAGAAATATAGCATTTATTATCAGTGTACCACATCCTATTTTTGCCCATTTTAGTGTCTTTTAAGTTGGTCATATTTCTTTCTAATGGCCTGGACTAAATGGCTCATCACATTCTTATTCTGTTTTGAGGAAGGGACAATTTTTCTGAACTTCTTTTTTGCCACACAAGAGGACAGCTTTAGGGAGAAAACACCTTAGAGCAGACAACTAATTTATAACAGCCACTAATTTACTGCAATTAAACAATTTGCTCAAGATGTCCTAAGAAACTTTGTAAATGAGCCACAATGGCACATTCAGTTAAAAAGCTCTTAGATCTCATACCATTTCTGCCAGAAAAACAGTGCTTCTTTAAACATAAATTAAAAATTCATGTAGAGGACAATGTTCAATACAAAACACGAAAAACATTCTGTTCCTTTACACGATAAGGAAAATAATTCAGGGCCCCTGCTACTCAAATTGGTTTGAAAGCACTGCAGCCATTTCAAAGCTGCCTGTTGACAAGGCCAAATGCACCATGCTCTGCAGTTTGAGAACTCCTTCTCAAAGTAGAAGCACTTTGAGCTCTTTGAGTGCCATGAATACTTAATTAGTTGACCAGACTAATTAGTTTTGTTCAGGTAAAAATACCATTATCTAGAAATTAATGGGTAAGAAAACATAACAAACCCAAAGAGTAACAAGTTGGGTTATCACAGAAATAATCTGCAAGCTGCACTTATTTTAGAGTGATTTCTTGTCCCTCCTTCCCACTTTAGATGTCCAGTATTTATACCATGAAGGAAAGGTTTACTGTAAAGGAAAATTAGGCACACTGGCAGCACACTTCTGTATTTTCAGTTTATGAAAAGAGGAATGGCAGGGAGAGGGGGAGATGTGTTGCGGGGGTCTAAAACCTGGCTTGTGGAGTTTTATTGAGAATGATCTATGGAGAAAGAGTAAGTCCTGTTAACAGCCTCCAGCTAGAAAGAGAGACTTCAACTAATGTTAATTGCTTGTGTGTTTATTTCAGAATGCTCCTAATTTAATCTTCAGTTTCTCAGCCAAGACAGCAGCTTCCCCACATGTTCAGTAGGAGGCCCTGGTCCCTCAGGACTATTGCCAGCCACAGCTTTTATCTGACCAAATGAAAAATGAAATCTGGACTTCAAAGCCAATGCAATGAGAACCATCTGCTTAAAATAATTTATGCTGAAGTATGGGCTGATACAATGGCAAGATTTATTCATCTAAAGGCACTGAGTACTGTTAAGCTTTGTATACAGCTGAACAGTATTTAACAAGCAACACAAATTCTAGCCAAACATGAAGATACTTGTGAAAACAGACCAGGGATGCATAAATCATTTACTCCCAGGCTCTACAGTGGAGATGAGTGGGAGCAGAACCCTTGGAACACAAGAGAAAACAGCACTGTTAATAATGCCTTATCAAAGAGTCACAAGCTAACAGCATTCCCAAGCTTTGTTATCTTACCAAGGTGCACCCTAATTTAAAAATACCATCATTTGCAAAGTGTCTCAAGTACAGGACTGAGGAGAGGGCAGTAATCACCTCTGCAGTAGCTGATAGATATATATTTAGTGTTATATTTAAATATACTTCCTAGATTGCTCCCTCCACTGATGACACTTCAAAGAGCAGGATTGAGCAGTCACAGCACTCTGCTATAGCTCTGCTACATGTTTCCGCCACTAGAACTGTGAACTGCAATTGGCTGAGCTCTGTGAAGCAGCTTAGCTTAATAAAATACATTATTATTACTGATCATTACTACAGGTTTTGACAAAATCTGGACTACAAAGGCACTGTAGGTTCTGGGAAAAACAGTAGGTTACAACCTCTGCATCTAAGCACGAACTTTGTACCAGAGGTTGCTGAAGGAGCTTACTTTAGCCTTTAAAGTCAACCTAAATATGGCCAGAATTAAACCCTGTAATGTTTAAGCATGAGAGCTGCTAAATGTACTGATGAACTGGGATGGAAGATGAGTGGAGAGCAGGATGGGAGTTCAGAAATCCAGTGAGACACTCCTTCCAGTATTCATGGGGAACATTTTCTGGTCTTCAGAAGCCACAAACCCGTACTTGTGCAGAAAACCAGGATCTCGAAACAGCTTTGTTCTTTCTACCAGTTCAGTCTGCACAAGTGAGCAAAAGGATTTCTACTGAACATGTCTAGCAGAAAAGCAGGACAGCCCAGAGCACAGCTCTCCAAGACCCTGGGCTCACCTCTGTCTCCAGGAACCTTCGCAGCGCCCGCTTCTTCTTGATGCTCTTGCGCCGAACGTACACGGCGAACGTCAGGCCCATGATGACGATGATGAAGAGGCCACCGATGACTCCTGCAGCAATCAGGGGGGTTCTAGCAAGCAGAAGCACAGGCTTTACTTTCACGGCTGGGAGGGGAGACTAAAGAATGCTCAGCTACATAAAGCACAGCCATGTGGGAAGCTCATTTACTGCCTTCTGACCAGAGCTGCAGCTCAAATGGGAAGTCAGGGCAAACACATTGACATGTGGTAGGAGTTAGCTTGTCTTTAATCATTACACCAATTTTGTTTATAAACCCCCATGCATTGTGTGGACAAGGAAACACAACATGCACTTTGATGGCAAATGCAAACCTGCAATGGCAGAGTGAGGACACAGTTTCCTGCAAGAGAGCTGCCTATGCTGACTTTGGCTGCATACACAGCAACTCATTTCCTTTTAGGGGAAAACAAGCCAATTCCCAAACTTCCAACACATTGTACTTTCCTGAGTATGGAGGAAGTGAGAGGAAACTTCACAGGCAAGATTTGGAGATCACCTACACAGGCAATGGAGAAATTAGGTTCCCTCCAAAGAAAATCTCAAAGCAGTTCCTTAAATCAGGCATTTTCACAGCATACCAACAACTTAATGGCTGGACAGTTGCTGAAAAGATGAGTAAAAAGATAGCATGACAGCTGCAGAATATAGATGGTGCTGAAACCACTGCCTGGTAGGCACAGGAAATAGATTAACTGTTGTCAAGATTGTGGAAATGTCACTGCTGTGCTCTAAAAGCCTCCCTCAGTTACATCTGAATGATGACGAAAGTTACATTATGGCTGATTAATAAAAATGTACCACACAGCTACTGAAAATTTCAAAGAGTCTCCCTCAGAAATATTAAATTGTTTTATTCAGCCCTTTATTCCTCTCTTTAGAGCCTTTCATGAAGCAGTGCCATCTCACCTGGTTTGGTGCGTGAAGCTGTGTCCACGTTACCTCTGAGGAAGCCTCACACTCCCACATCCAGTATTTAAAGCACCACTACCACGTTTCCCCAGGCTAAACACATGAACACAAAGGCCTCCTGCAGTTCACAGACTTGATGATGGAAACTCTAAGCTTGCAGGTAAAGGAAGGGGAATGTTGTCCGGCTGGAAATGGGTTATGGTGTTTGGGGAACACAAGTCCAGCACCACCTCCTCCTCCTCCAGAGAGTCCAGCCTTAAAACGCTTTGTCCTTCCCAACCCCCATGGTTACTCTGTGATTTTGAGTGCAGAGCTTACAGAATCTGGCATATCCACCACAAACAATGCTCCTCTTTGCTTACAAGTCTTTCTATATTGCTGATACAAGAAACTCTTCAATAGGCAATTAGGAAAAACACCGGCCACCAAAAGCCTTCTATGGAGCTTGTACTGGCTAATGCTCTTGAGGAGAGGAATTTTTAAAATTCAGTTTTATGCTGTATGAACAGTCATATAATTTTTAACAAATACCACCTAAACACAGACTGACTAGACAGGCAGGAGAACTCTCAGCTTTAAAGTGCATATTAATAACTAGCATAACAGTTGTCAAAGCAAGTAATTGGAGTTTTATAGTACTGTGTACTCTAAAAGTAGACCAAATAATATTTACATGATAGACTATAATAAAGAAATGGTTCTAAAGGGGACATAACAAGCAATGAAGAAAATAAAATGAAGTTTTCAGCCCTTCTATTGTTATAGACTACAAGGGGGGTTCAAAATGGATCTTTATGATTCATCATGTGAACTCTCACTGACTTTGAAAGAATGTCCTCATTTTTAGTAGGTAGTTGAAAAAAATGAAATAATTTTCCATGACTTCATCAGACAAGCATTTTAGTTTTTAATGAGGAATATGCTATATTATACCTGAGTTTTCAGGAGGTACCACCTAAATATACTATCAAGTAAACTTAAAAAGGAAGTGTGAAAGGGATAATACAATGTGTAATAAAATGCTAAACAAATCAATTAAATACAGAAAAATCTGTATTTTCCACTCCAGTAGTGATCAGTTGCCTCGACTCCCAAATCCACTATCCTTGCATCAAATGCTGTCAGTCCCAAACATCCCAGCTTGGATGTGGTCACACACCCAGCAGTTTCTCCTCTCTCTGCTCTGAGCTAAGCCCCAAAGTCAACAACCCTGCAGTTTATTTGCTCCAGGAACAGCTGCCAAGTCTGCAGCCACAGCTTCCAGTTATCATTTCACCTCCCTGTTATCACTTCACCACTACTTTCAACCACATGTGGATTATTTCCTAAGCCCAGTTTTCAGGGTGCCACCCCATCACTGATGTTATTTTCACTTGTGTTTGTTGGGTTGACTTTGCTTTTTGGGTTGACTTCTCTTTAACAGAGAGAAAACTCTGTTCTGTTAATATCATCAGGTCTCCTGCCTCAGTTCTCTGATTACTTTCATGCTTACAGAGCCCTGCCTTTAATACCCTGATGAATTCCATTAAGCTGTTTACCTCTCTGCTGGGGTTGTTCAACACAGATCCCTGCGAGGTGGCACTGCCCAGAGCTGCTGCTGAAGTCACAAAACCTTCTCCCATTCTGTTTTTTTTTTAATCCAATTCTTTTTTGCATATGCATTTAACAAACTGCTTGGCTTCACAGGCAGCTGGACACACAAATCTCCTTTTCTCCAGTGGCATTAAGGGCTTAATCCACTTACTTTTGTTACATTATTGTCCCACAGCCACCTCCATGACTGCAATTCCTGACATTTGCCCCCCTCAGACTACTAACTAATTCCATGAGCAATGTTGATGAAAAGACAAAAAATGCACTATCAAAAGCCCCCATCATGTTAAAGTAATTTTTAAAGCATGGAGGACTGGAAAGGCTCAGAAAAGCTAAAGTCAAGCAAGGAAAGGTAGTTCCACATCAGTCCTGCCTGTCCAGCACAATCAACGAACAGACAAAAGTCAATCCTAGCTCACATTTCTTACAACTCCACCACTAACCCACCAGCAGGTATCTCCTGATACAACCACTGCTTTCCTTTACACACTGGAAATCTGCTCCAGATTTCTCCAGATTTCTCCAGAAATAATCTCTGCTAGGTATTTCTGGATTTTCAAGCTCATCAAAACAGGCTTAGAAGTCCAAGAAAACATGGTCCTGAATCATAGTTAACTCCTTATAATTAATTTGCTAGCCTACATCCCTCCCTCAACTGAGGACAGAATACCCAATTAATAAGTGGAAAAAGTGTCAGCTGGGGAGGCTGTGGGAAGAAAAAAACCCCACAACATGAAAATCCTGCCTCTTAAACTAGAAGCTGTGTATCTGTGGCTAAAAGTTCAAGGAAAGATTTCAGCATTCCCTCAGGAGAAATGAATAATATATATCTATTTCTTTTTAAATGCATACTGTGTTTTCATTTTTAAAAATACCTAACACCCTCTCCCAGGTACCAAAACTGACAGAGTTCAAAGTTAGTATTCTGAGATGGACAAGGATGCTCAGCAGTGGGATCATGCCATTCCATCCACTCCAAAAGATCAGGACATCTGCAATTCTCACAGTGCTCTGAGAGCAGGTATTAAAGGCTAATTACTGATTTAGGTGAGTACCCAGTTGGTCTTACATGCTTGACTGGAGAGGAAATGGAGCTGTGGCCCGTGGAGCAAAGCTGACAAACACCACCTGTTTCTCCATCCTTGGCATTGTCCCACCTGGTATGAGATGTAAAACTTTGAAGCCAAGCTGTTAGAAGGCTGCAAGTTGCTGTATCAACCTGCCTCTCCTTGGAGTTTTTATCTATATTTCCAAACAGGATTCATTACAACCTTGACTGTTTGCTGAGCAGTTCCTTCCTGTAAATCCTTGTTATTGAGGCATTATTTTTTCTGCCCACATTCTGCATTCCTCACCCCTTCCATCAGTGGGGGTTCAGCCAACTTTGAAGCGTCCCTTTCAGAGATCTGAAAGATTCTGCTAATCCTGCAATGATAATCTTAGTGTTTAAAACATACAAGATAAACAAGCAGGCTGGGAAGCAAATTTGTGGATGTTTCAAGAGCCTCTCTCTGCTGTGCAAGTTTTGACAGCCACAACTTCCAGAGAGCCTGGTGTTCATGAAATGCTGCTCCCCAGGGGTGACAGGGATTCATCTGATGTTATTCACATCAAGACTGCCTCCCTTTATACTCCTTTTCAAGAACAAGGCACTCTTCCCCCTCTCTCCTCCTAATCTGAGGGTGTTGAATACTGATAAATGGCCCTATTTATGTGCAGATTGGGAGGTTTTATCATAAGTAAACACGAATTTTAAGTCACAGCTGATCTCACAGTTACACAATTACTATCAGTTCCTCATTTAATCCAGAGATGGGCAAACTGTCAACTAGCCACAACTTTTCAATATGTAAAATGACCTGAGGGTTGCAGTCTGTGTCTGAGTCCACTCAGCAGACACAGCTTCCACTTTGGCCAAGGCTCCTGTGGACAAACAGCTACCTGTTGACAAAATTGCTTTTTCCTTACCCACATTGGTTCTTATATTAATGCCTGTAAAGGTATGTTCTACTCACACCTATTTTTTAAGAATGTAGGAGTCTCCATTTCACTCAGCAAAGTGAATGAGGATAAAGAAAAAAAGTACAGCTTTGAAAACTATCACAGCCTAACATTCTACACATTAATATGGATTGATTAAAAATCCATGGCATTTTTATTACCACACACAGTGCACAATGGATTTCTTTAAAACTGGTTTCAAATCTGAATGGCATAATTTAGAACTACCACTCTGTTATGTTTTCACTATAAATTACTAAGAACTCTCAATTTTAACTCCCTGTTAATACATCTGATCTCTGGGATTACAGCATCAATATCAAGGTTTTTTATGGGCTTCTCCTCCTCTAAAACTGAAAAGTCCCAATAAAATCTCTTGCACCCCTGCCATCTTTAGGCTTTTTCTTTTCTGTCTCAACTTAAAAAAGGAATGCTGTTGTTAAGAGCTTGCACTGTGACTCTGTTTTGAGGCTTGTGCTTTAAATAAACAGATTAGTGTTCTTTTTAAAATATGCCAAGTCAGGCCCCATAGAATGTAGATTGATTTATCTGTGACACAAAGCCAGTTAAACCCACTAGACTGGACTCACAGGTGAAACCAGTTTAGCAAGTAAAAGAGCAATCTCCTTCATAAACTTATCATATTTCCCATTTTCTTTGGAAACAACAATGTTTTGCTTTAAATAAAGGAAACTAGAGCTGTAATGACCATGGATGATGATGGACTGCTCTGAACCCAAAACTACCAGCATTAGCTTGAGGAGTTTCTCTCTGCATAAGGAATTCCTGTTAGAAGCAATCAACTCAGCCTGCTTCTCTGCAAGCAGTGGCAGTCAGCTGGCTCATCATGCCTGTGCACATGAAATTATTCATCAAGAAAACACACTTTTCTCCAGTGGAAACATGGCCTGCTTTGGTGGCACTGTTTGCTGTTCATTCACTGTCAGATCTAGGAGCAGCACAACCCCTGGCAGGGCCTGTTTGATCACTTGAGAAACTCTTGGTAGAGCCCACATCAAATCTGTAGGTACCAAAACATCCACTGGGAGCTGGGGCACACAGACAATATACACTGTAGCTCAAAACTGGAACATTTTGCTCTGCAATAGGTTTTTATAAATACAAAGAATAGAGAACATGAAGGAATCTTCAGGAGTATTTTAAATAACTGTCAGGAGAAAAACTGTTTGAATATTGTACTCTTCCTTCTGTTATTTTTTAAAACACTTTTTTTTAAAAAAACCACTTTTTGAATTCCACTGGTGGAAAGTGCTTGTAATTCACTTAAACTCCAGTTAAGTGTTTGCTGAAATTCAGATATTCAACATAAGAAATATTCAAACCCACACATGACTGTGCCTGTAGACTGCACAGGTGGATTATCTACCTCTAAGGAGCTGCAAGGAAGTTTCTCTACCTCATGTCCTTCATCTTTACTTTATTCCTCAAATCATCATCTTTCTCCAGAAAATGCATTGATCTCTCTTTTTAATCTGCCTGCTTTTTTGGAATGCAAGTCTTTCCTGTAAGTAATAATTCAGAAGATTTAAGGAGTACAGAGGAGATATTTTGTTTAAGTGGTTGAGAACTCTGGACTCCTTCCTGTTCCAGCTTTAAGTCATTTGGGACAGCAAGCATTTGCTTTCTCAAGCTCCAGGAGTATTTCACAGCAGAGAGCCTTCAAGGACTGTATCTGGGGACCAAGTCTGACACTCTGATCCAGATCTATCCCTGGGATAGTGGAAGGTGTTCCTGCCCATGGCAAGGGGTGGAACAGGTGATCTTTCAGGTCTCTTCCAACCCAAACCACTCTGTGATTCTCTGATAACAAAATGGGACACGATAAACAGATGAGAGCAGAACTATCACACTCTGCTCCCCATCCTCAAGTTTCTTGTAATATCCAATCATTTGTTCTGGGTTTGTTTTTTTTAAGCTGAGGCTTTTTTAACAAGTGGTGGCATTACAGCATCCTTTGGACCTATGTTTGAGATGAGAGCGCATGGAGGGTTTGGAAATATGCATCCATGTATCATTCATTTATTACATACATTCCTGCATGCCTACAGTTAAATTCTATCCTTCAAAGCCTAAATCAAAATAGTCACACTTCACCCTGTTACTGGCATGTTTATATAAATATAGCATTTGAGACATTTATTAGAACACCAGTAATGGCCATGATGCTGTTAACTTCAACACAGATTTTAGCTACTCATCACTTGAGTTCTAAATATGCAGAATTTATCTTTGTGGAGCATAGCAGGGAATAAATGCAGCCAGTGTTCATAAATATAGAAGAAAATTGAAGGCAGATAAAGAGCAGGGCATAAGGAATTTCTTTGAGTATGCCTGATGCTGCTGTTGGATTTAACACTATTATTTTACCGGAATAGCACAATGTCTAAACATTCTACACAAATTACATCAATCATTAGAAAATCCCATTTGCTTATTGGAGAAAAAGCTCCTATAAAACTGATATCCTGTTCCTGACACAGGTTTGTACAGGATCACCTCTTATATGATACTATGCCCAAAAGTTCTATGTTAATAACTTATCAGTCATCTCCCAGTCATTTTTATGTTTCCAAATGAAGCAGAGAGAAACTCTGGAGCACCTTGCAATTCCTCTTAATTCTAGTCATCATCCCTCTGCCAGCATTTCCCCAAAGGCCATTCTAAGAAGAAAAGTTCAGCTCAGAAGCTCCAAACTCACCCCCTGTCACTGCCCTCTTCTGTACCCAGAGCCAGCCAAAGGAATCTTGTCCACTCCAGTGGCTGTAAAGGAGCCAAGGGAAACCAGCGTGTGTGAGCATCATCCTGCTCTCAGCCTTGCTGCTGCTGGGATTGTTTTTGTGCATACAGCAACCTCCCATCATCTCCACAGTCAAAGATGGGACTGGATTAGAAAAGCAGCTCGTGGCCATGGTGAGGGTACTGCTAAGAGCAACCCAGACTCTCCAACTGCTCTTAACCAGGATTATTTTGTAGTACAGTACAGCCCACATTGAGGAAAATGGTAATTTAGTAAAAGAGCTCTTCCTTCTCTCAGATTTCTGTATGATAGAGCATTCCAGAATTTACTGCTTTATCTATGCAGCTTCTAAATGTTAAAGAAACTTGTCTTCTGACAGCTGCTGAAATTCCAGAACAGAGCAGGCGAAGCATCTGGGGAAATGGTGATCCAGCTTAAAAATTTCCTTTTCCTCTTTCAGTCACAGCCCCTTTCTTTCCCCTTTCCACCAAATCCCCAAACGTAAGGACCAGTACTACTCAGGTAGTGGATCCCGTTGACTTTTTGTGCCTTTTAGGTTTCACAGCATCTGAAGCTCATTAGGGGTCAAGGAAATAAAATAAAAAAACAAGGAGAGAAAAGGCTTCAATACCTTTTTTTCCCCTGTCATGAGAGAGAGAGGGAATGCTTTTCATTCCACTTCAAAAATATATGTATTTGAAGCATTTAAGTAAAAGGTTGACGAAACCTTGAGAGACTATATACAAAAATACTGATACAGCTATAGGTTTTGGCTTGCTTTCTTAGTGATACCCTTCTTCTCACTGGAAGTCTCCTGGAAACTTCCCTATTTTAAAAATCCATTGATTAAAAGTTGACTCCAACATCCCAAAGTCTGAAATCTGCAAACCAATCCACTGGTTTGATGCAAGAACTGAAAGGAGGGAGAATTCACCCAGAGCTGAAGTGTGACAGCACTGAACTTAGCCTGCATCCAAGTTATTCACATGCAGAGGACATCACTGCCACGAGGGAGGGGAAAGCTTATCTGTGGGAGATGGGACAATTTGAAAGCAAGGATATTATCTCTTCAATCTGTTCTTTGTCTGTTATCCCTGCTGGGATTGAGACTAAGCATATTAACAACTATGTAGTCCATTTTAATGCAGGAATATTTCTTACCTTTTCTTTTTTTCCCTTCATCGGTCCATTAGGGGCAGGGAAAGATGTGATTTACTTCTGAAATTTGCAGGTTTTTTTAAGGAAGGCTATTCACTCAAGCAAAGCAATGCCCATGGATACAAACACCACAGGCATGAACTGAATCCCCAGAGCTGATTACTCTAAGGGAACTTAGAGGAGATGGGTTTGGCCGCTGCCATGCTGCTGAGCTGCCCTTCTTGAATTAGACATCTCCCCTCCAGTTTACCACATCACTGCACTTTCTTTGCTTCTGACCAGCCAACCTACAGGATCTGCATACCCTGGTCCATTATTTTCTGATCAGTTTGCAGATGAGCATAGTGTATCACGAAAAGCAGGGATTGCAGTGTCTTGTCTCCTCTTCAGCATGACCTACATTGACTTCAGGCCTACAGATTCTACCCTGGCAGGATTAACTAGAGCAAAGAAATGGCAACAAATAAAACTACATCCTCTAACCTTTTGCTTCCTTGTGCTTTTCTGCTATCACCACTTCTTTTCACTCATGTTATGGTGCTTTACAGCTTCTGTGCCCTCTAAAGACATATCTGTACTACCTAATCCCAGTGACAGATCTAAACATCACTGGGTTTACCACAAGTAGAGAACTGTGAGTTAAAATGGAACAGTGAGTACAATATGAACATGTAACAAAAATCCAAGTGATCATTTTAGGAGGTGTGCAACACTGGTGTATTGCTTTGAAATCCTGTGTTTCCAAAGGACACACTATTTCACAGGCAGAGTATTGGGAGTCCAAGACAAACTGTTTGAGAAAAAAGTTCACACTTTTCATTAAAAAGGTTGATTGCATTTCAGAGAGTTTTCCTTTAGGCAAAACTAGAAAAGCTTGATATCATTGACAAATCAGGGATTACATCATGTCTGGACCATGTTTAACCAAAGCTCGGCCCCTGTCCTGATGATGAGGGTGTATTTGTTCTCAGATTTCTGCATAAATGCCACAAATCTTTAGTATGAGAGACTACCAGTTCCTGCTGAGAAATGTACCACAACAGGCAAATACAGAGTTACCTCCTCGCAACCCTCTGCCAAAGAAAAGCTCAGTCAGAACTAGCCAGCACCTGCTCTTCACATTATCCCATAATCTCTCCTTTCCTGTTTTATCATTTTCTCAATCTCAGATAACTACAGGAATGATTTTTGACATTATCTTCTATTGATGGAACAGCCAATATGTCTGCAAAAGATCTTGTTCACCAGCAAGCAAAGATGGTGTCTTTAAAAATTAACAGCAGATTGAAAAAAGAGCAAGCTTTTTGACAAAAGTACAGATAAGATCTGAATGAGTTTCTCATCTCTCCTAGCAAAGGACAGTCTGAAACCTCAGTATTTTACCTGAGCTAAGTGCTAATGAGCAAACATGTGTGAACAGAACAGAAATGTTGTGTAAAGTCACGTGGAACTCTCACTCTGTGCCTCACCCACAGCTGACAGAAGCCAAAGCCCAGGATTCAGCAGCTGGATTTGCTTGTCTGTGTCCAATTCAGTACTCTGAATCTAAATTCAAAGGACATTCTAGCTTAGAGCATGAGCCAAGAGCTGATCACAGCTGAAAACTATTGCCACAGACATAGAATTGTCCTCTTACATGGCAGGAGGAGCCACACCACCTCTGCCTCCAAGTTCAGCATAAACCCATCTTGCTTGCAAGAAAAATCCCTAGTCCTGATTTCACAAGTCTAGTCCTGAGAAGAGAACACCCCACAGAAAACCATTCCAGGGATTAATAACCATCATTAGAAATGCACTGGCATTTTGCTGCTTTGAATGTCTCTCAGATTTCACCCATTTTATACCTCACAGAGAGCCAACTCTCCTTTTCAGTCTGCCAGACTTAGTGCCATCCTTAACCAGGCTGTCTCCTTACCTGTGTACCTCTAGAGGAGAATCTGGCTCTACACCTTCACTTTCACCCAAAATAAGCTTTAGCTGTTTGAGTTCCTGACCTTCACTCCAAGACAAGAACTATTCCCAGTGGTTCTTCTCTACGGCCTCTCTAACACACATTCCTGGGAAAACAAGTCTCTCTGAAGGTACAGGCTCTACATTCTTGTTCAACTCTACCCACTGCCACTGTAATGAGGGAGAAAAGAGGCAAAATACCTCTACTTTACAGAAAGGAGATGCAAAGGAAGCTGAACTAACAAAGAGAGGACATGGCATGGGAAATGAGTTTAGTATTAGCCCCACTTTCCCAGTAGAAATTGAATTAGTTATTTGAAACTACTACCCAAAGGTACAGATAATTTATATGACATTTTCCCATCCTGTTTCTTTACTTTGCAGCATGGAAAAAAATTATAGTAAGATTAAGTAATTTGGTCTGATGGCTTGATTTTCTTATGCTCCCTTCCTGCATGATTGCTGGTATTTGTTGTAATGCTTCCACCTTTGGTACATGCTGAGGTATGACTGTACACACAGCACCAAAGTCAGGAGTTTATTAATTCCTTGAAACCTACAGCTTGTTTAATTAGTTTAACTCGTTTACCATTGTGTTTGTTACACGCTGGTAAAGTATCAAATTGAACACTGGTACTTCTATTCCTGCAAAAACAAATTAAAAGGACTGACAGACAACTATACTATCATCATTAACAAGTTATCTGCTAGTTTTGATCCAAAGTTGGAAGAGATGTTTAACTTTTAATTGTTTAACTCAGTTTAATTTAACTAAGAAAGAAACATACATTTTGGTGTGTAAAACAAACAGAAAAGGTAATGTCAATGTGCAAATTCCCATCTGCATTGCATGTTCTACACTTCATCATTCCAGAAAACTGGCATTAAACAGGCAATGAAAAGCAAACAGGGAGGATGTGCTGCTCTAAACCTCAACCAAGAGCTTCCCATTTCATACCAGAACTGCAGCTCCTTCACACCTGAGTAAGGTCACAAGGAGTAAGCCAGATTGTAGAGTATTAGGTTTGGGCTGGGCTCTCAACCCAAATACATTTGTCATGTAAATTTTTCTAACTAAGAAAGAGTGACAAATCCTACATTGCACAGGTAGATTGGAAGTAAGACCACAAGCTTTAGTTCTGATTTATTATATATTAAATATTAATGAATTATTAAGAAACCAGTCACTGAGGTTTAAACAACCCTATATCTTCCATATTTCTAAAGCTCTACAAATGTATATTTAATAATAGATAATTAATTTATAGCAACATTAAATGTAAATTAAATCCTTATTTCCAGCCATGAGAGAAACCATTGCAGACTACTGAGATATATACTGTTGCTTTATAATAAGGTCACTTCACCATGGCACAGTTTTATTTCTGCATTGTATATTATTTGTGTAGCCAAATCAATACAGACACACAACACAAGGGTGATGAGATACAAAAGCAGTGACCTCTGCAATGCACTGGGTGTTGTTTTCCGTTCTAACAAACCATTTATTAATTTGCATTTCCTATGGCTTCTTTTCTTCCAGCAGTGACCTATCACATTTGGCCTTTATGACTCCTCAGTTTTTCTGCTCATAGTTTCAGTAAAGATAAATTAGTCAGTTTTCCGAACAAAGACTTTTCCTATCAAAAACAAGCACACCTGCTGAGAAACTTGGTCAATGAGTATCAACAGTATCAAGATCCTGCAGGAGTTTATTGCTCACATTCTACTCCTTGTATAACAAACTTCTAGAAACATCAGATTTCTGACCTTACTCTATCCTACACTCTCTCAACAGGATCCTCAGACTGCTGGAGACACAGAGCAGATTTAATCACCATTGTGTGAGAATTGCTTCCAGTTCTTTCACTCTCCCAACCTTAACAGTTTATTTCTCTCTAGAGTAGCATACCCCACTGAGTCCTTCCATTCTCTGAGTCCATGCCAGCCAATCAGGCTGAGCTGAGCAGACAAAGCACAAAACCTCTCTTAGCACAGACAAATCCTTCTGAACATGCTACAGAGCAGAAGCTTTAACAGAATGAGTGATTTATTAACTGTGGTCAGACCTCAAACTAAAAGAGGAGAAATTTAGGTCAGATATTAGGAAGAAATTCTTCCCTGTGAGGGTGGTGATGCCCTGGCACAGGTTGCCCAGAGAAGCTGCGGCTGTCCCACCCCTGGAAGAGTTCAAGGCCAGGCTGGATGAGGCCTGGAGCAACCTGGGACAGTGGAAGGTGTCCCTGCCCATGGCAGGGGGTTTGGAACTGGATGAGCTATAAGGTTCTTTCCAATTCAAACCATTCTAGGATTCAATCTGCACATCAGGAAAGAAGGAATACTCACCTACACCCTTTCACAAGAAGACCAGTCTTAACATGTGGAAGTGATAAAAAAATGGATGAGCTCACGAGACCACTGCAGTGACTTTAATTCATGTCACAGGGATACTCCAAATGTATTCCTCCTAAAGCTCCAGGCAGGGAAATGCTGTGGCAGGAATTAAAATACCCTCAGCACAGCTCTGGCTTCAGAACCTGTTCAGTAGAGGCAAATTCTCTCACAGAACTTGGATTGCTCTGTCAAACTCTTTCATGAACCTGAAAAGAGGTTGTAGCCAGGTGGGGGTCAGTCTCTTCTCCCAGGCAACCAGCAACAGGACAAGAGGACACAGGGGAGGTTTAGGTTGGGCACTAGGAAGTTCTTCACAGAAAGGGTGAACAGGCTGCCCAGGGAGGTGGTGGAGTCACTGTCCCTGAGGTGTTTTAAAAAAAGACTGGATGTGGCACTCAGTGCCATAGTTTAGTTGATAAGGTGGTTAGGTCATAGGTTAGACTTGATATCTCAAATGTCTTTTCCAACCTAGCTCATTCTGTGATTCTGTGAGTTTGTCCTGTTTGATGATGTCTAAGCTCTATGCAACCCATGGAGGAAGGATCTGAAACTGTCTGGTTTTCAGGTTTGGATTCTTAAAAAATAAACCTGTTTCTTCAACTGCCCTGTTCTGACTGACACAGCTTCAGAAAGCTCCATGTTAAGAGTCTCTCCAGAGTAGCATCTTTTACCAATCAAGTAACATAGTATAGCTGGTACTCACATATCTTATTTTCCCTCTTGTTTTATACAGAGATCCTCTGCCCCTCCAGAACAGCTATAATTATTCTATAAAAACAGAGAGCATATGGAGGGCTCTCCTCCAAGCAACAGAGCTGAATGCCATGGAAGCCATGAACATAAGCAGTTTATTAGAGGTGGTTTCCCTTCCCCACCAACTACTGAGAGCTGCTGTGAAATTCTATTGAAGTCATACTGTGAGGGGGTACAAAACAGCTATGAAAGGATTTGCCTGCATTACACAGGGTTTACTGTTAATTAGCTCTTGTACACATACACAGGAGATAAAACCAGCTTTTTTTGTTGTTGAGGGAGTGATGATTTGTTGAGAGGATGTCTTTTTTTGGATACAAAGCTAGCAATAGTTTTGTAATTGGAGTTGACATCTACACAACATTCTATTTAAGCACTTGACAATAGTGGGCCTGGCTAATTAATTTCTGTTAGTTAAAAGGAAAATGTAAATGAAATTTTCTTGGGGCCTAAGCAGAGACAATCAGCTTACTCAGAACATCAGTTCTGGTGCTGGTCCTTTCCTGTCATATCCACCACATGCTCCTGATCACATCTTTAGGTACTCAATCTCACCAGAAAACAGAAACTTCACTCCTCCTCTGATGATCTCTTCTCTCCTAGCATTAAGGTGAATGAAGCCTAGGAAGGATAAACCAATTAAAATCCAAACTTTAGGTAAAACCTTTGTCCACAGTCTCTCTCCAATAACTGCACTAGCCAAAATTTTCTGGTGAACTTGAAAGGAGCCAGCCTTCCCTGTCTAGAGAATTTTCTTAATGAACAGCAGAGAATTTTTTTTTACAGTTTTTGAATTATCCTTCCAGACAACAGTTATCCCAATCCTGGGAACAGACATACCCATCTTTTTGCTGATTATTCCAGAATATGCTGGAATGTGCTATTCCAACCACAAAAAATCACTGACTGCAACTGCCAGAAGGTAGCAAAAGGAGGAGTGGCATTGTAATAAGAGGAAAGAAGGATGGATAACTCCTTTGGGAAATTCCAGCCTCCTTCTGCTTTCCATCTTTGCTTTGGTGATTTCTAGGAAAGGCTGGTATGGAAGGTGGAACCAAGACCAAAGCTGTACAGGAATAATCCATACAGGAGCTGTTCTTTCAGACAGAACTCTATAGAACCTAAAAAAACAAACCCAAACTATGCAGACAGAAATGCATTGCCAAAAGTAAGGATGTTTTCCCCCAAACTTGAAGAAACTAAAGATAAGCAGAGAGACTGAAGTTTCACCAGTCATTTGGAAAACTAGCCATGTGATGCACATCTGATTCATCTTTATTAAACATGACAGAAAGAATTCCTTTGCTATTCTTCCAGGCTCCTACAAAAGCCCTCAAGTCAATGGATCATGGCATAAACAATTTGCAAACTAAAAAACTGAAAAGAAAAGCACCACTGCTATGAAAATGGAAATAGGAGAAGATGAGGAATATCTTGCTGTTTGGGTTAAAGCCCTGCTCTCACTTTCAGCTGCCTGAACAGCAGAAATCCATGTCCCCTTGAACGCACTGATAATTTGCATCAATGGAAAAAACTCAAATTAGTAGATAAGGGTCAGACTGGCTATTAATTAATTTAGGATTTATAAGTCTCAGGAGGGTGCACAGTTGTTAAAAGGACATGAATAAGGCTCTGTCTAAAGTTCAACACATCCATTTTGGATTTATAAACCTACTGTAACAAAAAGTGTCACTTTGCCAGTGCAGTTTTGCCCATTTTTAGCCCAAACAGAATAAACCATTTTCACAATTTAAAATAAAAAAAAAATTTAAAAAAAAGCACAATTTCACAAATCTAATAAATCCTTCTTTGCCTTGAAAGTGAAAGAATACATACTGACATTTAAACACAGTGCAGTAATTTTCCTAAATAAATTCAGCAGAGCTGAAACAAATAAACAAAAAAATCCATCAGATCGAAAGGAAATGAAACATTTGAGGGACTTCCTCCTCAGACTGAATGGAGAGGAGTATAACAGCTGAACAGAATAAAACAATTCCTCTC